>VFFE01007141.1:2433787-2454523 GCA_008921705.1 Burhinus oedicnemus | reverse complement strand
TACTTTAAAGCCTCTTCCCCTCTTCATCATTTTTCACAGAGCAGTTTCATCTCATTACACGCCTAATAAGGAAGGACTAATGTCACATCTTTAACCAATTCCTGCTCATCTTTTGATTTTTTTTTTTATTTATTTTTTAAAAACAGATTTTCAGAATACAAGTTCCTTCCTCGTGTGACGTAATGACAGACTAGTTTTATGAAGAGGGAATTAGGGTCCTGTCCTTTTTGTCAAGACCAAACTCAAGGCCTTATGTGAAGAAAACTGTTCATGTGACACTTCCTTAGTGTCACCAGAGCACCTTCCATGGAACACGATCACTGCTAATTAATTCTGATCAATTTATAGCTCTGAAGGACTGAAATACAGGGAAAGTAATTTGAATTTTACTCCTGAAAATGTTTGCTGCTTCTACATTATAAGGCAACACATTAGTTATACAACTAATTTAGGGACATAATTGGTCATCACTGCACCATGAAATCAGTTCTGAGCATTAAAATCTGTTTTGAAGGACAACTTTTTTTGTTGGAAAATACTAACAAGTTGTTTGCACCAAAGGCATTACAGAGCATGCCACTGACTTTGAGAGAATGTATACAGAAGTGCAGGTATCTCTAGAATAAAAAAAAAAACCTACTTAAACAGTTAAAGATTTCCATAGTGAAGAGTTTTGTTAGTGTTTGTGTCATATTGCACATTACTGGAAACAATCATACCATTTGGAGAAGCATCAATTTAGGATTTCCGTATGATACATTTGCAAGATTTATTTTGGCATATGGGACCCAGCTGATCTTTCCACCAGGGAATTAGTTCAGATTAGCATTTGTAGTGATCTAGATCTCTTTAAATGACATACCGTCCCCTCTTGACACAAGCAAGAGAGAAGCATGCTAGGCCTTCCTGTCTTATCCTTTTCTTCTCCTCCCAGGTATGTTGGGAGATGCAATGCTTATACTGTAGGTATCACATACAGAGTACTGGGACCTGCTTAGAGATACATGTGGAATTTGCTATAGGGCAGTGTAAGTTTTATACAGAAAGTCCAGATAATGTTTGTGTTGAATCTTCCTCCACAACCTCTAAGGTGAGCAGTATTCAGTCTCTTTATCTGTCTCGCCCCCAATAACTCCCTGGCCCATACCCTCAGAGCTATTTCTCCAGAAAGCTATACCTCCAAATTAGGCTTTTCCTGAATTAAGGCAGTAGCTATAATGAATATTCATGCTAAAATGTGGACCTATCTTAGCAAGTTTAGCCATGCTTTCCAGTTAATAATGTTTATACATTAAGGGCAGAGTCCATTACCATGTTACTCTGGTTTTAGGCTTCCTGTCTTTTAGGCTTCCACCATGATGTGTTGATGAATCACATACACAGTACCCAGGTCTTGGTCAGTGTCATTCTAGATCAGTCTTCGTAATTAGAAACTGCATTTCTCTTCTTTCTAAACTTAGTACAAATAAACAAACAATATAACCTGCTAAATACTTGATTAATAGCTTGCTGATCTTTCAAGTGCAAGGAATTATAGTTACAGACAGTGGCTAAAAAAATAGAACACTGAGTAAAAAAAAAAAAATCCTAAGTGCATCTGCCACAAAATACGCTACTTCTATTTGTCTTGTATTGTTAGCCTAGAGGCAAAAAAGCATAGATGTTTTTGTCTTGTTATCAACATAGACACTGTATATAGACATTATATATTTATTAGATATACAATAGAGTAGGTATCTAAAGAGGAATGATAAAAGAAAAATAAGTTTAACAAGCCCCACCAGTTAGGTACCTATTCAGAGACACCCAACTGGAAATGCAAGAGGGTTATTTCTGAGATTTTGCCTCTCCCATGAAGGACACTTAGACGCTTGACCAGAGAGTGAAGAAATGGCTCCATCCTCTCAAGATAGAGACTACAGAATTAACCCTTGAGGGCAGGTGATTGGAAACCTACTATTTCCTTTTTTAAAGCCAATCAGAAGCTTTCTTCTAAGTGTCACATGTAATACTGTTCTTTGACTAAGGGACTCAAACCCTCATCTTCCCAGTGCATACCTTTAAACTATGACTGGACTCAAACAAAAAAACATATACTTCTGGTAACATTAAGCCATTAAGTAGTGGAAGGCACAAGCAAAATCCAGTACAAACATACCCCTGGCTGGAATATTAGCTGGACCAGAAAGATAAAAAGTAACGAGTATAGGTCAGCAATACTCATTGTGAAGTGCTGACACCGAGTGTCTTCACCACATTAAACTGAGCACATCAGACAGGTTGTATATTTGGATAATGGAAAACACAGCTGTGAAACTCCTTAAGCCAAAATCTGTTTTCTACTTCCTCAGTATCTTCCATGTAACATTGTAAGCATCCTCCTCCTCTAGTAAAATCTCACAGAATGTTTTCTACATCTATTTCATGAATAGTAACTACATCAGTGCACGCAAAGAACAATATGAACTGCTTACTGAATCATTCAAACCATTTTCATACCACAGTAAGATGTGTGAGGGAGCTAGACACTCAGATACTTAGGCAAAACAAGCTTAAGGTGTAGAACTTGAGCTTCAAAGCACACAAGTCCAGGGGAAAAAAAAAAGCACTTAACAAGGTAAAAGACATCAGGTTTAGGGACTATGCAGTAGAGTGTTTTTAAATTGCAATTATTTCCAAGTCAAAATCACCTTCATCTACATCTGTTTTAGAAGGGAAATGTGTTTTGATTAGTTGTTTTAACCTCAGCTGTAATCCATTTTCTTAGTTCTTGAGAGGGCAGCTATTTACAGGATAGCAGGGGATTTTGTTTCTGTAATACATGCTTTCAGTTTGTTTGTGTACATTCATGATCTGCTTTTTATGCTCATTTGAAGTAGTATTAAGTGCTTCAAAAATACTACACATTCATGTACAAAAACAAGCCTTAATGCAAGATGATTTCTCCAGAGAACTCTGTAATAGAAGGCCATTCACTTAAAAACAAAAACGTTAAATAGTATATCTGTCTACTCCTTTCTGATGGTGTTAATAATAGAGTGTGGATAGAGAGAAAGCAAAGCACATGTACAGTTTAATACACAAAGAAATTTATTTTTTTAATGAAAAATTTTAGTAGCTCCTCATTTCAGGTACATTCATGTTCCACTTACTCATCTAATCCTGTAGCGATTGTTTTCTAGGATACATTTTACAGTCTTTGAAGAAGCTGAATAATTTAAAAGACTGGGAAGCAACTATTATAGCATAAATTGCCATAAAGTTTGGAGTTTTTCAGCAAATCAGTTCTACATCTACAGTAATATTGTATAACAGATTATAGAGGGAAAGCTCATTAGATTTTTATCATTTGAAGACCTAATATGGAATCACCAAGTACCTAGTTGGGAAACAAAAAACATACAGTAATTAATGTACTATAGTATGCATGCATTGATTTTTACGTGGACTATATTTTAGCGGTAATAATGTCTGGCACCAGACTACAAATCAATAGGAGACACTATTGTGCTGTTGGTTTAAAAAAAAATATTAAGGAAAACAATCTTTTGTTTAACTGGCAGCATCAGAGTTCCACATCCCAATTTTGCTATTGTAATGCTTGCTGTTATTTTAAATAAGATTCTCATTCCAAACTTATTTTGCCAAATAAATATCCAGTCTTTGTACTAGTTCTGTTCTCACAAGAAACACACTGTCAAATTTAGAAAAAAGCAAAACACTAACATGAGATGGAAATGGGACTAAGTCTTCTGCATGTGAATATTCTTGAGGAGTTGCATTTGCCACCACAGTTCAAACACCACAATGTTGTGCTTAGCTTTCCTTCATTGTTTTCTCTTAGAATTGTCAAGCAAGATCCAGACTAATACGCAAACAGAAGATGAGCAAGAGACACTGGATGAGTTTCCTGAAAAGGTGTTACTGAATATTAAGAATGGAAAAGGGAGGACCGGGCACATCTGTACTCCATCAAAATCAGCGGAAGAGTGAGCAATGCAAAAGTGTTTCTTTTTATTATGGCTGGGAAAATTCAGAATTTCAAACAGTTGTAATCTGAGTTACTAAATGCCAAAGAAAAAAAGAAAAGTTAATTCTGAAGGTTCAATGTCTTGTTTAACTCTTGGAAGGCCCCCAAGCTGAAGGGAACGTGGCAGGTAGCATCAGGGAATAACTTTTGTCTTTACCAGGTGTTCTTGGGTAACTGCGCAGGCGTAGACCCACAACCTTGCACAGGGGAGTATCCAATCACCCCACCATACAGCAGGATAAGTTAAGGGCCTACTCCAAAAAAGCTGTACTGGAGCAAGTGGCAGGCAAGTGACCCAGGATGGAGGCTCTGGGGGCCAAACAAGAAAGGCCTGTGCAGTCATTTCATGAGCTTGCTTTCATAGACTTAAAAAAAAAATAATCACAGTTCATAGGCTGTAACTTCACAGAACCCCGTGAAAATGACAGAAGGAAAGAAAAATATTACACTAGCAAGAGTTGCAAGGTATATAGAAATCCAAGGACAACCATGGTACATATGAAGGATATTTTGCCTTATGTAAGAGATTTTACTTGAGACTTCAGGTCAGAACAGCCTCCAGAACAGTATAGCCAATATTATGGCATGCTAAAAATTATCCAGGCAGAAAAAAGAATACTCAATTAAGATCCCCATTACTGATAACACAGCCCATTTTAAAAAGGAAGGCCTAAAAAAAAAGGAAAATAGCCTTAATTCAAGGAAAAATGATCACTCAAAACAATCTTTCTCCCAAGAACCTACAGTTCTTTCACTTCCAAGGCAATACCAGGCCTGCTTCCATTGTCTTTTCCTACTAGTAGTATACAGCCAAGAAAAGCTGGCAAGGGTAACTTAAAATCCATTGTCATTACCAGTTGACTTAGCACACAGGATGAAGCTGATGGAAACAATATATTGTCCACTTTTTATACTGTGGTGAGTATTTCGGTATTTTTAGAACAAAGAAAACAAATGGGATTATTATGTATGTTTATAGTATGAGGAAAACAATCTAAAAATTAAATAAGCACAATAACCTTTAAGACAAAGTATGTATGCAACCTCTGTAAATGTTGCTGCTAATACACGGGAAAAAAGTATTATTTGTTCTAGAATGTCTTTAGATTAGCCCGCTGGTTCTCTTACATACCAAAATATTAGGGTTTAAAGGCTATTAGGGACCTACCAATCCCATTTCGCTCAGCAAGTGTTACAAACACACAGTTCTGGGGAAGAACATGAAAAGAGCTCCTGTGATCTTACCTTACAATTTTTTTCTAATACACACTGCAAATTTCATAAGTCTTCAGCCAATATTGCCTTAGACGGTTGCAATTTAACTGTTTTCCCATATAACGATAGACTTAAGCCCAGCAAGATACACTTAAGAGGTTTGTTAAATCAAGGACCTAATATTAGGAAATACTCCAAATTTGAAATTCTACCTTAGAGTTGAGGATTGAAAGCATTCAGCAACTCCCAGCATTTGACTTGCTATTTTTAGCCACGAAAGGGTATGATCTAGTGCAGCACCATTTGCTTTTTTAAATTGATTGCACTGTCTTTTCACTGGTAATAAATATACTATCCTAACACCATTTACATAAAAATCTGGAACCAACACAGCATCCAGCTCAAATGCAGAACAGCAAATCTGTGTTTGAGTGACCTTTATGTATAATGTGCCCACAAAAACCTACTAACAAATAAAAGCTTTTTCAGGGCTGTCAGGTTTCACCGACACAAGTTTAGAAAGGATAAATCAAGATACAGCAGAAAAAGGAGTAGTATATGGTGGAAAAAACAAAACAAACCAACACTCTTCAGAAGACAGGTTAGTTAAAGAGAACCCAGCATTACACTCGCTCTGATCTGCTGGGTTTAGTATTCAAGTGGTTGAGACACTGATCATTTACATTTCAAAGAAAAAAACTGAAGCTTGCTGATGATCCTCCACAGAGTGTGGGTGAGACTGCTGAATTCTGCATGACCCGTATCCATGGAAGCAGAAGAAGGACCTTCAGAGCCCACCCTTCCCAGTATCATTCATGCTTTACTCCCTTTACTCTGCCCTGGTGAGGCCACATCTGGAGTCCTGTGTCCAGTTCTGGGCTCCCCAGTTCAAGAAGGACATGGAACTGCTAGAGAGGGTACAGCAGAGGGCTACAAAGTTGATTAGGGGGCTGGAACATGTTTCTTATGAGGAAAGGCTGAGGGACTTGGGTCTTTCTAGTCTGCAGAAAAGACTCAGAGGGGATCTCATCAATGCCTATAAATACTTAAAGGGAGGGTGCCGGGAGGATGGCACCAGTCTTTTTTCAGTGGAGTCCAGTGACAGGACCAGAGGTAATGGGCACAAACTTGAACATAGGAAGTTCTGTCTAAACATGAGGAGCAACTTCTTTACCCTGAGGGTGGCAGAGCACTGGCACAGGCTGCCCAAAGAGGTGGTGGAGTCTCTGACTTTGGAGACATTCCAAAGCCACCTGGATGCCATCCTGTGCAACCTGCGCTAGGTGACCCTGCTCTGGAAGGGGGTTTGGACTAGATGACCTCCAGAGGTCCCTCCCAATCCCGGATGATTCTTTGATTCTTTGTGCGAGAGATGAGGCTCAAGTTGCAATCACATTTACCAATACAAAACCTGACTCAAGCATAAAGCTAAACTGTTTCAAGACAACAAGGTCCTTGGTACACCAGTTTCTAAGAGTATCAATACATCTAGTGGAACTATGCCTAAGAAGTTACATATACAAACAATTGCAGGTTGTTCACCTGCAGATGAAGAAATGAAGTAGTGAAGTGATTCAGCTAGCGTGCATCTTGACTTCACCGATTTTTTTTTCTGCAGGTACCATTAATGCAATGAAACCAACAGTCTAACTGTTGCTGTTTGTCATGTTCTTTTGACTTTGACTATATCCACAGCAGCAGATGTCAACATACCCCCTAACACTGTGTAGTACTAAATTTCTCGGAGGAAGATCTGCATGCCTAACTGCCAAATTTCACTATCTTAACACCTTGGGGATGAGGGGGGAACATGCTTAAGAACAGAAAACTTGTCTAATGGGCAGAAATTGTTGTTGTCTGAACAAAAAGGAGTGGTATATACAAGAACAGCATTTGGCCATTCTCTTTTTGTTGAGCTTTAAACTGGGATCCAGTTTAGTGGACATTTGAGGAAGAAAAAATTACTCTGGTCTAGCTTCCTGGCAGGGCTCTCCCTTACTCACTGCTTAAAAACAGATCATATGAAATTAGGTCTCAAAGGTTTTCTAGGAGAATAAACATGTGTGAGATGTTCTCTTTAGAACCATGGTTGCTTCTGTCAGATAGTACACCCTCGTACCTCTATACGGGGATAAAGGAGGGCACTCATTTTTTTTTCCCTCCTTTTACTCTAAAGGTATCAATTTATAATCCACAATTCTTCGCTGGAGAGCTTCTTTTCTTGCACTCTCAGAAATATATATAAATAGATATGAACAGATAAGTAAATAAAAAGGAGAACACAACCTTTACTTCCTCCTTGGCAACTTAATGTTTTCAGAAGAATGTCTTTGAGACTTTTCCTGCCACTGACAGCGTATGACCAGACTTCTGCAACTTCAGACTCCTATTAAAGTAAATTGGGCACAACAGTTATACCTGTTCTCTCCACTGCAATTTTAAGTCCCAGTCCTAAAACAGAGTGCAAGTAGGGTGTCTTATCTTCCCCAATTCAAAGAGTCCCTCACAGTCAAAAATAGCCTTAGTGAACTCCATAACAACTTGGTAGATAAAACAAGAGTATTTACATTTATCCTGCGTCTTTCTCCAACCTCTCTGCATCTGAAAAAAAACCAACTTGTGTCTGTCTGAAGGATGATCTGAACATAGTATTTAGTCACTACAGATTTAAAAAATAAAATAAATTTTAAAAGAGTGAACATCTAAACATTTTGATTCTTTGTGGGAGTAACAGAAACAATGTTTGTTTTCCCCCCCTTCCCATCTCCCCTCTTTTCTTTCACAAGAATATCCTATTTAGTTCCACAGTCTGAAAATGACCTTTTATTTCAACAGCTCTGTGGGCTCCACTACTTGCAGAAACAAACATTTTCTTCCTGGCACAATAGCGACTATTTTAATATTCTCTTCAGACTCTCTCTTCATTGCAATCCTAATAAATGCATTCAGGTTTATGATGAAGAGAGATCCTACCAGACAAATGGCAGCAAGGTTACAAGCTCGAGCTGGTGACCTTCTGAAAGCTTGTTTCCAGAGCTGCCTGATGGGGTGAACATTCCAGCAATGTTATTCATTGAAACAGGAACTTCAAATATTCCCCTTTTCTAAACAATGTCATTTTACCTTGACAACATATCATCACTGGCTTTCTTCTGTTCATCTCCTAGGTCAGGAAAGAAAGGTGAACAATTTATCACTCATGAATCCCTGATTTTAATGCCGATATTAACTGAAATTCAATTTCCATTGAATACATACTTTGAATATTATATACACATACATATGCAGTAGCATTAAGGCACAAAGGCTAAACATATCTGTCAGATCTGATCTAAACTGGGATGAAGATATAGCATTTTTCAACTACAGTATAAAAAACCCTACTGACTTATACTTTGCAAATTCCTGGTTTTTCTAAAGCCTTTGAGCCATTTAACCATTAGAAAGCAAACAGCTTAACAGGATGTCCTGTTTTATAATTCATTTGACTTCAGCTTGCAAGAGTTAAAAAAGGGTTAGGCCATACAGGTTCATCTATTCTGCATACCAAACTTGTAATGATTTGTCTGCTTTCTTTTCAGAAGGAGGATCTACAGTTCAGATGATACCCTACAGAGCTGTACACAAAGGTGTCCTTCCATGTACTAATCTTCTTCTTTTGGCACAGGGATTTCACCTCTAAGCTACTCCCTGGATGACAGAGAGAGGCCCACCGTTGTTGTCCCACCCTGAGGAAGCCAATGCCATCACTTCAGATGTACATGGGTTTCTTATTTGGGTACTACCGCAATCCAAACTTAAAAGCTACCTCATGAAACTTCAAGTGTTCCTCTTTTCTGCCTGAAAAGCAGACAGATTCAGTCCTTACCTGACATCCTAAAAGGGCACCTTCGATTTGCCAGGAAAGATTCAGAAATTCAGCTTGCTTCAGCACAGGAGAATTACAGGGTACAACACCAAGCAAATTAATAACACACCAAGACTAGGAAAATAAGGTCACAGTGTCTTTGGCATGGTTTTGACTAGGACACTCACAGTTGGTCTAGATTCTTGTGTTAATACCTTCTTTGAAGGCACACTTTTAATTAACTGTGGTAGAAATGTGGATATGCCAAGTATGGAGAGCAAGCCGCACGTTCCTCTACCCACTGTAAGAGAAGTGAACAGAGTTTGATTTTATAGTGTCCTTTTCATACAGTTCCTTCCAGATCACTGAAGGAAGCTGCACCTGGGATACACTTGATTACAGAAGCAGCATCTCCACCTATGTAGATGTCCATGGTTTTCTATAGCTCTCCACGGATTTCTATAGCTCTCCACTTTTGATTACAGAAGCAGCATCTCCACCTATGTAGATGTCCATGGTTTTCTATAGCTCTCCACGGATTTCTATAGCTCTCCACTTTTGATTACAGAAGCAGCATCTCCAACTATGTAGATGTCCATGGTTTTCTGTAGCTCTCCACTAAGTCCACCAGCTATCAGCAAGGAGTGTTGCCAAGCTCATCCTGCAACACAGGGAACTATAAAATAACAGAAGAACAAAGGAACACTTATCTGCTTTCTCTTTCTCCACATTATCCCAGAGATGTTACAATATAGATCCATGTAATTTAGGTCTGTATTTGTATATCTCCTAGTAGGCAGGTATGTATTTTGTGTTATGTTCTGTAAGTAACTAACTATTCTAAATGGTGCTCAGCAATACCATGTATTCATGTTATTAGTATATTTCTCAAAAAGAGGAATTTTTCCCCCCTTCAGTGCTAAAATGATCTTTTGTTGTTATCTTTTAAAGTAACCTGCTGCTTCCTGACAGGATCTAGTTTACGCCTCAACTGGTACCACTACAAAGGTATTTCTTCAAAAATGCAGTGCAGCTTTATTTGTTGACACTGCTATAATCTTAAAACTACCTTTGTCAGTCTACGTAGCCCCTACACATGTGTTGTCTTGGACTGATGCAGTGAGGACAATGCAGGACCTTTGCTTGCAGTTATGTTTTGTATAAAGGAGTCTAACTGGGAAACGGGAACAAATTATACCCAGGACATTCCAACAACATAGAGAGACTCCACCGATCAAGAGGCAACAAGTGTCAGCGAGGTCAGCGTCTCAGAGGGTAAATCAGAAAAGAAAGTTAGTAAAAAAGATCCTACGAAGTAAGTAACAGGGCATACACGCAAAGATGTTCCTCAAGAAACAGGGTTAGGCGAGCTACCTTAAGATCTGAGCTCTTCCGATCCAGATATTGTGTTCTCTACATCACAGTCACTTAAAGACTACTGAAATTATAAATTCACTAATAATTTTAAGAGGTAGTTTTCTTCCCCTATCAAAGTCAAGCGGATTTAGTCATCCAAAACCACAGAGTTTAGTGCCTTATCTGCATATGGCGGAGAACAACCCTTTATAAAAAAAATCCTTTAACTTGAACATGAAACTAGAGGTATTTAGCATAGTTCCAAGCAAGCAACCCTTGCCAAGTGGCTGTCAGGTCAGAATGCTGTGCAGTATACTTGACAGAAAAGCTAGTGTAGTAACAAGAAACCAACCCCAGATTTAGTACTGGAATAACCCAAACAGTGCTAGAAGAATCACACGATAAGCACACTCTGTAACAGAGCTGTTGGGATTCTTATTCATGCATACCTAGGCTCTCACGATTATGATGACATACCCTATTCTTTCAGGTGCTCCTCAAATTTAGCTTTAAGAGTCATATGTAGGCTACCCTTAATAAAAAGCAGGAAAATAACCAAAAATACGGAAGGAAAAAAAAAATCCATCACCCCCAAATGCTTGGAACAATAGGACTGTAAGAGTATGATAGTTACACTGCACAACTACTTTAATCTGCACAATTAGGACATTTTTACAGATCCGAGTAGTTTTTCCATTCATAATTCAAGGGCTATCTACACCACACTTAATGCCCTTCCCTTTCCCACTTGCCCCTCTCCCCCGCTCTGCCAATGTTGTGACCTAAAATACAGGCACACCATATTGGTGTGAAACCAGTTAATTACCAGGATTAGTCATTCTGATGCATATTCTGTTTTGCAGTGCATCTGTCTGAGGCAAATGCATTTATATTAATGCAAATGTCTTAGCTGAGAAGTACTATAAACTGAAAGGAAAATATAAACATTTCGGTGATTAGAACAACAAAACATCTGAAGGTGAGGCATTAAATATAAGAGGACCGGAGCCGGAAGTCAAATTAGCTTAAGGGCTTAACTACACCCCTGGAATGAAGTGGTATTCATCGTTGGAAATACAAAGCAGACTCTGACAAGTCTAATTAATGAATAGAATTCTTGTGTCTTTTACAATAGACCTTTAAACCCTTCCTACTCAGCAGGCTCAAGATGATTTCACTGGGGGGTACAGGGGCTATTGAGCTGAAATAGCAGCTGTTTTGCTCAGCTCGCCTCACGTCATACCAGAATCCCAGGGAGTTTTGTACTGCATGCTAGCATCCCCCCTGCCCCTCCCCACCTAAAAGTAAACTTCATCATAGTACGTGTCCAAGGAAAAACTCGGGAAACAGTTCCCAGCTCTATGTGCACTGTTTAACAAACTTTCAAAGATACTAAAACAGGTTTCAGGGTCTACCTTCCCCTCCCCGATCTTGCCCAGGCACACATCAGTGAACTACAACCTTCACACATTCACAAATTCCCATATTCCTAACTACCAAAACAGAGGTCTATAAGGAAGACTGTTCCACGTTTAGGTTTCCATACGCCTATCAAACATTTTCTGAACCCTGTAAAAAGCGCTAAACTAAGACAGGTCATCTAAAGTTTATTAAAGCATCTGCGCGTTCCAGCATGGAGTTCACGAATCTTGAATGCAACATTATTCAGCCAATTTAACAAGATCAGCCAGCCTGCTTTTTCCACTTTCTGTCACTACTTCTTCCATAACAAGCTAGCTCGTAGCTAAGGGAAGCCAAGCTCTTTTAAAGCTTTATTCTTTCACAGCTAGTAAAGTACAGCATTTACAACTGGGAGCTATCATGTCAGAAGCACAGTAGTTTCTCACGGGTCATTCAAAGTGTGTTACACAAACCAAAAACAAGAAAATAGAAATTAGACCGGGAAGAAAGGAGACTAATTAACAGTTCTAAATTTTAGTTAAACTCTGTTCAACCTTCTGCTTCTCAGATCCAGCTAGACAGCTAATAAGCCTCATGGAATTCTGGCTCTTAATTAACACACAATTATTTCTCCAGAAGGATTAGAAGTTTCACCAAATGCTCAAGAAGTCAGTTTCTACAGCTCAAATTAGATTACTGCCTACATTTAGGAGCAAGGGTTACTGCTCCACATCCTATTTGCAACCGACTATTTTGGTTTTTTTAATGCAATCACATCTTTAAAGGAGATAAAGAACGCCTGCATTTTTATTGCACAAAGCTTCCTTCTGTGTGAGCATGTAACATTCCCAGCCAGTAATTCAGTCATTTCACATGAAAAGACAACAGTCATTAACATAAGCAACCCAGTTATATATTATCGGTTTGAAAGCAGAACAATCTGTGAGCAATCACCTTTCTGAAGGCTAATTCAACATTTTATAGGCCAAGGTCTGAGGCTCTCTGTGCCCCAGCAAGGAGCTGATCATCACGAGCAAAATGCTAAGCAAAGCAGAACCAGTGGCACCAGCAGCTTACACAACTAACTTCCACCAACACGAACAATGCACTGTAAGTGACACCCCTCCCAAGGTAGGCCACCTTCTTTGTTGGCAATTAGTCCTTCCTTGACTTCTGCCTAAACACATACAGTCGGTTTTAAAGCCTTGCCTCAGTTTTCTGAGAGCAGCAGATGGTGCAAGTTTTAATCACAGTGCTGAAGCACTTGCCCTTAATGGGACAGTCCATCCTCAGACCTTTCTCTTACTTTTCCCCTTCTACAGCTGTCTTCATGCCAAAGCCAACTATCATAGTCTTAGGGCCGTACAGATTTCTTCCTCAAAGCGTAAAGGAGCACAGCCATCTCCTTTCCTCTAAGCACACTAGCTTTCTTCTGCTCCTTCTGCCTGCAGCTTTACTTTGTCAAGAAAACCAGCTGTATGCTGCAAATTAATACACATTATCTCAAGGTATCGCTTAGGGAATTAGAGTGCACTGTGCTGGTAAAGCTTAGAAGATTGACAAGTCAGGCCAGCTTTAAACTTTAAAACAAAACTGTCCTAAGCTCACTTACTGGCAGCAACATGCTAACGGTTAGCCCTTACGCCTTTGTTAATCATTTTTGCTGCATGCAGAACTATCAGCTTTTCACACCTCTACCCTAAACCAGCTAGGAGTGACACAGAGCGCCACAGAGCTGATGGGGGTTCTTCATCGCAGAGGTGAACGCGATCGGGCCTGACTGACGGCTCCTCAGCTAGGGAAGCTGGGGCTGGGACGGGCTTGGCTTCTCTTCTCCACCTGTCCTCCTCCTTGCGGTTTCCGTGCAACTTGCTCCCCCGCAAAAAGGGGCAACATCTGCTTCCAATACTGCGTACCTTGGTTTTGCCACTCACCTCTCTACATTCGGTAGGACACTCTGCATGTTTATCTTGCACCTTTTTGTTATTTGGATGTTTCCCATGTGCAAACATGCTCATCTTTGTTGCCCCTTTGGTGGTCACATTGGTTATATGTTGTATCTAGCTATGCCATCAGTGCTACAGAATACTCACATACTGGTTTTTATTAGCCATCTTACCATGCTCCTGTTTAGATTCAAGGCAAGCTAACATTAATTACGTCCTGAATAACGCATTTATCATTTGTAGGCATCATAAGCCTTTGCTTTAGCTACACCTAGATATACAAATCCCAGGTTAAACAGGCGCTCTGCTACCTGTGGTAGTGAATAACTTCTTCTACAACCTGTGCTATGCATAACTTATTTTCGTACTGACAGAGGAAGTCTAAGGTGGTATGGGAAAAGTGATAATAGGACCAGAGTACAAAGGAGGGGGAAAAGATTATTTTTTTTTCCCAGAAGAAAGTTCAAAAAAAACCCTGAAGATAATTTGAAACGCAATGTGTTATTCCTGATAATACAATCTAGATAGAAGCAAGGATTGCTACTGTATTTACACTACTAATACTGAAGAGTTCTTCCTCCCCAGCACTGATGTGGTTTGCTACTCTGGAATATTAACCCCCTTATTCCATCCACAGACTCATTCTTCAAATCCATAAAATACAGTAATAATGATTTGCCTAGCAGATTTTGTCTATGACTTACCTGGTGTGATAAATGACACCAACACTAAGCAAACACACAATAAAAATATTATTTTCTACTATTTCTACTTTGGCATCAGTTGTTTTAGCTCTTTCTAGTTTCCCACATCCATATGTATTTTATAAACACAGATCCTACTGAAGAAAGAGAATGAGTCCTTGGCCTACATTTTGAAGGCTATTTGTTTATTCCTCACCCATCCCACCCCCATGCACACCCAGAATACAGGCACAGAGTTTGGATAACTTGGAATGTTTAAAAGAGAATAAGGAAAGTTGATTCTTTGCAAGGAAATTAAACAATATGCTCATTAACTGGATGGCATAGAAAGCATGCATTTAATTTAATGCCACATACATTTTTTTGTTTCCATTACACCAGTTTCATTGTGGCCTGTCAGAGTTTTCAAGCTTAAAGTCCTGAACCTTGTTGAGTTCGTCTGGAAAAAACACCAGAAGTTTGACGAAGACACAGATACAAGACCAAAAACTTTGAACAGAGTATCTCTATCCTGGCCTGGTATTCTGGTTGTTGAGGCTCCAGCAAAAACCCAGAGAAAGAGATGGGTAACAAACACAACTGCTTGGGAATCAGGTTTCAAAATAAGCTGATATATGTACTTAAAATGCCCTTGTAAAATGAGGACTTCACTCCAAGCAAAACTCAATACCTACTCCACTCAAGCCTCTAGACAGAAATAGTTGCACATGTAATTAAAAAAGCCAGCACACACAACCAATTAATCATCTAATTTTACCATAAAAATGCAGTGTAACTTATATTCCCTAAGCCTGTCCCCAGATCCCTGTTTCACCTCTGTCCCTGGCCCTGCTAAGCCAGCCACTAATGCCACCACAGGCTGCTGGCTATAGACCAGCCACTGCGGGTGTACTTCCAGCCAGCTGAGGAGTCATGATAGGATAGTTTGGGAGTCCTGGGTACCTGGAGAGGCAGCTAAAAAGGTTTTCTGACTTCTCAGTGCCTGGAGAAGTCCTGTAACAAAGTCCATAGGCTGAAGATCTTCCTCCAAAACCATCAGCCTGGTTCCTGATCCCAACACTGACCTCTCCAGGCAGCACGCTCACCCCGACACTCCTGCTCGTTGAGCTCCAAATCCTCACCACCCACCACAAGTATCTGTATGCCAATTCTGCCACAGTTCCTGAGGCTTGGTCATCTGCCAAAACCAGAAAATACATGGACCAAGCCAAACCACGAACTAGAGGACATACATGGATCCAGTCACTCATTTCCAGCCTCTCTGAAACTTGTTGAAGATGAGAGCTCCCCAAGCACCATGGCAGAGACAGGGCCTGCCCCCTGCACTTCATGGCCTGGTGGTCACAGACAGCAGTGCCTATTGAAGTGGCCACACACCCACTGAGCTCTTGCCTGCGGCAACCAGGCCCCTGTGGTGCCAGCACCCTGCTGGAGCAGGGCCACAAAGGACCCGCACCAAGGAGGGACCTCACCTCACCCCAGCCTGCATGAGATATTGCCAGGGCAGGGAGAAGAAAACATATTAAAGACTTAACGTGACAAAATTCACTTTTTTGCATGATAACTCCACAGGTTTAGTGAGCATCTGAAGTCAGCCCTGGGGATCACCCTTGGGAAGGTCCGTTTTCTCCTCTTCTGCCTTCTGCTCAACTCACGTGGCCAGCAGTAAGGACCATTCTGGCTGAGAGCAAGCAGCCACTGAGCCAGTTACCGGGCCTGAGCATCTAACAGGGGCTGGTAACCCTCCAGCTGATGTAGGGCCCAGGCCACCCACCAGCAGGGCAGGACAGGACACTTGCCAGCAGCAGGCTGGTGGGCATGGGCACTGCCACCGCACTGGGTCTCACTACAACTCTGTCTGGGGTGCTGTTAGCCCCCATCTCCCCAGGGTGCCCTTGCCTCCCAGCCAGCTACCCAGAAAAAAACCCCACCAACATGAAAAAATATACAATCCTAAAAAAAAAAAACCCTCAATACAACAACAAAAACCCCCTCATACACAAATCAAACATACCAAGAAACCTAGCCAGGCCAGCAAGATCCATCACATGAGATGACCAGCGCTGAAAGAGCTGGTGAAAAACAGCAACAGCGAGGACCTGCTGCAGGGAGTCACAGAGACCAAGCCCTCCCCTCTCAACTGATGCCTACGTGGACAGCAAAGCCTCCCCAGCTGCCTTATCAGGGGTAGCACCCCAGCAGCTTGTTAAAACCTAGCTACCTATCATGTGTGCTGACCAATAAATAATTAATTTACACTTTCAAGCTGCGTATCTGCCACTTCCAGAGAACTTTTGCACCTGGCTACAGGCACCCAAATAAACTAGCCCAGAAGGGGAGTGATAACCACTTAGGTGCAGTCAGGTGGTAAAACAAGTCACCTTCCTCAAGACAGGAATTGTGTTTGGCCATGAGCTTGTCATTGTCTCCATTAGGTATCGCTACACCCTTCAGACACAGCTGAGAGCCTGGTGGGCCATCACAGCATTTTCACTTAGCCATAAGACAGGCACCATCAGTGTTTGTCCTGACATGGCTTCCCATGTGAAAGCAGGGTGTCACGCTCCTCCGTGGTTCAGGCACCTGCCCAATCGCTGATGCTGCTACAACGCTGGCCGGCCAGAAAAATAAATGAAAAACCTATGTGGAGGCATAGCCACTGAGTTTGGTGTATCAGGTGTGAAGGCACAGGGACGTGGTGGCTGTGGCTGTCATGTAGAAAAGAAATAACTACTGTGAGCTGATGGCTGCTCCAGGTATTTTTTTAATATATGTAGACAAACTAAGCTCAACTTCTGGTTCTTCTTTATTTTTAAACATTGACCAGTACCTTTATTTAATTATATATGCCATTAAAATACTGTTCATGAAAACTTATTAAGTTTCCACACTACCTTGTGGATGCCTTCCCATTAACATTTCTTAGACTTTCCATAAAGGTGTGATTTATAGCCTTTTTCTGCAACCACCCATCGGAGGGATTTTGAATTCACTGAGACAATCTGCGTGAGTAAATGTTACTCATGTACATTAGCGGTTTCCAAGTCAGGCAATTAACTTCCCAATGTTTGCAGGCTCTTTCTTCATTTTTTTCATACCATAGTCAGGCACAGCATTAATATCCAGTACTGAGTCTAATAAGATTTCCATTACCTTCTGGGGTTAATAATGAACACAGCAGGGACAAAATCAGTATCACTGTATTAACTATCATTAAATAGGGTATCTAAGCATCAGTATCATAGCAAGTGAAAAGCTTAGTGTATATAAAAAATTTGTATTTGTCTACTTATCTCATTCAAATTCTAACTTTAACGTTAAGCCTTGGATTTTAAAATTAATAACATGCAAACACATTGCACATGGTCAATTAAACCGAACTCTGCTATTTCACGTAATTCCAGAAACTGTGAAAACCAGAAGTAAACTTCGTTTCAGCCAGTTTCAAAGTATTTAAGATTTTTAATCTTAATTAATGAAAAATTGTCTGTCTAATGAAAAATTAATGAAAAAAATTGTCTGAATCAATTGATTTTAAATATGGAATTCACTGGAGAATTTGATCCTGCACATGACCATTTCAACTTAAAAAATTAATCCATGCTACATAATAGTAAAATTAAATTTTATTACATTCCTTCATTAGCAACAGGCATCCATGTCATTAAAACACAGTTACAAAATCTGAGGGACATACTATGTCTGGTCCAGCACATGGATGTCTGTGGTAGAGGGTTCAAGGCATATTCCCCACTGGCTGACCTCGGGCACTTCATTTAAGAGTTTGTGTGGATGAGTAGGCTCCATACAACCTGTCAAGCCAGCAAAGAGAGACAAATCCAAACCACCTGAGTCTGAAGTCACCTCCACACATGATAAAATGATGGCAGAATCCCATTTTGGGGGAAGGCAGGCAGGCAGGCCGGCCGGCCGGCCTTTTGGTTCAGGAGGAAGTCAATAAAACAGAAGGGGGAGAGGACACACAAGGGATCCCAGGTCCCCATGTGCTCAGGGCAACGAACTCAGCCGAGCACTCCGATGATCCCATCCGAATGACACTGGGTGAAAGGGAGAAGGGCAGAGCTAACGTCTCCTGCAGTCTTCTCCCACTACGGACTCAGGATACAGATAAAATCACGAGCCCACAGGTCGCACAGGGCAGACCCAACCCAAACTTAGATGGTGCCTATGCATGGCTCTTCCCCGCACTCTTCTCAGTTAAAAACTTGATGATGGAAGGAGAGGCACCGTGCGACCGCTGATTAGCCTCAAAATGCACAAGTCTGCACAGTTCTGGTCTGAGAAAGTTTATTTCTGGCTGACTCCTACTTGGGAAGACCTGCTACCCGCTCATACTGTTGCAACAGTATGTCTCCAACTCTGGAGACATTCCAAACCCACCTGGACGCCATCCTGTGCAACCTGCGCTAGGTGACCCTGCTCTGGCAGAGGGGTTGGACTAGATGATCTCCAGAGGTCCCTTCCAACCCCGGTGATTTTGTGATTCTGTGAACAGACTGCAGCCACTCCAGTTTTAAAAGTAATCCTGCTGTTCTTAATGTGAACCACACACCAACACCATAATTAATACTAGTTGGCATTTATTAGCAGTTTGAGATACAAGACAGTCTATGGGATTAGAAAGCGCGGCCTCTTAAGGCAGGCCTCTTCAGAAAAAAGTGAGGTAACGCAGCAGATAAATACAGTGAGACTTTGCTTGCAGCTTCGTAAGCTGCTTTTTTTGCGACTGGATCCACAGGTGAAATACACAGAGCAATAAGATAAACTTTCTAGGACTAAATTTAGACCACCTTTGAATACCAAACATCTTTTAAAATACACAATTAAAATGAAATCGTTTCATAAGTATCACAATTTATCTTCCCACACAAATGAGAACAAAATTAAATATCTGAGAAGCAAATTTTTTTCCTCCTTCAGAATCAAATGGGGCTGAGTACTTTTTGAACAAAGGGATTGACAGCGAACACCTGCAAGCATCTGTAGCCACACGCATTTCTCATTTACATCTTTATTTTTCTCCTTCTTCCTCAAAGTAATTAAAACCTTCTTCTTGCTGGAAGGCCCATGGGGAATCATTGCAGGGATGCTCTGAGAGATGAGGAGGTCCTGAGGTGAACCAGCTTCCTCCGGGTCCTCGGCCAGCATCACCTCTGCTGTACTACTGGTGGTGCAGCGCTCCTGGTAAACCTCTCTTGCTGTTGTCCCAGCAAGCACTGGTGGCACATGGAAACGCCGTTTCCATGGCCCAATGGTCTGAATCGAGGTTTGTGCCTCTGCCCAAGGGCTGACTCACTCGACCGACTTCCACCCTGACTGACCTAGCCTCATTTCGCCTCTAAGAGTCAAGCTGTACTTTAGGTAAGTGCAGCTAAATTTGGGAGATGATAACTTTATTTCTGCACGTCGACTCAATTAATCTGTTCCTGGACTGTCAGCGATAATAATTCTCCAAGAATTACCGATTAAGTCATCCACTTAAAATTGTTTCCTAAAACCTCCTATTGTCATCCGAGAACTTGGACAGTGGCTCTTGTCATTACAGCTCGTTACCCTTCAGCATCATCATATCCAAAATAAGGATTATGTTTTTGCTTGTTCATTCACAGGACGATAAATGTAGTGGAGGGATTACCACTTCATATTCTACTTCTTATTTGCTCCAACTTTCCTTACCTAATTTTCCCTCTGGGACCTTTGCAAACATGTATTTCCTTATTCTTTTATGGTATTTTCTGCAATTCCTCCTCATCTCCATTATTACTACTGAAACTATTCACTGTCTTTCCCTTTCCATTTTGTCAAAACCTTAAATTCCCTCCCCGCCCCAAATTGTTTAAGGGCTTTCACTTCTGCTTTATATCAGATAGGCAAAAGCTCTAGCTTTCCGGTTTGCTTAATCCTAATTAAACTTCTAGCCCACATACAAACGATGCCTATTACCTCTGTGGCAGCTTTTGCTTTTGACTAATCTAGAAATACTCATTTTCCTATATATTTTGTACTAAAGGCAGTTGTCTTTAAAGACGAGCAATTTTGCTCTTCAAACACTTAATCAGCGAATACCAGGCTGATGTAATCTGCTTTCCTACAGCCCTCCCCGCATCAATCCAGGATGAGGCGTTTTGTACTACCTATGAACCGGAAGACTATTTAAGACCATTTAACCACGATAGAACATAAATATTCAGATTACAAAAAAAAAAAAAAAGAATT
>VFFE01007141.1:2350111-2415873 GCA_008921705.1 Burhinus oedicnemus | reverse complement strand
CCCTTTCTTTCGCACTGTTTCTGATGCAGCAATCAGTGCTACTGAGTTATAAAAAGCTCCCTCTCCTCCTGCCCTCCCTGCATTCCTGTTTTTTTTTTTTTTCTTTTACGCATTTTACTGCAGCAGTCATCTCAATGAACATTTCAATCAGCTTAGTCCCTCAACATAATGAACCGTAATAACCAAACAGGAGAGAAAAGAATAAACATCTGCAGAAGGGGCTGGATTTGACTGATGGTGGGAATATAATCATATAGTCGCACATCAACTGAAAGCTATTTTCTTTTAGATGCGTTCAGGGCTGTTACTGTTGTGCCTCTGCTCTTTATTCTTTCTCTCCATTTTAGAAGTGGTCTATCTCAGATACGAACACTGGAACTACTGTCAAACTTGGCATTAGTCCTTAGCTGGGTAAATTCTTCATCATTTCTATTTTAGCAAACTAGGGGGGGGAAAAATCTGTTCTGTACTTTCGAAAGAATTCCAAATCACTTCAGAATCTGATGAGATTTATGAACTTCTGTGTCTTCAATGGTGGTTACACATGAAGTAATGAAAGCTGACAATTAGGTTTGGTCTGCTCACAATTAACAGTTTGAACTGAAACCTCAAATACACAGAACTTCCAATTTAATATATTGGTGCTGTGATTTGAGAATAATTTGCATGCACGGTTTTTTAAATGCTAGTTCCAAATCGATATTTAAACACAAATCTCTGTGGAAACTGTTATAATCTTCTACAGATGTATAATACAGTTTTCCTGTAAGTTTTGGGCTGAATCCTGCTGTCAGGATGCAAAGAACGTGCCTCTTGACCTCAGCGATGACAAGATATTTTGATATAAAAACGTCACTCTTGCTATTAGCATTTGATGATGATGGAAACCACCATTTGGTGGTTTTTCCAAACTTTCTGGAAAAAAAAGGAGCATAAATCTTGTTTGATCTTCAATGGCTAGAGGAAATATCTGAGGGAATGCCTTCTCAGTTTTTCAGTCGTTCCGGTGCTCTATAATCAATTCTTTCTAAATTATTGAAGGAAAACACACTGGTTGATAACATGGCAGAAGTTTGGGCTGGTTTTTTCAAGATGTTACCCAATACCATGCGGCATCACACTTGTTTTCCAAAAGCATTGTATTTGCATCCAAAAATATTTAGCAAATAATTCACATGGACAAATAAAACTCACTCCCTACCAGTTCGAGTCAGCAGCACGTTCTGCTCGAGAAACATGTTTTTACTGTTCTGTACATTCTGTTGCTGTCACCAGTGGACAGTCCTGTGGCTCACAAGAAGCTGTTCTGTA
Organism: Burhinus oedicnemus; assembly: GCA_008921705.1. Lineage (NCBI taxonomy): Eukaryota > Metazoa > Chordata > Aves > Charadriiformes > Burhinidae > Burhinus > Burhinus oedicnemus. The sequence goes on along the minus strand of VFFE01007141.1, from coordinate 2,414,562 downwards.
GTAGTCCATGGCTAGCCAAGCTGACTGGCAGAAGTCATGGCCAATTATTAATTGGGAAGGAAAACATGCAGGATGAAAATCTTATCACTGTGTCATAGATTTATCCTGCACAATTATTTAGTGAAAAGTCTGAACTAAGCTGTTCTATGTATCATAAAATGTTTTATTACGTTTTGAAATAAGACTCTAGTTCACCTTTTCACAAAATATATTTTCTTGGTAGTGATTTAATCATGGTTTCAAATGTGCTGGAATATTTGTAAGGGATTCGTATTGTTCCCATTAAAGTACCACCTGAACGCCTCGTAATTACCCACATTCTCATCTACCTCAACATCCATGAAGCGCAGAAGTACTGTCAGCTGCATTTAGCGGGGAATGGCAGGTAGCGGGATACTCAAGAGCCTAATTTTCATGGACTGAGCAGTCATTTCATTGACTGGGATAGGAATCTGAGCTGTTTGGAAAATGACTTTCCAAAGGTGAAGAAGCGCAGGAAGTTTTTGGCAAGCAGAGGGAGGGGTTTCTCAACCCCCGAGCGCGTGTTCTAATTACTTGCGCTCTTCTTTGTCTGAAAGTTGTTGAGACAAAAGCTGCTATTCGTTGTAGAACAAATGCAACTCATACAACACTACTACTTATTATTAACACGCTGCATTTCAATCATGTTCTGTAGGAGTAATTTCTAAGCATGAGGTTAGTTTATTTCCCATGGTTGATTAAATTCTTGGCCTCCCTTGTGAAACTGCCAACTTGGGTGCCAATTAATACTCTGCGTGTGCGTATGTTTAAATTGTATGATTAGACACCTGTCCTGTAAGATTTGGACTCACGCCATCAGCTTATTTCCTGCGGTTTCTCACTAGCTACTCAGCTTTCTCAAGCCGAACGTGCAGAGTTCTTCACAATATTACCTTTGTTTCACCTTTTTCACTGAATTGGCACGGTCTCTCGGATGCACTTCAGGAGGGAATATCCAAGATGTGGAGCTAAGTAAATGTACTGTCGTGATATACTGTAAAATGCGTTGGCTTTTTTGACGATCTCCTCTGTGCGGTACTGGACAGTATGCATCGGTGACCGGCTGAGATCTAAAATTAGGTTTCCACTAGTGGACTTTCTGAAGGGAATTGGTAGGGGTCTAATACAAAGGCACAGGGTGACCCATTGGCTCCCACCTTTTCAGTACAGGTTAGGTAAAACCCCAAACGGGTTGGTATGCGCTATTGCAGAAGAGCTATGATATTTCAGTGTTCATAAGGAGAAGAATTTGAGAAGCCAGAAGAATTTTAGTGATAAAGGGACAGAGAAACCCAGTGTTCCTTCTGAGCCTATGCAGAGTGACAGCTAAATCCTGTTTTGAAGATCACTTGGGCTAAGAGTCTATCTCGGATAAAGTGAGAGTGAACATGAAAATGGCTTAGAAAAGTGCTTTGACTCAAGCTGAGGGCGGTTTCTTTTTCTTTTTTTCCTCTTCTTTCCTTGGGCTGCATGCTTAATAATGTTCACATCTCATGGTCCAGATAGGGCTTTGAAGTTGAGATTTGGAAGAGCCGAATATTGAAGATGTTTGAGTCTTTATTCATGTTCTCATGCAGATGAAGTCAGTTTTATCCAAGGCAGCACAGCAATTACTTGACAAGAAAGAACGATAATAACTCTGTTTCATGAAGTTCAGTAGATAAAGTCTTCTACGAAGGAGGTTAATGTCATTATCCTTATTTACCGACACAAAACCTGAATCACAGGGAAAGGAGTAACTTGCTCAAGGATCAGCTAACCAAATGGACAGGAGTTGTGGTAATGGAGCTCTGAAAAGGAGGCCTGGTTCCCTGCGTCAGGCCTGTCTCGCATCTCACTAGCTTTTTTTAAGAAAAGCTACCACAGAAGAAATGGAAAATGCTATTTAATTCCAAGTGAAAGCTGAAGTTATGAAAAAATGACACATGTTGGGGGGAAAAGCCCTCTCAATAACAATACTACAAAAATACTTTGTCAACGTTTAATTTGTATTTTTGCTTTTTTTTATTATCATTTATCATATATCATTTTTATTATCATTTACTCAGTAATACATATGAACGTGTTAGCGCAGTGCTCTAAAGGCTCGGTGTGTGGCTCTTCTCCCTTAATTAAATTAAGAAAGAATACATTATTTAAAAATGGTTTTAGGCCTAACTTTTGCTTTGATCTAAACTGTCTTTCAAACCAATTAGAACTCATGCACATAGAAATTTTGATTTTTCTCCTTTTGAAATATGAAAAGGAAGCAAATTGGGAATATGCTTCAGAAACGCAACACTACCAAGTATCTGATTGAAAGCACCTGAGTTCAGGAAATTCAGAGGCAGATATCCGACTTAATATTTAACTCCTTTCCTAGTTTTTTGGTTTCCTTTGAGGGAGGGGCGGGGGCTTGTTTTCCTTCAAAATCTGCAAAGTTAAGGTTGTGTGAGAGCTCGTATTGCCTACTGGGCTATCTAGTAATAAGGCTTGAACAAACAGGAATGAACCAGCGGCCTTTGCCATGAGCTTTTATATGTAGGCTGTACTTGGAATAGGGCAATGCTTATCATTTTTCAGCACTTCAGTGCACTATACTATCTACTTGTATCCACAAAGGACGTTTGAAATTCATAGTTCAGAGTCACCTTTAAAGTCTCAGTTTATCTGCATGCAAGGTCTAATATGATAACTAAATGAAAAATATAAAGCATTTTTCTTTAATGTGGATTTGCAATTATGATGGATAGTTTCGTTCTGAAGGATCATATATATAACCAGATTTATGGTGGAGATGAGATGGAATTGTTATACAGCTGAACATTTCTTTTTGTTATAAATCAAGAAGATGATTCTTGGTGTATGAAGGAGTTCTGGGCTGAATGTCTTACTTCGTTTACCCTGATATATCCTTCCTTCTTGGAAAATGCAAATAGCCTTTCCCCACCCTGTTTATCATGTTTTTCAATTAGAAACAGAGAATTCTATACCATGACCCACAGGCAAAAGGTGGAGGAAGAATAGCCAGTATTTGTATCATAGTATAAATATACGTAGGTGCCCAGGGATTTCAAAATCAGACTGCTGATTTGAATTTCTTTTCTGTCAAAATACTAAATCCAAGGGCTTGGTTCTGCACCCATTAAACTCTTGGGAAACTGATTCAAGTAGGGAAAACACCCAGCCCAGGCCTTTCTGGACATTTTGTTCCCATCCTAAACCAGCATTTACATTCTAGCTGTGTGTTCCAGCAGTGTATATTCAGATGTATATACAATTTTTTTTTTTTCTTTTATGAATTCTCATCTTCAAGGGGGGAAAAGTTTGTCATACAAGCTTCTATTTTTATATCCCCTACATTCATTACTTTGTTTATTCAAAATCCTGATTTATAGTGGCTATAACATCGCTTTGATAATAAGCTGTTATATAATACCATTCAGTGCACTGCAGTAGACAAGCAGTATTCAAAAGGGAACTAAAAAAAATAATATTTGGATAGAGACATTTTGCAGTTTAGAAGCTGATGTGAAAACAAAATAGTAAAATGGAGGGTAGTTTTCCAGGGGACATAAAAATCCATGGAGGGGAAAAAAAGGGTCTATCTTTGAATGTATATATCTTAAAAACAATATTATTATAATATCTCCCTCCCCACTGACTAAAGAATATAATTTAATATTTATCCGTAGGTTTTTCTTTCTCCTGCTGTCTTTCAGGAAATGTTGAATGAATATGGTCACTGATACACAGCAAAATGTAACTGTAATCATTTTCCTCCTAGATGTAGGGTTATTTGTTGTTTACGTGTAACTTTGCTAGGAAGTCTGAAAAATGAAATAACCGTTTTGTGTTTTGTCACTTACGTCTTCTGAATGGCAAAAAGTTAGATTCGTAGGACAGTCTTTTCTTGCATAAGAGATATTTTTGTGCAGACATTTCAGTACGTAAGATACACACACACACAGGGTTTTATAGACATTGTTATATATTAATTTCTTTCTGGGAAGCCTGCATCTAAAGCTTTCTTTTCAGTCTTTAATAGCTACTACCACTACGGAATTTAGATACAATTTGTATGCCTTGCCTGATGATCTTCATCTGATTTCTTAAACATATCTGCAGTTCACGTTTGCATTCTTCAACAGTTCACTGATCAGTAATTTATTTTCAGACTTCTGTATGCCAATTATCAATGCAAGGTTCTAATGGAAACTGGACCTAGCATTGTATATTTAATTTAAAATTTAAAATTCGTTATAAAGTGAGATTAATCTGAGACAAAAAGCTTTTTTTCTTTCTTCGTATTTTTTCTGTCTAAGTGACTGCCTTTAGTACTCAAGCACTTGTTGATAGCTCAGAAAGATTCTTGCCTGCTGAAGAGATTGGTTTTTGTAGTGTGAGATATTGCATAAATATTGCTAATATAAGTCAAATTAGGGTTCAAAACAGTGGCAGAATTCTTAATACTAATCCTCACATTGGAGATCAAGCTAATCCAGTTCCTTACAATGTTGGCTGGTGAATGAGCTACATTACATGAATCTTATTACAGCTGTTCAAAATTTTTTCATATTTCTCTTGCAAGTAGTGTCATTTTTTGTAATTCTAATGCAATGCTTGTAAATGCAATGTTTATAACAGATTTAGTTCAGTTTTGACATACACCTATAAGACACTCAGTTCTCTTTATAAATACAAGAAAAAAGATATTTCTTTACTGTTCGGCTTTTCTGTATGATGTTGAACATCAACTTGGAGACGCTGGTATTTGTTTTATTCTATGCCTGTGATTTCATACACCATTCCTCTCAAAACAAGCATAATCCAACAATTTAGTGACTCACAGTCAGGAAATATTCTTTTGGAAGGCTGATCTGAAGGTAGTCAATAGAAGCAGAGCTTGTCATTTGAAATCTTAATAGCATTAAAGGATTTGTAAGCAAACAGTTCCGTGTTGGCAGGGACAAGTGTTTGCTTCTATAGGGGAAGCATTAACAATTTTGTCAATAGTATCCACAGCCATGTCACATTGGACTACGACTACCTTTGTACCGCTAATTACAGTAATTTATTATAGGATTCTGTGCCATTACTTGGATGACTTGATGATAGTAAGGACTGCTGCGCTAACAATGAAAACTGCCTCTGAAAGAATGATGTAACAATTGATTAAATAAGCCATCCTGATCACTTGAAAGCTGGATTCCTCCTTTGTAACATCTGCTTTTAATATCAGTAGGCTCTATCTGTATACTAAAGTATGCACAGATAGGTCCTTCACAGGACTCGTTAATATTTCATTTTCATAAATGAAATCTGTGAGATTCCTCAATCCGGACATTTCATTGCTTTGGTCAGAGATACATTTATGTAGAAACAATTCCTTCGTGTTCTTAAACAAGTATTTTCAACTGGTGAACCACAGACATCAACCTGCAAGTGGAATTGAACTTTATTTGGACGGGTTCTAAACAGTGAGATCTGCAAGTGATTTTGTGAGATAGAACCACCAATACCCTTCTTCTTGTGCTATTTTTGTGTATGTGTGTGACATTCTGGCATTTAGTTACGCTTATTAAATGGTGTCTTTGACTTCGGAAGACTGGACAATCAGCTTTTTTTTTTTTTTTTGGTTGAGGAGATGAAGGTAGTGGAAGAAGTTCTCACGACATTTCTCTTTCCACCTCTCTCTTTTCTCGGCATAATCTTTCTTATCTGTCAGCAGCTGTTCATGATGCTGAAGCTTATATCTGTAGTTTCTTTTTCTCTCATGCTTGCAGGCATGGATCTCTTCTCCAATTGCACGGAGGAATGTAAAGCACTGGGCCACTCGGATCGGTGCTGGATGCCTTCCTTTGTTCCATCTGATGGACGCCAAGCTGCAGATTACCGCAGCAATCTGCACGTACCTGGCATGGACTCCGTTCCAGACACTGAAGTGTTTGAAACACCAGAAGCCCAGCCGGGGGCAGAAAGGTCCTTCTCCACCTTCGGCAAAGAGAAGGCCCTTCACAACACTCTGGAAAGGAAGGAGTTGGATGGACTGCTGTCTAATACACGAGCGCCTTACAAACCACCATATTTGAGTAAGTACTATTCAAAAAGCTGTATGAAAGCGTTCCCTTTGCGGGAATAGAAATTAGCTCTTTCTGCTATTCATAGTAGGAATAATACAGACACAATTTTAGGAGCAGTGGGGAAAAATGGCTTCTCTTGGATTCAGGCACCACTGAAGAAGGCATTGTTCAATGCTTTTAAAAAAAGACAAAACCTTGATTGTTTTTAGTATGACATGACTATCAACAACAAAAGTATCAGCTGATATTAGTGGGGAAGTTGCTCAATTTTTTTTTTTTCTGATGTTGGATTATTTTCAAAGTTTTCTTGGATAGATGGTTTAAACATCTACATTGCCAGGCTAACATTTTTTAAGGCTAAAATTAAGTCAAGAGAACTGTCCTAGGAGCTTCTTTTTCTGATTGAGCAGTATAGTGTGAGTAAACTGTATGTCTGTTATTTTGAAGTAACTATTTACATAGTTAACATTAAGGGTTTGGAAGGAAGAAGACAAAACTTTTTGCCTTCGGTCAGATCATCTTTCAGCCTATGTAGTATTGACTTTTGTCAGCGCTCCTCTGTGCCTTCTGTCTTGTTCCAAAATCTTGCCTCTTTAGTCACCTTTTGACTATGGTTGGGTGGCATGAGAGAGCGTGATAGATCTCAAAAACACCTTCATAATTCCTTTTGGAGTCTGAGCCAGTTGTAGAACCCTTGAGTAATACTTTGATCTAATATGTCTTTTCATTCTATTTAGCAGCCTTCTGTGTTGTATTAGAGACTGTCATCTCCTCCACTTCAAGCGTTTATGATATTTATCTCATCCAAATAAGCCGAAGACATTAACATTGCAATACCGACCCCTTTTAAAAGCAACAAAAGTCTTTTAGGACAGCAGATCAGGGGTAAAGAAAAAGAATCTCACTGAATGGTATCAATTAATTTATTTTTATAAAGCATTTAGTTGTTCTGAAAGGTGCTGCACCAGCAGTCCTGGTGTGTGAAGATCTTTGCTACAGATCATTCTCAGCACAGACAGCTCAGCTCTCCCTTCTTAATTAGCTGTCCAGGCATTTCAGTCCTTCAGAGAGGTCTTTTTACTGCTTCACTCTTTAGATCTGTTTTGCTGAAAGCTTCTAAATTTGGATACCAGTTCTGATATGTGAAAGCCATTCCTGAAAAACCTGTCCTGAGACAATCAGCTTATTTTGTGTAGGCTAAACTGTCAGGTGTCAATCGTCTGGTCATACTCTAAAGACCAATGTGGAATTTCACTTAGCAATGACCTAAGGACCCATGACTCCGTCTTTCCCTAACTGGGCTTCCATCGTTTACCTCTAAGAAACATTCTTTAGTACTAAGCTGTAATCTAGCAGTACTAATTCCATCTCTATCACTTCTGTTAAAAAACTGAGTTTTGTAACACTGGTGGTCTAATCACGACAGAGTTCCCATGCAGTATGTGCATTACAGTGATGGTTGTATCTGGTGACGCCACAATGGTAGTTCTGTTCCATTTTGTTCTAGGCCTCGGAGTTTTATTTCAAATAACAGTGAAATATTTATTTTCTTGATAGCTTAGGGATTTTAAATTTTGTTCAGCTAACATAAGTAGTATCGTTGAACAACCTGTTTACATATAGACATTGGTCTACATTTTACACTTTTCTGGTATAAGGGCATAAAAAATTGGAGGTAAAATGTCGGCAGTAAACAATATAAATGAGTGGTATTGTGTAATCCACACTTGAGAATCCAGATTTAGCCTTGCTTTTTTTCTTTGAACCTCAAAGCTAAAACTGCTACAAAACAGGAGTAATATTTCTGGTTTATTTTCCCTTATTTAATATTTTCTTTAGTGAAATTTTAGATCATAACTGTATAGCAAATAACAGGAGCAAAGAAAAGAAAGTGAGCACAATAGTTGTAGCAATGAGTAAATAATTCATTATTAATAAAGTATGCAATGAATAAGGCAAGAGGAATGCATAAGAGGAAGTTGATTCAGGAAGGAACTTTAGTTGAGCCACTGGGTAATTGCAATTGTAATAAAATCAAATTCAACTGCTTAACAAAGGTGGTCATATTAAAATCAGTTTGTCAGTAGAATAATTATTTTAAAAAGAAGTGATGGAAGTGTATGAAACAGAACCCTCATATTCAGCAAAAACACTGTATAAAAAGTTGCAGCATGTATGAAAACGGCCATATGTAAAATCAGTAGCAAAATAGAAAATATATTGCAGAATACGAAAACTATTTGAACTAAAAAGTTCTCTTTAAAACAGGGAGATTCTTAAGCAAAATGATCAGAAAAGAGCCTAAGTTCTAGCAGGTAAACTTTAGGATAGTAATTAGTGGAGATAAGAGGGACTTCTTAGAGCAGATAGCCAAAGGCATGCAAAGAAGTACAAGCCATTTTTAAGATGTCAGGTGTAGTAAGCTAGGAGAGAATTGGTGGGTCTCCTGAGCTGCAGTTAGTGAGGACAAGGACGTTGCAGAGATTCTAAACTGTTTCTTTGCATTTGCATTTACCAGAGGAGGGACAGAGAAACAAAGACAGACATATTTAGGAAGCCACCCGTCCCAGGTAACCATTTCAAATATATGTGCAAGACTCAGTCATGGCAGAGAATGTTACTGAAAAACTGATGGAAACAAATAGGAAGAAGTCAGCGGATTATGTGCTTCTTTAATTTTCAGTTTCTAACAAAAGCTAATGAGCAAAGAATGTCAGAAGTTGTGTGTATTGATAAAAATGGTACTAGAAAATCTTGTAAATTAGAGACCAGTGAGAAACTGGGGTCTGGAAAACATGTCTTATGAGCAGCGGCTGAAGGAATTAAGATTGTTTAGTCTGGAGAAGAGAAGGTTGAGGGGAGACCTTATTGGTCTCTACAGCTACCTGAAAGGAGGCTGTAGCAAGGTGGGAGCTGGTCTCTTCTCCCATGTAACCAGCGATAGGACAAGAGGAAACAGGTTCAAGTTGTGCCAGGGGAGGTTTAGGTTGGACATTAGGAAAAATTTTTTCACTGAAAGAGTGAAGGGAGGTGGTTGAGTCACCATCCCTAGATGTGTTTAAAAGTCGTGTAGATGTGGTGCTTAGAGACATGGTTTAGTGGCGGACCTGGTAGAGTAGGGTCAATGGTTGGACTAGATGATCTTAAAGGTCTTTTCCAACCTAAACGATTCTATGATCTTATGAAACCTTAGCATAGGAGGTAAAATTGTAACTTGGGGGTTTTAGGAACCAGGTAGCTGGCATCTGTCCAGGAAAATTGCACAGAAAGATTGTTGATCTATTAGAATTTTGATAGAGTGGGTGAGAATTAATCAATATGGCGTATTTGAATTTTCAAAAAAAGACCCCCAGCATAGCTTCTGTGTAGTAGAAGCAGCTACTAAAGTAAGCAAGCGTTGTCACAAGGCAAAACATTACCAGACTTTCTGTGCCAAAGAGAAAAAAATCATAAGGATAGCAGAAGCAGAGTTCCCCAAGTGTCCATGCGGAGATCCATGGAGTTAAAAAAATTAATTATCTAGAAATGGAAATGAGAAAAAGGGGGCGGTGTTTGCAGATGACATAAAATGGTAGGTCGATCAAGTCTCTAACAGACTATGTGTGCCCACATCCACGTTGTGCAGTGAAGCATGGTCCAGAAAATCCAGTCTGCTCGCTCTGGAATTGAAGCTGCAGAGCAGTGGTGGAATAGCTGAGCAAACTGACTCACGTAAGCTGTGCCCTTAGCCCAATAGCTACCAATGTAAACTGGTGGCTCTACGTGGAGCTTTCAGGGTGCCATGTGAATGTATCTGCTCCAGTTTGTTGTCTGCTTGGTGATTCCTGCACTGTGTTCCAATGGGTACCTTCAGTGCAGACCCTTAGAAAAGATAAATGAGGAAGGTGATGTATATTATCGTGAGAAATTTGAACCCCTCTTGAGAAAAAAAGATCATGGGATAATTCCCTGAAAAGTGTCCCCCAATGTACAAAGCCAGCAAGAAGGAAATATAATGCCAGGTTGCAAAAAGGAATTGGATTGAAAATACACTAAAAAAGTATTATGAAACCCTTACACAACACATACCACTGTGTTGCTGTAGCCAGTCTATTGATTCCATGGAAATACATAGCATAAGGGCAAAAGTACTGAAAATATTTCTATGCAAAGTCATATCAAAAGCTTAGTACTAATTATTTAGACAGGCTGCGATAGGGACAGGAGATAAACAGGAGACTGCATGAAAACAGAGAAGGTAAGCTGGGCGCTTCCGTTTGCGGTTCTCAGTAAGAAGAGAGCAGCAAGGCAGCAAAACAACTGAAGGACAACCAGGTCATGAACTGATAAGATCATACACACTTGATAAAATGATACACGTTTGACACAAATAATACAGTAATCTGTCGAACTTATGATTATGGGGTATGACTGAAACCAAAGGTAAAATAGTGGGGATTTGGGTGTTTGCTTTTTTGTTGGTTGAGGTCATTGCATGGATACATGAAAACAGCAGCAGCTATATGACAAATTATAATGTAGAAAAAGATATAAACCCTCATACTTGAGTTTCTTTATGCCCAATGTCAAATTTTCACCTTACTGGTCTAAGCCATTGGACTTATTCATACACCAATTTCCACATAAACATACATATTCTGTATATTATTCTGAGCAGAATACACCAAAAGTAGATCTCTTTGTAGTCAAATAATATATTTTGAAGACTATATTTTTTACATAAGTTTTAAGTATTTATTGTGAATACGAGTTATAAAATTGTGATGGGATCAATAAATTGTAGGATTTTTGAAAACAGCTTTCTCATAGAGAGTACCTCCAGGACTCTTCTAACTTGTATATTCTTCTTACTGTGTAATTTACACTTATTCTTATTCATCCATGTGATTTGAACACTGCCTTTCTGCAAACAGTTAAGAAATTTTCATAATTACTTGAATGTTCATAAAACGTGACTGGAGAAAATAAAATAAGTGAAATAACACTGGTGAGGAAAATAAAATTTAGCTTTTGAATAATTCCTGTATTTTAAAAATAGATTCTAACCATTTCTACCTATTTTTTCATTCAGTGGTGCTTATATTAGCCATTATTTTTGTAAGTATTTTTACTGTAGTGACTAAAAACCCCAATCCAAGTTTCAAATTGTATTGTACCAGATTCTGTAGGATATCTCCCAGAGACCATCTTCACAACGAATACCTGATCAGTCTGATTCTGATCTAGTTCTAATACTTTGGACCAGGTCCTGAGATGGTAACAGTGGGAATAGCACCGTTACATCCATATCGGTAGTTTTTTGGTCTATAATTGATGATAAGAAGTAGCTTTAATTTATTTTAATTTTTCTTCTGTAGTTGTGTATCATTCTAGATGTGCCTTCTTTTATACTACTTTAGAGCTTTCCTAAAGTGACATACTGACATTAGTGACAGAATATTTTTTTCTTCCTCATAAGAGGTAAGAAATTTTTTACGTATGACAACAGTCAAATATTGCCATAATACCTTAACTTTCAAGGTATAAATGCTTATTTTGCTCTAAAAAAGTGACTTTGGCATGGCTTAATCTATGTTGGAAGCAGGTTAAAATAAACTACATAAACACACAATTTACTACACAGAATAGCAGTGTTTATGCAAGGAAACATTCTGGAATAATAATAATGTTCTAAAGTAGCCCTCTAATTATCTCTGTGATATTTTCTACATCCACACAAGCATCTTCATCTTCACTGATGAAACTATATCATTATCATGGTAATTATTGGCAACACCATCAACATATTTTGTATACGAATTGGGATTTTATCATGTTAGGTATGACATATACATAAAGAGAGAACGAAAAAGCTGGTCTCTTCCCCAAAGACCTGGCTGCCTAAGCGAGGTGAGTTGGAAGGAGAAAAAAAAAAAAATCCCTTTTTTTGGCTAACTGTTTTGATTTGGCATGGATACTGAGCATCAGCACTACTGGTGATAGGTGCACGTAGGTCTAGGCTTGCAGAGTCAAATGTTTTGCACGAGACTTGTTTTTATCATCCAAAAAATTTAAAGGTAAGCTTGCCCTCATTCTGTGCCTCTGTTTCTTAGCCTGGATAGCCACTGACTCACTCTGCAGTAGAGGTGCAATGACGGTCCGTACGCAATCCGGGAGGTTGGGCTTGGGTCCGAGCACAAGTCCCTGTGTTCGTGTGAAAGTATCGCTGTAGTCCGAGGTTCTCGTTCTACAAAATGTTTGGCACCTGCTCAACTTGACCTATCCAAGTCAAGTTGGTTTACAAACTAAATTAAAAAGCTTTCACAAGTCTTTGCATGGTTGAATGTTTAGGAATTGGACCATCAACTTATTTCAGATAATGTACTACAGAGCCTAGCACAAAGAACGGTTTAACTTACAATCATTATCCATCTCCCTGAATTCGATTAGAACAAATGACCTAGAGGAGAAAAATGTTCATGTCTTTATACCAGAAGAGTCTCTCAATCCTTTGATTATTTTTCAAAGGAATAAAAAAAGTGCAGGTAAATATTTTTTTGGTAGTTTGATCTAGTTAGGATTATAAAGGCCTGTTTCTGTATGGCAGGATATGTAACATCATTTTCTGCTGATGTTTAACAGAAATATATGAAAAGATGTTTTAAGCAAGAAATCTTCACTGTTTTGGAAAATTTTCCCTCCAAAATGAAGGAAATTACAATTTTGCACATTTAATATGATGGAAGAAGAATTTTCTTTGGTTTTTGTTTAGTTACATCTCATTTCTGGAAATTATTTGTGTAGTTTTATCACAGCTGTGATAGACATTATAGCATTACATTTGCATAAACATAAATAACAGCTATTTTGAATGGGACACGATTAATTTTTAAAAATGAGGCCTGTCTACATTTTTTCCTTTTAAAATTAGCCTACTTGATTTCTAATACGGGTCAGGGAAACTGGTGAGCTGTCTGGTCCCTTCACTAATCATTTTTAACTCAATTTGTGATTTTCACACATGCTTGAAGTAAAAATGCCCAGAAGTAAAAGCAAACAAATTAGCACCAGTAAGTTGCAGTTCTTGGGGTAAGAAGAAAGAAAACATTCTAAAACAAACAAAAAAAAGAAGTTGCATTGAAATGCCATTTTTATTGCTATGAATAAACAAATGAGACGTGCATAGTAAGAGAGTTGTTCCTTTGTGAATAGTACAGTTTTGTGCTCAAAAAGAATGTTAAAATCGTATCTTTCAACTTTAAATCTGATCTGCATAGCTCCATATCCCACATATCCTGTCACAGGCTGTGGAACTCTTACAGTCAGGAATTTATCTCTGTGACAGAACACAGCTCTGATTTCTGCACAAACGAGACTGACTTTATACATGCAAAATTGTTCAGCAAGGCTGAAGTTGTAAAGCCAACATCTAATAATGCTAAGAAACCTAATTGAATACTTGTCCTTTTCTAAAAAGTCTAATAGAGCGTTCCCATTTTTGCAAACAACTGTATCTGAAATGCTGAGAGATTTATTGACTTAGTCCTCAAGTTTGCCAGTTCAGAGACATCATCTCTATTAGGTAAATAAAGCTTACAACCCCCCCCCCCCCAAACCTGAAATAAAACGTAAACAGGTAACACTAATTAAAATATAATAAGGCTATGATGTATTTTTACTCGTTACTGTAGGTACTCTATGATCTTGAATAAAGCACTTCTGATGATTCACTGTTCAGTGATTATTGCATAACTTCTGAAAGGTATTTTTATCTCACATTCATGACTGGTTTGCATTCTTCATCTGAACGTATTCCTCTTGCAGCTATCGCTCAAAGGGAAGAACACTTACAGGGTATTACTGCAATAATAGAAAGGAAATGGGTAATTCAGAAAGCAAAATTAGAAAGGAATATATAAACATGCAAAGATAACTTGGTTGTAGCCCAGTAAAACCTACAAATTACATTATTTTTATCTATTTTTATGAAAATAATGAATATAAGAAAAGAAAGCATTCTTCTTTTAATTTTAAAGCACAGGTGTTAGCCATTGTTTTAAATACAATTTGCTTGAATCTCTTTATGTAACTGTGGTCTTGGACAGAATTAACAGTACCTTGTACTGTACAAAAGACTGATAAAAAATTGTACCTGTTATTAGGTTTACGTAGCATCTTTCATCTTAGCTAATTCTAGAGCTCCTTGCACCTACAGTGCAGGAAAATAATTGAAAAAGTTAAAAAAAACTTGGGTAACTTGTATTTGAAAGAAAACTATATTTTTAGTTTGTCGTATTATTTCAACTATTTATTTTCCTCTAATAGCTGTAAAAGTCTATATTTGCCAGTTCTGGAACACATAGAAGTCTTGTGTATCTAACTGTCTCAGACTGGTGCTATATTTGTTCATTTATGTCAATTTTGAGAGTGCTTATGTCTACCGTGAATATACCATCTGTGGAGATTTTTTTTTTTTTTTTTTTAAATAATGAAATACCATTTTCTGGATTCCTACCAGTGGAATATGAAAGAAACCAGCAGAAAGATTGCTTGAAACTGTAGGAGTAATTTTTGAAATTACTGTCTTATGCTGGTTTAAAATTCCAGAATGCCTCTTGTGCTGTGAATTTAAATCCTATGACAGAAGTAATTTAGCCACTTACGGACATGAGTCTCTTTGGAAAGCAGTGAGATGTTTGCAGTTAGAATTTCCAAAGGCACTGAAGTTATTTATTTTTGATTGGCAAATTCTATTCATTATGAATAAATGCTATTCTTAAATGTACAAACCTGCTTATTGCGACAGTCAGGAGCTGGAGAACCGAATGTGTGCCTTATCTTGGGTCTACGCGCAGCAAAGTCTTTTCCTCTCTGCTTGCCGCTGTCTGTGGAACACCTTGGCCTTCACACCAGAGGAGATTATTCTTGTTCTTGTCTCCTGTGCTGCAGACAATAACTCTGATTTTCCACTGTCTTTCCCACTGCTTTAATTTTTAAGGGCTTCCCTTCCTTTTCCACCCCCTCCCTTGACCAAAGGACAAAAAATAGGGAAAGCCATGTAAAGAATGCAACGAACAGCTGGTAAGAGAAGGAACTGCATCTATTTATTGTGTTTGGACAAGCGCACTATAGGGATCGGTGTTGCTATTTATCCGGCAAGCCTGTAAACAGCTCTATTTGTACACTAGCCACCGAGAATCCACAGCTTCACGCTAGCAGTAGGATGACTGCCGCTGGGAAGTAGCTGTCAATATATTTAATTTGTTTTAGAAACATGGTGAAGTCAGAAGAGCGAAGAATGATGTATCTGGTACCTTCTTGTAAGACAGGCAGTAAGAGATACAGACAATTAGAATATAATTTTTAACTTCAGTAGCTAATAAATTGTTGGAAGAACCAAATACGATGATAGTAATCAATGTGGATTCACTGAAAATCCAAACTCTCCTAAGATAATTTAATTTCTTTGCTAGGATAATGGTCTTTATTGGTTGAAGAAAATATTGTGGACATGGGGAAGCAAATCTTCAGACCTTGCTTCCTCAATTCTTCCTGAAAATGATGTGCGTGTGTGAGTTGCAAGAGTAAATCTGCATTTCTTGCATACACATGAACCTATTTCATACGTGTAAATGATCTTATTTTACATGACATTTTCACAGGTTATCGGGAGTAATGTGGATTAGAAAGAAAAAAAAAAAAAAAGGACGCAGAGTAGATTCACCAAAGAAGTTACGGGGATGAGAGACTCCTGTTTTAGCACAGTGACCCGAGTCCTCTGACTTGATCTCTTCACTCCAGCATCACGGCTGCATTCAGCACCGGAAAAGGATTCATTACGAAACTGCTTGAATGCAACCTTTCTTTAGTCATAAGGAAGTCTATAGATGCTGATATTGTGCATTCATCTTATGTCAGAGTAAAATTCTGTCGCTTTTGTGACTTTTTTAGTCACCTATTTGTGCTTTAATTTGACATCCATCTATTCTCAATTGGAATTTAGATGACAACGGAATGTGGCTGCACACCAGCTGTGCCTATTGGTAGGAACTGAGATCTAAAAAAGTTCTTGCTTACAAACAAGATGCAGTAATAACTTCTTTTTTCTGCTCTCCTTGACAGAAAGTGCTGCGTGCTTTGTACTTGCAATATTCTGTATGTCCAGTGTGGCTACGCTGCTTCGAATTAATTAAACAGGACTCTTCCCATGGCTGGAGTGTTAGGATCTGTACTCTTACACTCCGGCGTGCCTTTAGCCTGTGGCAACTCGCTGTCTTCCCTAACACGTCCCGGCCATGGTGAGGGTGTCAGAACATGGAGCAGGGACCATTCCTGAAAGCAGATTGAGTGTGATCACACTATATGGCCCCCCTATATTGCTCGATATGGCTGAGAAATTTTAGTAATATGGATATAAATCATTCCATTCTGGTAGTCTGAAGTGACAAAGAATGGTGATGGGCAAATTTCATCCATGGATAGAAACCGAGCCAATATGTCGTCTTGAGTAAGGGAAGTTTTGAAAGGATTGATATGATATACTGAAGTATGTTATCTTGGTAAACTGGGAAGGACTCTCAGAAATCTGAGTGTAAGCTGCTCATGAAAAACAATGTTAAGTACTGTGCTTTAGAAATAGAAAATAAAACATTCACAAAAAGAGAGGGGACACACCTACCAGATCCTAATGCCACCCAATCCCTGCCAGGAAAGAGCGTTGCTGGCAAAAACATCATGGCAAAGATAAATTGGATAGGAATACACAGTGCGATGCTGATGTAATACTGTAATGCATGTTACCTCATGTAAGAACAAGTAAATTTAATTATTTCAGGCCAAATCCAGCGTGATTAATTTAGGCACCTCTGAAGGCCACCAAACGGTGACTTACACATGTCTGCTTCTCCCTTGAATCTATAGGGAACTTAGGCACTTAAGAGCAATTTAGGAGGAATGGTTCATATCCCTCCTCTTCTCCCCAGGGCACTGAAAATTTTAAGTCACATTGTAGCCAGCCTTTAGTGTATTCTGCATTGGTTAACTCTCAAACTGACATGTTCATTTTCAGGCTTGTCAGTTTAAAGAGGTGTATATTGTAGATTTCAGAAGAATGCAATAAAATGGTGATTTAAAAAACAAAACAAAACAAAACCAAAAAAACCCACCACACCAAAAAATCCCAAACCATATGGAGGAAGAAGAAAAGAAGACTGAGGAGAAGAAATTATTGTTGCATACAAATACATAAGCAATTTTTATTTAAAAAAAAAAAGAAGAAAGGAATCAGATACTGGTATTACTAAGAATAGTACCAACATTATTGGCTTACAGTGAATAGGGAAGAATGTGAATTTGCTACTAGAACATAGATGCAATTAGAATAAGTTGTTTATGGAGAATTTGGAAATATTCTTAGGGAATATGGTCTGTGCTAAATTTGACATACATCAGGAATAATTTAGGAGTTACTTAGTTGGTCTTAATACAGTACATAATTGTAAGAACTCTTGCAAAATTAAATATTCCATGATTCTCTGAATGTAATGGTGATGTGATATATTATCTTTAGTGTTTTCGGGTAGATAATATGGTTATAATAGTACAGACAGACAAAAATGCTTTCTTCTGCTCACCGTATCTTGTGGGAAAACTGTCTCTGGTATTTTTATAGCACATTATAGAATATAGCTTAGCACTTTCTGTGCTGAACTGTAGTAACTAAAAAGCATTGTTTCTGTAGTAAATAATGGCAACCAGAGATAAATCAAATCTGACATGTACTATGCCACTGGGCTGTTGCTGCCAGTGGAAAAAAAAAATTGTCAGCATTTAGAACAGAAAATCAAATACACATAAAAGTATCTTATGTGCCACAGAACATCGATGGCAAAATCCAGGACTTGATTCAAAAGAAAGTCCTTCTTAATCACATGTTAAATATAAAGCACATGTTGATTAAGGCCAGTGCTTAAACTTAAGCCTATTCTTGAGGATAGTCATAAGGAGAGAGAAAATTTATCTAGTGCTTACATGAACTGGGACTTGGATATTTATTCTTAAGAATTGAAATGCTTCCCCCCCCCCAGAGGATCAGCTAAGTCCAGGTAGAATATAAAACTCAGAGCACTCAGTAGCATCAGAGAAACGTTATTTCAGTGACTGTCATGATGTGTCAACATTTGTATCTGGTAGCCCACTTGTCACATGAAAATATTTACCAAGACATGTTCCAAAAATATATGTATTTTCTGATCTTGAAATGAAGCTAATGGAAGTGGCAATATGTGTCAGTCAGAAATTTGGTCAATAAACTTTTTTCAAAAAAGAGTGATAATCTGTTTAAGTTGTTGATATAGAATCCAACACTATGTTCAAATTTGAAAAGTGGCACTTTTATACTTAAGTGCAAAGGACAAAGCTCTTTCCTCCTTTCCATAGAGTAGGTAACGCTGTTTGTCATGTTTGCTAGATTATGGTCAGTGCAGCGTCCACCACTGTCCAATTTTGGCTTGGCCAGGAATCACTGTTTCTTGAACTGATTTAGATGAATAGAGACATAGAAATGTATGCACTTAATGCAAGACAAAAGGAAAGGACAATATATGTGTTTAAGTTGTTTGTTTTATACAAAAGATAGCTTTTTGGCTTAATCATCTTTGTTGCAGATGTAAAGATGTATTCTCAAAGGAAGGAAAGATTTTAATGGTCTGTGGGGTTTATTAATTTAGCTAAAAGCAAGTCTGTTTCCAGAAAAGATTCAGTGCAACGATTACAGACTTTTGCATTTTGGCCTACTTTATTTATTCACAGCCTGAAGACCTAATGCTCACAATTTTTTTTTTTTCACATGAAATCTGCGTAATTGTACCCATCAGTCCAAATGCTGTTGGTTTATTTTAGAAACAAGAGTTATATTTTGGGGTTTGCAGATCCCATAAAGAACATCTTAGTCGCACTGAATTCCGTATTTTTATTAGGGACAAATTCTGCCTTGGCGCACCTTACATGTTCACCTGTGGGAGCTTCTCCTGCCTTCCCTGTCTTGTCACATGCCAGAAATGGCCAGACAGAATGTCGTCTCATTCTTACCCTAACTCCCTCGGTGGCCTTCAGGAGTCTTCAGACCTATACGTAAGCACGTAAACAGTGGCCACCAGAGCCAACTGCCTCGCTCGCATAAGGGGAGAGTTGGTCTTTTTTATTTTTTTTAAAAGTACAAAAGTCAGTATGTTCCATCTTCCTTTTTTTCAGCTATTTGGTATAACACAGAGTTAACAAAACCACATTAATTGTGTAACATGGACAAGCAACGTTGTCCAAGAAATGCTGAACAATGTTGAATGCAAGCTATGTTGTCCAAGTGTGGTCTATAGAGTAGACAGATTTGAAGCACAAAATCTCTTAACTAAATACTTGAAAGAAAAGAAAAAAAAAAAGTTCCCCTTAAAGTAATTCATGAGGAAAAGATATATGAGAAAAATATTTTCATATTTGTGTACCAAAGTTTATCAGACTGGATAAGGAAATCTCTTTTTATAATGCCGTTAGTGGAGTTTTCATAAAATATTATTTGCAATGCTTTAAAAACCTTCTTTAAGTAACAGTTCATTAAAAAAAAAGACGACTTTATGGATTGCAAAAGATACTGAATTGACACCTGCAATGACTGGAATACTTTTTTATCCACAGACCACGGGTGGCAGCAGAGTAATCCCCATCCTCCAGCCCCCAGCCCCAGCTCCAGCCGTGTGTCTCACCCTTTACCTGGATGCACCACTACAAAGGGTGAGGGAGCTATGGGAGTTTACTCTGCATTCCCGTTCACTTGTTGACCTCTTTCCAAAAATACAGTTGCTGCTAACTGAACTAGAGCTCCAGGTTAACTGGAACAGCCAGGTTATTTCATCTAGAATACCTTCTACCACTGCTTAAATCCTGGGCTCTATTCAGCTGGGCCGAGTTAAAACAAGAATGCTGAATTTGCAGTCTGTTGGTTGTCACGAGAATTATCCATTCCTGGCTCTCTCAAAGCTAACGGGACCTAGTGAAGGGCAATATTTCATCTGCTACAGTTCACATATAGACTGTAAAGCAAACCATAAAAATATAAAAAGAGTTAAAATTAATAATGCAAAGTTAAAACCAACATTGCCATAATGTATATGAGGTAATTAACTCCTTTTTAAATGATTGTTCACTACAAGTGAGCGGCGTTCGCTGTAAAGCCTGACTAGCTGGGCTATTTCTGAGTGGAACGCAGGAGATGATGGCCTCCCCTAATCTCTGCGTCAGTTGCGGTGCGGCGCGGCGCGGCGCGGGGACCACCTGCTCTGCCGAAACGTGGCATGGCGAGGCACACATTCGTTACAGGGGACCCACAAGAGAAAAACGTAAGGCATCGAGTGCTTGCGTAGAAGCCCATATCTGAAAGCCCGCATGAAGACAAATATTACTTGGATCTTGTGCTAACTTACAGGATTTGCATCTGAAATAGCAAGGTGACAGTTTACGTACTGGCCTTTTCCCCCTCTTCTCCTGTTGCGTAGCTTTCTTGGATATAAAAGAGAGGTTTTTAGGTTCAAATGCCTTCTTTCTCCTAAGCGAAGGGGGATCAGCAGTATTTCTGTAACAGCAGCAGCATGCCTGGCATTTGATATTCTTTGGAGATTTTATTATCTAGGGGTGCATTTGGATCTTTAGAGTGTTGGCACTTGGGTGCAACTCAGCAATCATTGCGTTATAGCAGATGTGATGCTGTGGGAGTTGTTTATGGAGCTCTTAAATATAGCGTAGAGTGAAAGTGACAATAGTTATAAAAGGTATAGGAGGCGTTTTCTTTTGCTGCTTTGGTTGCCAGCTGCGGAGGGAAGCAGCGGATCTTCTCTCCGTCCTAGTTAGATTAGCTAGCAATACCAAGCAGGAGAAAATTTTGATTCAGAGAGTTTGAAGGTCTTCCAAGTACAGGCAATCCCTGGTAGGTTTGCCAAAAGCCGAAATGTGATACATGACTGCGTTCGTGGCTGTAAAGTAGTAGTCTGACATCAAGTTTGGATGCAATAGGATGATTCACAACAGGGTGAAAGGAAGATTTATTAAAGAGGCTAGGGCTTTACAGTATTTTCTGTTAATTTCTGATTCATAAGCTAGGAATAATCATTGCATGCTTTCTTTTCTCTTTTCTGTTTCTTCTGTGAGTGTTTTTCATTTCTTTTTCTGTTCATCTACCGCTGATGTCTTTACATGTCTTCTCTCATCAGTCTACACAGGACTAGCTCGCTGTGAGTGGGAGGCTTACTAATGTGTACTGAGGAACAAATGAATCTTAATATATTTCTGCTGGGTTTTATTTCCAGTTTTTATTGCAATTCCCTATAAATTTTATGCATGGCGTGCTCTTACTGTAACCCTCAAAATCTTTGTTAAGATCTTTGGGGAAGGATCAATAGTCAGTACAGCACAAATTGTGTACCCTAGGAATTTTAATTGGAATACTTGTGATTCTTTAATCATCTTGTTCACCTCAAACACTTTTAGAATATATGTACAAATAGTATAATTACATTAACAGAATTATGCAGCTACTTATTATTAAATATCTCTCACTAGTACCTGTACTCACACAGACTTGAAGCTTCCCTATGCACAAGTTTGAGAGTTCGGAACAGGAGATAAAATAGGGATGAAAGAGAGAGCTGTGATCTCAGAGGAGATATTAGGCACCAGAAATTATGGTGTTCTTGTTCCAGCTCTTACACTGACTCTGATACTTCCATTTCTATAGCACTTGCCATCTCTGGATCTCAAAGTGGATTATAAAGAATAGTGATTTAAACCTTCCTGCACCTCTAGGAGATAGGTAAGCAATATTATTCCCATTTTACAGATGGAGAAATCGTGATACAGAGAGGCTTGAGTGTTTCTTATTAAAGTTTATTTATGAACACGCATGCATGCACACACACAGAGCCAGAAACAGATGTCAGAACTTCCATTGCCCTCTGTTTTAAGCTAAGTCCATCCTCCTTTCCATTTAACCTCTCTGATTTATATTCCCCATCTGTAAAAAGACGGAAACTGGTATAGACATGGCGAGATTTGCTTGCACATAAATTTACGTGCAAATACAGGAAAAAACCTCCATTGAGGACAAAAGTTGCTTTTGAAATCCAATGCATTTTATGTGTTGGCAGAGGGTATTTTAGGATTTGGGACAAAGATTTTTGTAGGTGGGGACAGTCGCAGATGTGCTGCACCCTAATGTGTAATACTTAGTTACTGCTATAAAATGGCCGGATTGTTTTGCAATATAAGGATATTAACTGAAGTTTAGAAATTTAAAAATGCACTAATTTACACAGCAAAAGACTAGACGCAGCCAGTAACTCAATCTCTGTATGATCTGAAAGAATATCGTAACCAGATTTTGCTGTGCGCCTCAAGTGCCACATCAACACCACCGTGAAAGCAGCACTTGCCCTGGCTGCGTATCTGTATGGTTTTATCCCATGAAAGTCCTACTGTGCCTGTGCTGCAGCGTGAGCTCCTCAACGGCAGACAGCGATCTAGACTACTGTAATTACATATCTACAAGAGAACTGCAATTATTAGTGAACTTTGGGGAAAAAAAAGTTTTGAAGGTCAAATATAAGTCTTGTTCTTGTTATTACTATTATTGGAATGATTGTTGCTTGTAATATTTAAAAAGATCTTTTAAAAGATGTCTAGAAACTTGATTGGTCTGATCATATACACTGCATCAAAACATCATAGATGTAAAAAAAAATCTAGCAGAAGCTTTTAAAAATCCTTTCTAATTCTGCTACTAATTCGCTACGCAAGTGAAACATCCAAAACATAATATATTCGATGTTTTAATTTTAATGTTAATAACACATATGGCAGTCATCTGCATGTTGAACACATAGCTTATAAATAAATGTTTTTCACATTTCTCTGCGCACACCCTATGGCACAGGCAGGCTAGATTAGACGCACATACCATAGCCACGTTAACATTCTCCTGTAAGTAACCTAACTTCCCTGTGATACAGTAGGTAGATACATTTCATATGTCTACTAGTGAATATATATAGTGAATAAGTATGGCTAATGTGTATATGTTAAATGTTAAATGGAACGGAGACTGGATGTGTTTGTGTGTCAGCATGCAAGCATCAACACGTATAAACGGATGGCTTGATTCAAAGATGCATTCTAAAGTTAAGATTCCTTCTTGGTTTAGTTGTAACACTTCATGCGCAGAAATATACTCAATTTCAGGTGGGGATTTAGTTGATTTGGAGCCAAGGTAAAACCTGATTTTTATCATTCTAAGCTTTACTACAAGATAATGATGATGATGATGGTGATAAAAATAATACTAATACTTCAGCAAGTGAGTTAGTTCCTTGTCTCAACTTCATGCGTGACTGAGATCAGAATTTAACCCAGGGTCTTTCTGAATGCTAGTACAAATCATTTGTTACCTTTGCTCCCAATTACAGTTAAAATAGCCAGTGTCTTGAGGTAATACAGCTACCACAGCTGGTGGACGAGCATATGGGTTTGCTAATGCATTGACCTTCTTCGTCTGTGTAACACGAGTTAATTTCCAGCCTGACAGTAAATGCTGAAATTTGAATTGTAGCACTAATGCACCATTTTTTTCGTCTCTTGTCAAACCAGACTGAAGGGTCATTTGGTGATGAGGATAATGGTTCACTTTGAAAGAGAAGGAAAACCGGCTTCTGAATCTTTGGGGGATTCTAGATCTTGCTTCAAATAACAAGCTGAACTAGGAAAGAATAGGCTTGGAAATTCCAGTAATATTGAACCTGCAAGTCTGACTATTTGCCTCGTTCTTACTCCGATTCTGTGTAGGCACATTGGAATACTTGCCATGACACGTTAGACAGAATAATAAAACAGCATGTGAAGTTTGGTTTTCAGGCTATCAAGCCTCAAAAAGACTTTTCTCTGAAAAGTGAATCAACATTAAACTGTTTGCTACAATGGGAATTTTAAGCGACAGTTTGTGACAAGTTTTGCTTGTTTCTCTACACTCTAAGAAATACTAAACCTAAGAGCTGTTGGAGACTGATTCTTTTTTTTTTTCCTCTCAGAAGTGTCTTTCTTTCTTTCCTGCAGCACGGAAAAGGATATGCTAGTCACTTCTACAGGACTTACCTGAAGCAGCATGATTTGCACAAAAGTCGACCAACAAAAAGCATCAACTTTCAACTTCATTATCTTGGCCATCCAGTTCTGTGTAACTGAAGGATTTGTGTGCTGTTGGAGACATCATGGCCAACAATAGGACCTAATTGCTCTCAGCAGGCCTGAGAAATGAGTTGAAATGTGTAGAACTGTAGAAACTTCAGAGGCAACTGCTCTTGCCTCTCTGATCAGTGTGTGCCTGTTTACAGCACTATATATCTTTCTCTCTCCAAAATGTCACTGAGCCCTTTAGATGTTTATATTCACCACAAGAAGCCAATCGTACAGATAAAAGAAATGTGCATTATAAATGCAATATCACTGTTTTAAACTTGACTGTTTTATATTATTTTTGTGTGATCAAGTGTTCCCCAAACTATTCCAACTTTACAAGAGAGATTGTGATCATGTTCTTTTCACCTGTGGGTCATAAAAATGTTGTTAATCTGAAGACCCACAAAATTATCAAAGACATTCTGTAGTTTATACACCGTGTTGCAAAGTGTTTACTGTACTATTTCAAAGCTTCTAAATAAATATAAAATATATATATATTATATTATATATAATTTTCCGAAAAACGTGGTACAACTTAGTTGATTTTTAAATGGATTCATACAGTCTACACCGTACACTAAAGTGAGAAGGTAATTCAGGGTTCCTAAGCTATCCTTGCTAAAAACAAAAATAAAATAAACCTTTAATAGTACTTCCCCAATATTGGTATTTTGGTCAATCCTGTTTTTCTTGTTTAAAAAAAAAAAAAAAAAGCTGTAAGCAACAACATTTTGTCTAAAAGTTGTAATGAATTTTCAATGCCAAAGATGCAGCTGTCAATATTACCAGAATGAGCGCTATGTACTATCAGAGGTATACATCACTCTCCATTATTTTGATTATATTTCTATGGTTTTTAATTTGGAATCACAAAATCTTTTATAAGGCTCTATAAACTCACCTGTATATGTTGTTAAAAAGAACACTGGGTGTCTGTACATTTTGCAATGTAAGATATAATGTAAGTGAAGTTAAGTATTTTAAGAAAATCATCCCAAACTCATAAGTATGCATACATACACACACACACACAAACACACACACATCTCTCTTTGACATAGTTTTGTGAAACTATACAAATATATTGCCTAAAAATATTTCTCTTGTGGCTAGGAATAGTTGTTGATAGAATTCAAATTACCAAGGCAAAGTATATGCCAAACTATTGACTCTTTTATCACAAAGGAGATTTGAAATTAGGAACATGGCACATTCTCAGCTGACCCTTCTCCCGCTGGAGTTAAAAAGGGGTTGGCTATCATCTTTGTTGGGAAAAGGATTAAGCCCTTGCATATAATCTTTATGTTCTGTAATAATTCTGTGGTCTGAAATGGTATCTTAGAGCGGTTTTTTTCCTATGAAATATTGAAAAAGGTAAACTTTCAAAGGTGAAGTTTAAATTTACTTTCATGTCCATGGAGTTTAAGTACCATTTACTAAATGTAAAAATCTAGTAAAATGTTTTTTTCTTTTTTTTTTCTTTTTGTATCGTGTTTTTTTCCCCACTGTATCTTACTATGTCTAATATTGAAAACAAATGAGAGGACACTGTGTTATCAACCAATGTCTAGCCAAATTTGAACGAATTCCTAGCGATGATTCAATACTAAGGAAGACAAGAGAACACCCCTCACTGATTGCAGTGGAATTTGGATCATGTCGTTATATAGAAATTCTGATATCCCCACCAATGCTGCCGCAGGATGAATGTGTGAGAAGCTGAATTTAGCCACTGCTGTGTCGTAATAAGAGTTTGAGTTTCTTCCTTTTGGTTTTTTGTTTGTTTGTTTGTTTATAATGACAGTTTCTATTAGAAAGAAGTATATAAATCATCTGTATGGAAACCATCCTGCTATGGATCCAAACAAGACTCCTGACCACTTTGTGAGAGCTCTTTGTGCAAACAGCTACTGGAGCAAGCCCTGAAGTTCTTAATTTAATAGTCCAAACAAAAAAATATGCTTCTTAAAGACTTCTAATGTGTATGTCTAGCACATTTGTATAACTACAAAATATTTTGTGGGGTTCTTTTTCAAACGTATATATTACACAAAACACAATCAAGAAAAAGCACCAACAATAGCCAGTGATTTGAGCAAAACAACAGTGAAACGTTTCTCTAGCTGTAGGTAGCGGGACTTCTAGTCACTTACATGCTTTGTTAATTTTATGAAGAAAAGCAATGAAATTTGTGACAAATATTTAATTTAAAGGAGTTTGTTGAATTCTTTTTTCTGCTTTTAAAGCAAGAAAGTCCTTGCCCTTCTTAGAACTGTTTTTTTGTTATTTCCAAGATTCTCTTTAGTATTAGACGTATATTGTAAATTAAGGTTGTTTTCAGTCTTTGGGAGGAAAAGAAAATGTTTTTCTTTTCTATTTCATGCACGGTTGAAGTGTTTTTATTTAATGAAACTGCCTTCACATTTTGCATGCCATTTTTTCTGAAAAACTTAACCATATCATACCCTGTCATTCATTCCCATAACTGAACTCTTTCTATGAACAGTGTATGAGATATACATACCGTTTCTTTTCTTTTTTTTTTTTTAATGTTAAATAATTTAGGCATTGGTCCATATACGCACAGAAATCCTTCTGAGTTCATTGGGAGAGTCCCAAAGGGAATCACGATAGCACGCAGAACTGTTGAGGAAAAGGAAGTTTTTAAGTACTACAGCCTGGGCTCCCGAGATATTTAAAGCCGTAGCTTTTGCGGATTTCCCTAGCTCACTGTGAATTTCAGTATGATGGCATGCGAGGACACAAGCTTTAGGGCACATTAAAAACCAGTACATGGCTGCTGTGTCCCAAGAGAAGTGCCGAGAAGCATATTTGGTAGTACAGAGGCTCAATTTCTCCCCTGTTTCTTTGTTTTAGCGGGGAAGATACCTGTTGCATCCAGCCAACTCCCACTGAAATTGTTCAGCATCTCCCTTATATTTCATCATGCTGCTAGGTGCCTATCTGCAGTGATAGGTATGTAAATGCCTTTAAACGTTAGCTTTTGTATTTGCCTCTTCCTTTAAGCATATGTGATGCAAATGTCCAAGGACTCTGATTTGCATACTGGACACAAAAATAAACTGAAGTAGTCACAAACTGTTTAGATTGGATATCAAGGGGAAATAGCTATACCCATAAGCTGGGATAGGCAAGGCTCTGAAATCTCCTTCATTAAATGTTCTCAAAAATAGTTCAAAAAATACCTGTCAGGGATGATATAAGTGTACTTAAACTTGCCTCAGAGAAAAAGCACGGACTAGCCTCGCAGTCCTGTTGTTCTAGAATGTTCCTAGTAGGGCATGCTAAGCTTCAGAGGATGTGATCTGTACACAGCTGGAGGGATAAGGAGGTTCTATCTTTCAGTTAGATATCAGAAGCAATATTTAATGTTTAAATTTACAATTTATGAATATAATAGAACAAGCTGTCTGTGTGAATTGGTGTAAATTAGAGTTCCAGCACAGAAGACAGGAATTTACAAAGGATAACAAAATGGAAACAGATCTGTAAATCTTTTTTTTTTTTTTTAATTCCTCATTTAGATATGTAGCAATGGATTTCTAAGGAGCTTGCCTATTCAATTTCTTCAAAACCAGACTTTAGTTTCTTCCAGGTGTATTCTTCCAAAACTTAGAAATACTAAAATATTTCACTACTTGAAATAAAATTCCAATTATTTAATGCAAGTTTTTACTAAGCTGCCTATTGAGAGAAAGAAAAAAAGAAAAGAGGTATTTCTATTAATATGTTCTCAGCTGATTTGAACAAGGTGTAGTAATTTTTCATCAGTATTGTTGCAAAATTAAGTGGAATGACAATGCACAGATAAATACAATTTGTAAAGATTATGCTTCCTGCATTATAGTCCCTATATATGTGTGTGGGGAGATATGTGTGTGTGTATATAATTATAGTTCAAAATCTGATAAGTTGCCACTGGATTTTTTCTTCCAGGAGTACGCTCCTGTCAGTAAATGCAAACAGAAGGGTAGAAACACATTTATGATACTACAAAGTTAGACTTGTTCCTTAGCATAGAATGAAGTTTTGCATTCAAAATTTGAATTCAGCCCCCCCTTCATGCATTATACCCACAACCAAGCACACATTTCAGTGTTTGACTTTCCAAATTTTACCTGCTCATAGTAGGCTTTTTTTTTTTTGTAAGTACCATCATTCCTCAGGGTAAAGGGTGGATAAATAGATAGTCTTCCTAGGTTGATAAATTGTCATTGCAATTTTGCAAGGCTGTTAAATATTTGTATGTCTTATATGGAGAAAGCTGATCATATCCTGCCATTGTTCCATGTTCAAGTCTCGAGTTTTATAGTATTGGGACTTTTGAATTAAAATCTATATGAAGGCGTAGGGGCCAAAATATGCATCTTTGATATACATTTAGTTATTGCAATTTGATTGCAAAAACATTGGCATCAGATATCTATAAAGAGTAGAAAGTTGTTTATTCTATTTGAAGTAATGTAAAAGACAGCTAGTAAGACTTTATTATATTATGCTACGAGAAATTCTGAAACTGTGAGTTAAATTCATTGCACTGATCCCTACAATCAGAGCTCAAATTCTTCTTAAAGAGCTCTTTCATTTTATTTTGTCTCTAATCTGCTAATCTGTCTTGGTATGAAATGGATACATATATATAAACAAATACACCCATTAAAATCCATTGTTGAGCATCTGTGGTTTTGTAGATATCCTCATATGTAAGAAATGAGCAAGAACTAACTTGGACAGCTTTCTTGAATTGAAATTGTTTTTGAATTTGAATTTGTTAATAAAGTTCATGATATTGACAGACATTAGGAAAAATGAAATCTATGTGGGTGTAGTTCTCCAGAAAGCAAATGCTTCATTTAGGAAGCATCCTGTCAAAAATACATGTGAGTGCTTGACATCTTGCTGAGTCAAGATGAAACATACTGTGCTAAAGCTTTCTTGTTCGCTGTGTCAGCCCTGATTAAAGTGTCCTCTGGATGTTAAACCACTTTAGTCAATCAGAAGATATCAAAAATGGCAAAGAGGATTCAGATAACATTTACCATTCTTACTGAAGAGAGCCGAAGGCAAACAGGTGAATATATACTAAAATATTTATGTATATTAGACAATAAGGAAAAATCAGTTAAGCCAAACAATTAATGAAACTATGCTTCCAAATACATGCACTTCAAAGATTAAAGTTCATCTGATGCTCAACTTAAAAGCGTATTTTGGATAACTCATCTTTGAGTTGCACTAGCAGCAAAGAGTGATGTATTTTATAACAGAGCCTTCCGACAACATGATAAAGGGAATGTAACCAAACCAACCTTAAGTTTTAGAAGTTTTGGATGCAGCCATTCAGGTTGCAAAACTGAATTGTATTTTATATGCATCAGAGCCTAATTCCATTAAAGGCAATGGCCCGAGCCACAGTGATTTGAAGCACAGCAAAAGGAAGTTTTCATTTCTTTCTTTATGCACGTGCATTTTTAAGCAAGAGCAGCCTACAATAAAACTATTTGACACCAGAAAAAGGGAAACTTCACTAGCTCTGCTTTTAGCAAGCTGCACAATCAAGTTTGGAAATTGGGACATGGCTAGGTGTCAGTTTAAACCAGACGTTTCTAAAAATTTTACCTCAAAGCAGAATAACACAACAAGTAAAATGATACCACTGTTCAGATTTTCTAAGAAGACAAAGACAGAAATGCAGTCCTGGGAACACAGCTTCATGTTTTTACTATGCAGAAGGGCAGAGAATTAAAAATTCCTTGGAGCAGAGTGTTCTTACACTGCCATAGCTGGTGGTTGAAGATGCGAGCAAAGCAAGCCGAGAAAATACCAACCTCAACAATGACTGTTTCAGAAGGTTTTGCTTTGGGAGGTAACAAACAGATCCTAAGCACATTATCTCCTTTCAGACCTAGACAGAAAGATGTTTCCTACCATCTTTTCTGGCCTAACTTTCACTTGGAGTGCAAAAGCAGTCCTCCGAAGGGTTTGCATGTTCACCTCAGTGCGTGGGGGGTAGTCCCGCTGGGTGAGAATAAAAGAGAAAAAAAGACCTAGATGAAATCTGATGTCAAAATTACCTAGCAATTCCATCCCCATCACTACAGCTTTTCTAGACGGGTATCAGAATAATTTAGGGCAGAAACTTTATGGGATGCTGACAGAAGAGCAGTGGTGTGGCACCGTTCCTCTGTGAAAAAGAAAAAGAGAGAGAAAAAGAGAGAGAACATTGCTTTTCCTAGGCTCGCAGATGACATTAATTGGTACTTAAATAGTGCTTTGTTCAGGAATATAAATATCACGAAAGAGAAAGATTTCACCACGAGAGCAATATATTTGTTGTGGCTTACGCTGTCTGCAAAAAAATGATGAATGCAAGCAAACATTCTCCTGCTCAGCCCCCTGAAGATGAGGCTAAATGATGCCCTTGGAGCTCATGGCCATTCAGATTTTGTAAAAGGCTTGGTTTGATTTATATTCTGACTGTCAACAAAGAAAGAGAAGAGAGACAGAGTGCTGGAAGTAAAAGACAGTTAATTAATATAATCTAGGGAGAAAATGCGCTATACCTTGTAATGATGTCATTAAATCTCACTGAGCTTCTGGAAACGATCTGTTAAAAATTAAACAAACAAACAAACCAACCAACCCCCCAACGTAAAAAATCAATCCACTCCTTGACACACCAAGTACGCATTTAAATTAGAACAATCACAGACGCGTTGAAAAATAATGGCATGTGAAGTAGCATACTCTTTCTTACACCTGTTTCCGGGGGGACGGTGGGGGACAGCCCCGGCATCCAGCACCTCCCTGAGGACACGGATGGGCTGAGGCTGCCATGGGCATTTGGCCCGCGGGTGGGGGTCAGGATCAGGCCCAGCGCAGGGAACCAGGGTCAGACACGGCCCTGGGACAGCTGGCCCGGAGGGATGGCCCTGGCCACGGCCACCCCACGGCGTGTCAGGGGGGCTCGGATGGGGCCACCTTTGGCTGTGCTGGTGCTGAGCCAGCCCCGAGCCCCCAAAAGCAAACCCCCAGGAGTGTTTCTCACCCTACTGTGAAAACGTAACAATTTACAAACTTCCTTCCCAGATACATTACTATATTCTGCTTCAAATACTACTTTTTAATGGATGTTACTTCATTGTGCTTTTCACCATTTATGTCAGCTGGTTTTGGGGGGTTTCTGGCACTATGTATAGTTAAGTAACAGACCTACCAGCCTAACTTTTGCATTATACCTTTATAATTATAGGTGGAGTTCAATTAGCCTTTATCATATAGAAGCTAATATTAAGATTTCTGGGTTTAATTTTGCTACTTTAATTCCTGTTGTCACTTCCTGTGTGACAACACGGGAATTAATTTAATTTTCTTACTACTGAAATAAAATTCTCTTTTATTTTGTAAATCTGATCCAAGAAGTACCACTTATCCCGGAAAAAATCCAGGCAAAAGCAGGTAGTTTACGTTGGGGGTTTTTTTATATAAATCATTTCCAGACTTCTACTGTTCAGGGATAAGGACATGAAATGCAGTAAGAGAAAATATTTGAAGTCTGCACAGTGTTTTACTGGACAAAGGAAATTTCTTTCCTGTTTCCACCCTGTCTGGGGTAAACTGGAAACCACCATTGGCATGCAAACTTGTCAGGTGTTTAATTCTTCATTTGCAGAGTGAAATCTACAGCTTCACTGAACAGGTTGCTAATATTCACAGATCTAAAGCTTCAGGAAAAAAATCCCCAAAAATCTGTCTTACTGTTCTCATCCAAAAAATAACCTTGAGCACTGGAAAATCTATGCATAGCTGGAAATTGAAAAAACATTTATTTCAAAGTTAGATTTCTATCAACTGCTCTTCTGTGCGCTTTACATCCTTTATTAATAAGCAAAATATACTCCAGTGTTAGGACAGATGCCTGTATCGCTATCCTTATTTTACTGAAGCATAATTGAGAAATTTCATAATGCAGTTTATTGCAGTGGTGGGAATAGAACCTAGTTCCTAAATCAAAATAATAAGAAAAAACCCACCACAACAACAGTGATTATAATATAAAATAATGTAAAACCACATGGGTGCTACGATACTGAGATCTCCCCACGTGCAGGTTAATGAGCTAACTAGTAGTCTAGAGAGCAATATGTAATTTGGTGCCCTTGGTCTCTGTGTCAAAAGAATATATAATTATTCTTTGCAAAATGGGACAGCTTCAAAGAGAAAAATGAAGAGCTCTTCGTCTTTCCACTCAGAGCCTAAATCCTTTTGGATTTGATGATTAGGGAGGGTTGGGAAAAGAAAATTGGGTCTAGATCCCACCATATAACAGAAGCATTTGTTCTCAGCAGCCAACATCATGGACAAATACTATGATCAGTATGGCATAAAGAGGGCCTCTATCTGCATTTCTTTCTCTGGCAGTTTTCTGTTCAATACATGTCTTCCCAGAACATCTGAAAATAGGATCCTATTTTGTTAAGATGATCGTTAAGATATTAAAGACTAAGTACCTAAGATTTCCAGAGCAGATGGTATGACTTTTGGAATATTTTTTCAGGATGTGAGAAATCTGTATTCAATTCTCTCCATCTCAGATAATTTCTGTATCCGTATCCAGCTTAGAAGAGTTGCTAAACAGCAAGTTGGAGGATTATCTCCTGTTTTGCTGTTCCAGTCTACAAAAGCACTGAAACATCTCTTGGTGCAGGAACTAGGCACCTGTGCCACCTCCTACAGCGAATCACTCATGAAATATAGACTCATTTGCTTGCTCTCCAGTGAGTACTTAGTATTATATAAAAAATTTTGCTCCGTAAGTATTTGTAGATGACACACAAAGTGACACTAGGCGTATTACAGGACTGTTAGAGAGCTTGCCCTCTTGCCAAAGGGAGAGATCAAGCGAGCAAACCACACCTGGCATGTTAGTCACATAGATGAATGTATTATCAGAAAATACTCGGACATAATGGTGGTAAAGGCAGTCTAAAAAACTTACACTAACAGAATGCATTACTGAGGAGGACTTACCTGGTATTTACCTGGCAGATGTTGAAAAGTTCAGAGGTTCTGGACAACTGGATAAATTTCCAGAAGGTAAGTCTTTCCTAAGTCATCCTATTGATGACAACAGAACTACTATACCAGTTAAGCTGGGAAACAATACTTCTTCACTGTTTCCCTGGAATAAGTACCCGCATTATAAACTGGAAAGACACATAGAAAAAAATAAAATAAGAATGTGGCTTACGGAACTGCTGGTATAAAAAGAGGATTAGCCCATCCCTCTGAATCCCTTGGACTACTTCGATGGCCTCAGACATCCTGGGGCTGCATCTCACCTGGTTCCCCTCACCGGGCCTGATGCTGACCTTCGCCTGTGAGCCAATGTTCCAGCCCTTCCTCAGCCCAGCCCTGTCCCCAGGGAGGTGCTGGATACCCAGGGCTGGGGCTGTCCCCCGCCGCTCTCTGCCTGCCCTGCTCCTGGCTGGGGCGGTGGGACGGGCCCTGCCCCAACGCCCCCAGGGAGCCCCCAGTCCCGAGGGAGCCCCCAGCCCCTTAGCACCCTGACACTGGGAGGTCATCGTTCCCAGTTCTCCTGCCTTGCCGCAGGATCAGCACGTTGAATGCCATTACGGGTACATGTTTACCTAACCTGTTCTTACAGACTGTACTAATGCCAGGCACAACACGCCTCCGTTGCAAAAGAGAGATTCCAAAGAGGATGGAAAAAGGAATATTTCTTTTTGAGATGGAGTTTTGTTTTGATAATTTTACTTCCTTGTTGTTATGTTATTGTAAAATACTAGAGTATTTAGATTGCAGAATAATAGCTGTTTCAAATAAATCAAATAAGAATGTTCTCTGTGCATATGTTGTCACTAATGATACTCAAGGTCCTTGTTTTATCTTCTTGGTCTTGGTTTGCTCTTACAAAGAAAAACCTTGCACCTGTAACAGTTCTGTCTCACTCTCTTTCCCCAATCTCCTCCCCTTCCACGACATGTAAATTGGCCTGACAGTATCTTGAACAAGTAAGATAATGAGAGAAGCTGTAGGAGACATATGAAAATAAATTCATTTGAAGAATTTTGTACACTTGTTGGTATGCAGGTAAAATCCTACTTCAATTCCAGTTTAGTCTAAATAAACCAAGGAGACTAACGGTAGCTTCTTAGCCTAGTGTGTATTTGTGTAATTCCAGTCTACTGCAGGTGAACACCTTGTCCTGCTAGGTCCATTGTAAAGAAGGTAAACTGATGCATTAATCAAAATACCAAACATCTACATAGAACTACACTTTTATAGTTGAGTGAACATACATAAATAATCAATGAATGCAAACTGAATTAAAAAGTGAGATACGAGGCTGTCCCTCTCCAAGTCACAGCACAGAACTCACAACTTAGAGGAGAAGAAATGAGATAATATAAAAGGGTGTCTGAATTAATCATTCTGTAGTCCTGATACAAGCAGATCATACCAGAAGTTTGTCAATTTTTCAGCAGCCATCCCAGACTATATTGCTTTGAGACTATATTGCCAGAAGTGAAGATCTCTCCCTGCTCCCATCCTATTCCCAGGATTTGTGTTCCCCTAGGGCTTTAGAAGAAGAAAGAAGAGGGCAACAGAGACTGTTCTGTCTTGCTGCTGGTGAGAATACCTCTCTGGACTGATCTCGTGTTTTAACACCCTGTTGTATCCCCCTGCGCTTTTACTCAACATACAGAACTAAATTGGTAGAAAATGGTTTGCTTAAAAGCTCAAAATATCAGAAGGCTTTGAACCCTTAAATAATATGGAAGATCACAAGAAAACCATTCAAGTTAGAAGAATCTGTTCATCACCTTGAATTATAACAGTACCATCCTTCTCTTTATTGCCCTTAGAGTGTGGGGAGTCAAAGACAAAATGGCATAACAAATGACACTCCGTGGCCTGCTGATTCCTGGCTGCCATTTGTACATTAAATCACCAGCAGCTGTCACGATCAGAAAGAGCAGCAGTCAGTGTTGGAGGGGATAAACATACACAGACAAAAATGAGGGCTTGGTTCCTTAGGGGAAGAAAGCAAATCGAAATGGAAATGGAGTGGTTGGTATAGACAATACAGGTGGGGAATGAATAACTCACCATGTTGTAAAAGGAATATGGGGCAAGTGCTTTATAAGCATCATTTACATATCTCAGTACTTCTGTCTGAATTTGTATTTTCTATTGCCTCTCAAAAAGTGAATGGGAAATGCTTTTAAATGTCAGGCATTTTTATTAGGATTGTTTATGTGTGCTTATGTTGTACAATAGTTACTAGAATAGGCAAAAGTTTGGAGTTCCAGAAGGTTACAGCTAACTCTCGTATTTGGGGGATAACACCATCTGCCTCTCAGCACAGTGACCTCACTTCACGTGGACTTCACTGTGGAACCACTTTTTGGTTAGCTTTCTCTGGATGAACTGGGGAGCAGGCCATTCCTACGGAACCATCACTTGGTCCGTACTCCGGCTGAAGAGTGGTTCCTTCACAACTTACAACCGAAAAGAAATTAATTGTTGAATGTATTTTTTATCTAAAAATACTTCACATCTCCAAAGACTGATTTAAAAAATTTCTGAGCAACCAGAGTGCCTGTTTAGGTCAAACGGTGCCAGGTATACTCAATGTTTTTCAAAAGTAAGTTAGCACATTAAAAAAGAGTCCGACTTCCTTTCTTCCACAATTATGGATGCAGTATTTCCATCATCTTTATTTCAGTGTTAAGCTTTCTTTGTTCAACAAACACAAGATACATTTACAAATGTCTGCTGGGAAGGTACTGTGAATTTTTCTTCCTCCCTTAGCTGCATATTTATGCAATCCATGCTGAGCACTGTTTTGCAGGTAGGAACTTATGCATGAAAGAGTGTTGAATTCCTCTTGTTTGTAGATTGGGTACCTTTCAACTGTTTTGAGTCTCACCTGCTACATCTGTTAGCACTTCACTGGAAAGCATCTTCCCTTGATGGCCTGTCACTCCTCAAGAAAGATCCTTCCCTTTTGTTCCTAATCTCTGCACAGCATTGCTTTCTCTTTGTTAGATGGATCACTTCTCCAGAATTCACGATCTTTAATAAACACATCATCGACAAAATGCTTTCATCTATTCTTTAGATTTTGTAACATCTCTAGAAATGATTTTGCTCCTTCTACGTGTTTTGCATAAGCTTGTCAGCAAATCTGTTTACCTCACTCTCAGAGAACTAAAGTTTTTACTTTTTAAAAAATCTTTGTTATTCTCCCAGCTCAGTAACTATTCATCAGATGGCTTGCACTCTTTGGTGGTGGTTTTTTAACCGCTTACCGTGACAATGGAATTGATCATACACAAGCCCAGGGCTCAGATATCCCACTGGTTTCAGCGTAAAAGAAAAATCTAAGAAGACCCAGATTTTTATTATATGTAAAATACCTGCAGCAGAGTCTTGAATTTTTAAGTTTTAGTCTTAGCATGTGTTACAAATTGACACCATCCCATGCCCCCATGAAAATATACTTGATATTCTGTATTATGTATAAGAAAGTTGCTTCCATGTATCATAAAAATTCTGCTTCATATTGTATGTGATTTGCTGATTAATGAAATGCATGCTATGTATCAGTACAAGGACAAAATACCTTTTCTTACTCATACTTGGGTGTGGACATCAGATTTTTATTTATCAGTATTAGTAAAACAACAGCACAGAGGAGACCCATTTGTAGGCAGAGCTGCTTGTTCTAGTGAATGCACAAACACACAAATAAAAGATGCCCTCACCATGCTGATCTTACAGGTTAATTATTAAAATCAACAGCGGGATTTAGACAAACAAACAGAGAACCACAAGGGAAAATACCCAACAATGAGAAGGGGAAACCAGATCTATACAGTACTGAAATTCAGTGGTACTTTATCAAAGACATGTAGGAAAGATGTCCTGCTGGCAGAGGATGAGCAGGGATGAAAAAAGTTGAAGATTAGAGCTTTTTTCTACAGAAATATTAAGCCCGGAATTTCAGTACTTGTGTAAGACCAGAGATCTGTCGGGGCAGTCACAGCCTTCAGAACTAATGAAGACAAAATGCTGAAGTTAAGGTGTGGCTGACCTTTTGGAAATTCACAAGTTTGAATTGTGGTTGCATGTCATAGCCCAGATCCATCCCATCCAAGTTTAGACATCGACATTAGGTGACCTCATTAGGATAGAGCAGTAAGGTACTAAATAATACAGGGAAAGAGAGAAGATTATCAGGGGAAGTTGAAATTGAAGCAGCACTGAAATGACTGCTGGTGCTGCTTACCTGGCCAAGAGAGAGCTAAAGATAACTATGCTCCAAATTTTGACGCTTCATTTAAGTGCCAAAACTTCAATACAATAAACTCAATCCTAGGAGTTGAATCTTCTTAAGTCCCAAGGCACAGAGTCTTCTTCAGAAAGCGCACATTGACCGGAGAAAGCTGCATTTTTTAAATGTGGGCTAAGCTGAGTAATTGTGTCCGTACGTATCGTTCAGAAGTTGGTGCCAAAGTTAGAGCCCTTACCTGGGAACTGGCATGCCCATGGTCTCCCCCCATCCCCAGCCCTGGCTGGTTTCCTTCACATCGCTGTCATGTGCGCCGGGCACGCGAGGTGAGGGTGACTGCACGCTGGCCCGTTTTGGAGATCAGTGAAGTATATTTAATCACTCTTTTCTCTTAGGACACACCATCTAATACAGCTCTCTCAGATACTAACTAGGCAGCCAGTAGTACTTGCAACTATAATCCGTTGTGGGGCTATTAACAATGAAGGTGGAGCTTTTTTACTAGTATTAAATTTATTTTTTTTTTTTACACTTTAATTCCTGCTAACCATTATTCTAAATAGAAGATAGCAGCTAAAGTTTTAAATCAACAACAGAAACTCAAATAGTTACTACAGTTCATTATTAGCTTGGAAGAAAACAGAGCAGCGATTATTTCCCTAATTGTCCTTAAAGTCATTATTACATATGCAAGTACAATTTGGTACTCTCCAGAGTCTTTCCCTCATTACACTGTGTGATTCACTAAATTACACGATTGTGATTAGTGCAGCAATCGGTGTCCAAGTGGTATCAGGCAACTACTGGGCTCCTTTTGCGGAGGTCAATTTAATTACATTGTGCATGACAGAAACCAGGCCAACTGAGTATTGCCTTTGCCACCAGCAATTGACACCTGAGTGTTAATGAGCTGGTAATTAAGAGTTGGCACAGACAGGCACATTTTAGTGTTTGGGACTGGGATTACCATATGCTTCAATGCCTCTGTGCTAAAAGCCTAAAGTTATCCATTTTCTAAAATATACAGGATTTTAAAATAAAGGCAAATTATGGCATTTACAAATAACAAGCAAGAAAACACTTTTAATCAGGACTGAATGCTGCCTCTCATGAACTTCTGAGAAATCTTCTCTTTCTACTTGTAATCTTTCCGCCAGCATTTTATTTTTTGTCATACATGTTTATCAATACGTGCTCACCCTGGAATTGCCTATAATCAAAGGGATGTTTTTAAGTTTGTTTAAAAGTAAACAATCGTTGTTATTAATTTCACTACTGCAGTTTGGCATAGAAGATTTAATCAGAGCTGAACCTGTATTGAAAGATCTTTCTTACAATTTAGAAATCAATGCAATATCTTTCTCAAAGAAGAGAAAAAACAAAGTTGGTAAACATTAACAGGCATGCATTTTATTAATAAGAGGCTATAAATACAGAAATGTTAGTTGTATATTTCTTGGTTTTCTACTGATTTCCCTAAGTTGTTCCAGTATCTTTGAGGGTCTCGACTATTGTCATCTGCCATTATTAAAATGAAATCTTGTGTTCCAGCCTCTTCACAATATAGCTTTATAGAAGAGTCATATAGCTCTGCATTTCTAAATATCCAGCATGCAGATTCTCTCATCTTTGATATCACCAATAATATTGGTTTTAATTTTTTGTGAGGCTCTTCTCAGCCAGACCGTGATTACCAGGCTCTTTCTAGAAAACCAGAAAGGCGTGGGTTTGCCTGCAGCATGTTCCCTAGGGAGGGTGAAATGGCTGGCTGCTTTTGCAGGAGGTGGTGGGAGAGGCAAAAGGCAGCTCTGCTGGAGTTGCTTTCCCAATGTGCCTTTACGCTCCTTTGAAAACAACCTCTCCATACTGTCTGCATTTATGAAGAAGAAAGAAGCTGATGAAGGAGACTGAGCTTAAAGAGAACTGGAAAGTGACTGGCATGAAGGAGAGCGTGATGACAAGTCGGGCCGGGGGAGGCAGGGAAGGAGACTGGAAAACAGAGAGAAGGAGAAGCTATATGGCAGGGAAATCACCTCTGAAATATAATCCCAGAAACGTAAACCCCAGAAACATAATTCCCAGAAAACATAATCCCAGGAAAACTAGAAAGAGGGAGAAGGAGAAGCTATGTGGTAGGGAAACCATCTCTGAAACATAATCCAGAAAAACAGTATTACCAGGACTCATGATTATGTTGCAGTTATTCCAATTTTAATTCTAATGTTCCTAAAGTCCTGTGACTATATGGAGCTCAACTTTAAGTTTAAATAAATGTATATTTCTGACTGTCAGAGAGATTTTAAGCCAAGTGCGTAAAGCAAGTAAGGTAAATCAAAACCACTCCAATAATTTTTAGCATTTTTATGAGTTTCATGAGGTTAACTCTGCATGTTCAGTGTAAGGAATATTATGAATGAACTGATTCTGTGATGCAGCATGTATAGCACTTGTGACTATAATTCCTATATCTCAATTTTGATATATAATAGGGTGATACAATACAGTCAAACTCGAACAATGTTACACAATTCATCATCATGGTGAATTTTTTTTTGGTGAAGACCGCTTGATGGATGTACCTATTTAAAAATCTTCTTCCACATCTCTTGCAGGATGTCTTGAGCAAGTAGTGTTGCTACAGAGCCCTCCTTCCTCAAGAGCCTGCAACGGCCCCCTGCAAGAAGGGTGCTTGAGCTCTGGGAGGGTCCTTCAGAGCTCACTTCAACAAACCCACCTTGCAGGGTGCCTTGAGGTCAACATGGGACCTGCTGCGCACCCTGGCTGGCAACAAACTTTAAAGCCGTGGGCCTCCTGTAGCAGCTACATTATTTTAATGTAGGCAGACTGACTCGGTGCAGTGGCTTAGACAATTTTCCGGTGGCTTTACAAATCCACAGACTGTTCACATCAGATGAAAAATGTATTAACTTTACTGAATCTTAGTTGCGGGATTTACTCCTAATTTTCTTCTTTTGAGGAGTTTGCTTTTTTCCGCTGAACCATCCGTAGGACATACAGCCTTTTATATGCAGATTGCTGTAATTATACTTTGAAATAGCTTTGAATTCCCAGTGGCTTAAACAAGAACATGAAAGGGCAAATGTTACACCGAGCTGAAGGATATGAAAGTGGCGCGTACACCCGTCTAAAATGAGATATAGGGACGAACAGCTCTTTACACAGCAACGTCAGTTCTTGACAGGTTATTGAAGGATCTTTGCAGCCACGGAGGCTGTCTTGGGCAGCACGGAAACGCTGCCTAGGGATAGCTTATCAGGTTACATTTTTCTTTTTTAATACTGAAAGGTGAGTAGGTGCTCAGGAGAAGCTGGCCACCAGGAAAGCTGCAGTCCTCCTCACTGCAGGCTGGCCCCAGGCCCCAGACAGGCACCAGGCTGCCGCTGCCCTGGGCAGTCCCCCATGGTCATGGCTACTATATTATTTCATATAATATAAAATATTATATTTTTAATACTCCTGCGGCCCAGTGGGGAGGCCGCAGCCTGGGACACCCCTTAGCCCAGGCATTGGGGCCACCCTCGCTGTGGCTGGAGAGGGCCTCTCCCATGGGAAGGAGAGGTGGGAAGCCACGAAGCTGCCCACTGCCTTCTGGCTTTATTTACTTATTTATCATAGAATCATAGAACAGTTAGAGTTGGAAGGGACCTTAAAGATCATGTAGTTCCAATCCCCTGCCATGGGCAAGGACACCTCCCACTAGACCAGGTTGCTCAAAGCCCCATCCAGCCTGGCCTTGGACACTTCCAGGGATGGGGCCTCCACAACTTCTCTGGGCAACCTGTTCCAGTGCCTCACCACCCTCATAGTGAAGAATTTCTTCCTGATACCTAATCTACATCTACCTTCTTCCAGTTTAAAACCATTACCCTTCATCCTATCGCTGCACTTCCTGATCAAGAGTCCTTTCCCATCTTTCCTCTAGGCCACTTTCAGATACTGGAAGGGGCTATAAGGTCTCCCCGGAGTCTTCTCTTCTCCAGGCTGAACAGCCCCAACTCTCTCAGCCTGTCCTCATAGCAGAGGTGCTCCAGCCCTCTGAACATTTTCGTGGCCCTCCTCTGGACCTGCTCCAGCAGGTCCATGTCCTTCTTCTGTTGGGGGCTCCAGAGCTGGACACAGTACTCCAGGTGGGGTCTCACCACAGCGGAGCAGAGGGGCAGCATCCCCTCCCTCGCCCTGCTGGCCACGCTGCTTTTGATGCAGCCCAGGATGCGATCGGCCTTGTGGGCTGCGAGCGCACATTGCCGCCTCATGTGGAGCTTCTCCCCCACCAGTACCCCCCCGAGTCCTTCTCCTCACGGAGCGGCTCCACCCGGCCCTGACAGACAGCAGGTGCCGGGTAGGGGAGGGCTAAGGGCGGCCGGGGGAGGCCCTGACCGCACCCGGGGGAGGCTTTTTAAGGGAAGGGGGAAAGGCCTGACAGGGAGCCGCCGCCGCCAGGAGGTGGGTCTAACAGGGCCGAGCGCGGCTGGTGTTGGGCGGGGGACGGTGTCGGGGGTGGTGGCTGTGGGTCGGGGCCGGGTGCGGCCTCTGGAGCGGTGCCTGGGCGGCGGCGGCCGCAGGGCCGGGCAGAGGGGCTGAGGCGGCTGCCGCTGGAAGCTGGAGCTCTCCTGTGAGGTGGGGACGTTTGCAAAGGCAATAAATATAGGTGAGACAACGACAGCGGGAAATCTGGGCTGGAGCAAAGAGCTCCAGCTGGGCGGGCTTCCTCTGCTGGGAAGGCGGCGCCGGGCACGGGGGAGGCTGCTGGCACCCTGTGCTAATGCATTGCAAGGAACCTCTGGTCACACGTGAGGGTTTGTTTATTTTTAAAAAACAAC
Source organism: Burhinus oedicnemus (assembly GCA_008921705.1). NCBI lineage: Eukaryota > Metazoa > Chordata > Aves > Charadriiformes > Burhinidae > Burhinus > Burhinus oedicnemus. The sequence goes on along the minus strand of VFFE01007141.1, from coordinate 2,372,044 downwards.
ACAAAAACCTCACCAAAATCCCAATGAGCTGCTGTAATTAAGGGGCTGGTGTAGGCTTGGGGCTGTGTAGGCCGGTGTTCCTGGGAGTTACTGCGGTTGCGTTTCCCTTTGAGGCTGCATCAGGCGTTGGACCTCGGCACTGGGGTTCTTTGGTTGATGGGAGCCAGCCTCTGTGCTCTTCTTACTCCTGTTCCTCTAAAAATAGAGGCGTAATAGACGATGAAGTAGAGCTGGTTAGAAAATAACTACTCTGGAGGTAATACTGTCTGAATCTGGAAATTATGTATATTGATGAAAGTTTTTTTTTTTAAGAGTGAAGCAGTAGGAGGCTTGCTTTGACTAAGCACAGGCTGAAATCCAAGAACTTAAGAAGCTTGCTGTGTCTTGGTTAAGTGGTGGTGGTTGTGTACACAGTTTGGAAATATCCCCCCAATTCTTTTTCGTTCCGCCTCCATGGAAAGTGTCTGCCTTGATCTAGCCAGTTTGAAGACTTTAATGAATAGGCCACTTGAAAACCTTCATTTTCCTTCAGAACTTGCAAATGGACTATCTGTTTTCAGAGCTTGTAAACAAACAAAGAGAAAACTGACTGTGGGCTACGATTTTGGTGTATTACAGCTGGATGCATTTAACTGGTACTATTACTGAATTGTCTTTGTTGTTTGGTATGGCTAGGAGATTGAACAGAAAATTGTGGTAGTTCTGGATGTTTGAGAAGGGTTTAAATACTTTACAAATATTAAGAACGTTGCTCTTGGATGGATGTGGTATGTAGAGCAGTCCCTGAACTTTTTTTGATTGCACACCCCTAACCGTAAAAAAAAATGCACACCCAAAGAAATGCACACCCAATATATGAGTATGTATTTATAAATTGTATACATGTACTACTGTACTAATATGGACATTATAAAACATACACAAAAATAGAAATTAAAAAAGGATGAGATAAAGATGAAACAAATCTTATTTTAAAAATATTTTATTTATTAAGGGTACAAAAATATTTTTTCCTGCACCCCAGTGGATTGTCTTGTATACTCCCTGGGGTGCGTGCACTGACTTAGAGCTTATTCATAGTTGATCAAGTAAAGAAACCAACTGTCAGTGTGGTATAAACAAGTGATGATATAATTTGAAATAAGTGCTTTTACAACTGTAGAGTTCATTGTCCTATTTCTAACACCCTCTTTTCCTTCCCTCCTTTCTCTGTATTCAAATTCTTCACTGGGTTATCAGCTTCATGAGGTCAAATATCCTAATTCAAATTCACTGGCAGTGAGAACTGAATTTGGCTCAGCTGTGGAAATACTTAATGAACTTAGTTATACCCTTTGCTGGTACTCTCTGCTATGATCGTTATCTTGCAACTGCTCCCAGAGTTCAAGTTTGTGAAGGCGAGGGAAGTTTTAATGAAGTTCTTAGATTGCAGCAATCGCTGAAAACTTGGTTGTTTAAAGTTTTTGAAGGGCTCTTGAGATCAAGACCTATTAATTTCTGAGAAACCGGATGTAAGTTTGTATATTGAAGTTCAGGCATATGTTCTGCTTTCATTTTTATGTGCTAGATTTTTCTCTGCTGAAAGCTGTTCTTCTGCAACGAAAAAAGTGACAAGAACACCAGTATGAACAATACATTTTCTTCTCTGTAACCGACAAATTTCTGGCAGTGGGAAGCCAGAGGGAACTTAATGAGAAGTCTGATTTATCTGGTAAGATCTTATATCTTAGAATTATTTGGTGTAAGAGTTTGTCTTTTAGTGAAGGAAATTATTTAAAAAAGTTGTCCTTGGCCTACCACTTCAGCAAATTGCATGAAAATCCTCATGGAAATGAGAAAGCAGTAGGACATATGTTTTCATTCTGAAAGTGAATCCTTGCTCCCAAAAGGTGTGTAGTAACTTCACTCTCCCTATCAAATGAAAGATGAAACACTTATTGCTGTTTGTTATGAATAGTAATTAAGAAGGTTTGTATTTCCTTGGTAAGGGGACATGTTCAGCAGCTCATTGGTCCTGTAACCTCACGGAGAACTGATTTGGTGAACAGTGTGTATTTTAAAAGGCTAAGGTCAAAGGGGGAGATACCGCATGTGCACTGTAGTGCAGTGCAGAGATCTTTGAGCTGGCTCAGATGTCTACAGCGTGAAATCCTGCTCTCAGTAAGGAGTCTTCCTCCCTGCCCGCCTGCCACTTAAGATAGATGCAATCCTGTGCTGTAGCCACTGTTTTACTTCTGGGACATGAACTGGTGTCTTTGCATGGCAATACGCTATGCTGATTTTTTTTATTAACCTATTTGCTGTGATCTCTGAACTGAGATGTGCAAATGAGTGTCTACATACAGAATGGCTCCTGAAAGTTTCTATTTAGTTGAATAATCATTGCAGAATCTTTACATAGTCTATAGAGCATGACAGATGTTAAAAACTGGATTCGGAGAAATGAGTACGCTGAATGCAAGACTACTCCAGTTAACTGACAGGGAATGCTGACTGAAAACAGGATGCCAGTGTCTATGTGAACCTCATTTTTGTGCTCATGATTTAACTTTTATTTATTCATTACATAGTAAATCTGGAAAGCAAAGTTCTGATTTAGGCAATTATCACACAAACTGGCATCAAGTTCAGATAGCGTGTTTTAAATTGTAAGAGGTGAAATATTCAAAAAATGGGTTGAGTGCTCAGTGTTTGGAGTAGCACAATCAGGGTGTATGACAAATGTTTTCCCGATCAGGCAAGCTGAACATTGTATGTTACGTTAACTTGTGGCTGGGCAGGGAAGAAAAGCTGTATATGATGTCCTGGCTGCTGCTGCACTCTTGGTTGTATTTTACTTTCACTGGAAAGGGAAAGAAGGAGAAATTACTCCTTTCCTAGTGCGCTCAGACTGGGGAAGGCTCTGGTGAATGAAGTGGTCAGCTAGTGAGATGGGCAGGAAGAGGAGATCCTGCTTTCAGCAGGAAGCTGCTGGCCAAGCCCAACTTCAGGAGTGATGACAGACTTTACAGAGACCTAAGAGAGGGTTGTCTGATGTCTGCTCAGCTTAAGAAAGGGCTGAAATCTGTTGGGCTAGTAATCAGGACTGGGAGAGACCCCGCCCCTTATTTTGGAGATATGAGTAGAGGAAGGAAGATGTTCCTTGTACCTTAGCAGTTTCTTTAATCTGATCACCCACTGGATTTAAGATATTTTTTTTCTGCTTACGTGCTGTCTTGCAAAACAATGTCTTGGTGCATTCTGTTCGCATCTGTAAGCCTGCTCTCTTTGAAGAAGAGGCATAAAAAGATTAGGCAGCCACCCCTCCAAGTCTTGTTGAGCTCAAGTCTCAGTATGGTTCTGGATTTTGTTTCAATCTGGACTCTTTCCTTTAAAGGGGAGAAAAAAATTGGATGGAGGAGAAGAGGGGTGAGAGATAATTTTGACTAGCAAAGATGCAAACTTTGAAATTTAAGTTACAGATGCTTGGCCATTTACTTCTTGATATATAGGGGGGTTTGTGTCTGCTGGTGCATAAAAATCGTGCTGTTTTTCTTTAGTTAAGAAAAAGACTACTTTGGAAAAGAGAAATCTGTAGGCAATTTAATTCATAGAGGGTAAGGTTTCTGAACTTGTCTGATCAAAATAACCTCACTTAATTTGAAAGAAATTGTGTTTCATACTGCTGTTTTTAAAGTACCTGGTTGTTGTTGTTGCATACAATAAAACTGCAAACAATAAAACTGCAGAAAAAAGTCTTTTTCTGTGAAAACTCCTTTAATCGTGCTGGGAAGGAAGTAATTTTCCCTAGTGCTATCTTCTTGCTTAATATATATCCATCTTCCCCACTATATTGGTGAGCTCAGATGTATGTAAGCAAACAAACATGCTGTTGGAAGGCTCAAGAAGCTATTTAATGATTACAAGACTTATCCACCTTTCTGATTGTTGAGACTACTTTATATTGGACTTATTTTGGGGATGCTACACTGATGATGGCTGTGGGGGCTAGTATGTTGCATGTCACTATCCAGTGATTTATTTCTTTGCAAATGTATGCTTAAGAATTGACTGTGTAGAGAAGAAGGTAGATGCCCAGACTAAAGCTCTTCATTGCTTACCCTGTTACAAGAAAATACAAACAGGTGGACTGGTGAGTACCACTTGCAGGGTGCTGTCTGTGGGCGTGAACACCAGTGGGCTCAGTCCCATGGCTTGCAGGTAATTCATTTCATAATACTTCATCAAGCAGTTGTCAGGCTGTGATTAACCTCAAACATTCCTAAGGCTTAAGATGCTGACCTGTAGCGCATGCTGTGCTGCTCATCCCTTGAGCCTCTTTGTATTTCTTGCAGATGCTGTAGAATAAATGAGAAAAGGTTGGATTTCGAGGACTGAAGTGATACCCTGGTAAATTTACTATTAGGCTGATTTTTATAGGCAGAAGAAATGGATATGCAGACTCACAAACTATGCCCCATCCATTCTGATCCCTTCTTACTGTTCTTTAACAACAAGCTTATATGTGAATCTGAGGTCTTGACCCCCTCTTAAATCCCTTTCATCTCTCTTATCCTTGTTTGCTTTTGGCAAAACATCCTTCTTTTCACTTTGACTCATAAGACTAGATTATCTTTGACATGAGGGTAGTGTGTCTGTAGTGAGAGGCAAGATCCAGAAGGCAGCTCCATGCATCCAATGATCCACAAACCAACATCCGTTTTGAAATGCAGCTGTGTAGGTTAACAAGGTACCCTCTGCAGGCTTGCTCAGAAGCACACAAGGTTGTGAAATGCCCACAACTTGCTTAGTTTCACCCTTTTGCAGATTGGGAAGCATCTATTTTGTTGATTTCGGTATCTCAGGAGGTAAACTATAGTACTTAGTCTTAGTGATTCAGATCCTGGGCTACCACCACGTGAAGGAATGTACATCCACTTGCATGCAAGTGAGAGTTGTGTAATTTATTGTTTCGCTCATAACTGTTCTCTGAAGAAACCAGAATGAAATGCTGCCTAATAATTTAAGAGACATGCAAGACTTTGTACAGCTCTCAGAACAGTAGAGAGGACAGACATCCAGGTGCTGTTAGGACCACTCCTCATCACATTGAACCTTGATTCTCTTGGGAATCATAGAGCCAATAGATGCTTGACATCCAGGAAAGATGGACTTAGATGACTCTCTTTTGTCAGCCTCCAAGACAAGCAGACCTCTCTGCTACTCTGTGGTTGCTGGGGATTAAATCATCTCCTGCCCTTTTCTTGAGTCTCTCACATGTCTGTCTGTGGTGGTATTACCTTCAAGACATGTCACTCCTTTGAAAGCCTGTCTTCTCTCAGCATTTCAAACTAGTGCGTGATTGGATGATGATTGCTATTCGCCTCTTCCTGTGAAGGGCTAGGTTTGAATTGATGACCAAATTGACTTTTCATGCACAAATTTGTGCATGACAGTGAAGAATTACTTCTGAGCTATGCAATAAATATGATAATTATAACAACAATTATCATACAGATAGGAGAGAGCTAGAAGAAAATTGTTAGTCTAGATGGGAAAGTACACTCCATTTCCTCCTGTATTGCTATAGGTGAAGTGGACAAGTAGTATCTGCTTGTGGATCACTTACATTCTTTGTTTAATCCCAGGACCAAGGAGGACTGGAGAACCCCATCCAGCACCAGCACATTTCTTGAGTGACCTGATACGTAGTTTCTGTTCAGGTTAATGGTGGTAGTTTGAAGAGTTGGTTTGGTTTTTTAAATAGCTTTCTTTTCTATGCTAGATAATCTTTCAAAACTCTCAGTTTTCAAAGATAAAATTTATAAAACAACTTGAAAATTGAAGTTCTTCACAGTGAATGTTCCAGACTGACTTTAAGGGAGGTCTGCAGAAAACGTGAAAGCTAACCAGGTGAGCACTAGATAAAGTCTTTTTCATGGATTTCGTTACATGATGAAAAATGAGAAGATAACACTTGTCTATTTGATCAGCTGGATTTTGATTAATGAAGAGCAGAAGGAACTAAATCTTCAGAATGCTGTTGTCCTTGAAATGAGGAAAAAAAATGGTAAACTTTATTCCCTGCTATGTTGAACCTAAACTGTAACTAGCAGTGCTTGCAAAATAGTAAAAAGGAAAGAGAGAGACACAAGAGTAACCTGTGTAATTCAATAAGATGATGTGAACTTTCAGCATGTATTTGCACATATAGCAATACATTTTTTTTTAAAAACAAGGAAGCAACCCTGATGTCGTATATTCATTCACAGTTCTTTCTTAACTCTCTAGACATCTGATGAACTTGATCCTGCATACTATTACTTTGGATATTAAATTTGGAGTTCGGTGTTTCATTTCTGATATAGCTTTGGATTATGTAATTGTTTTGAAATAAGCTTTAGCTGACTATGACTTGAGCTGCATCACTTCTGAAGAGCAAGAGAGATGATTACTGTATCTTAAAAGTATGAAATACTCATACTGGGGCAAAGAAGAAGGCACTAATGTGCTCAGAACTAGTATGTATGTATGTGTGTATATATATATATATCTGACATTGCAGAAGTATTATAGAAGGAGAACAGTTAGGAATTTATTTACATAACTTTAAACCACTGCCTATCTGAGAAAGTGTAGTGGATTGAAAGAAGTTGCAGGTTATTTAATATGACAGAACAAAAATCTAGCTGCTGCTGCTGCAAACAGAAGGTGAAAATACAGAATGGACGGGTGATATTTAATGAACAGTAGCTGTGTATTATTGAACATCAGAAAAGGATCTATATAGCCAGATTAAAGACAGATGACCTTTTTAGAGTTTAGTTAACCTTTTGGTCACTTTTGAGAGTTATCACTTATGAAGATAAAGGTCAAGCTGGAGCTCGATCTTCATACATTATCTTTTTTCTGCGATGAAAGGTATGCCTCTCTCAGTTCTGCTTTCTTGAGGAGCTATAGGAGTTGCTCAGTTTAACAAGAGCAGTGTGTGGAACACTTCTATGTTTTTCTAACCCTTGTCAAAATGACTTTGAAGGGGGAATCCTTTTGTACGAAATGGATGGTCCTTGATCTTTAATCTTTTCAGTATCTTCCTGTTAATGTAAAAAAAAAAAATTGTGAAAGAGAGGTCAGTGCTTCATATAAACTGGTGCATTACTTTTGAAATCAATATAATTATGCAAACTTACAGTGAGTAGCCTTTGTTTTAAAAATAGCTGTTGGAGGGAAGAAAGACAAAGTATTGCACCCAAGAACTCCATAATAAAAACCAGCATTTGTATCACAGTTATTTATGGATTAATAGGTGTACAAACTCCTGATCAACCAACTGTTTGTCAATGTGGCACAGTGGTTTACAGCCACTCCAAAGAAGGCCATGGCTAGTCTTTTACTGGGAAACCTGTCCAGCAGTTGCTTATTCTTTGAGAGGTTATTACCTTTTTTGGTTTGATGTTGGGTTTTTTGGTTTGTTTTTGTTTTTTTTAATTGCATCCCTTAGTTCAGCATTTAGGTAGAATTGGAAGCCTAGTCCAGACAGCTGTTTGACTAGTTTCAACATTTAGGTTACTATTCCAGATGGGCAGAATACTTTCTGAATTTCATAAGGCTTCTTTCCTCTGCTCTTCTTTAGCTGATGTAGTAAGGATCAAAATGAAATGGGATTTTGCATCACACAGGAAACACATGCATTTATGACTAGGTATCCAAGTATGTGTCTTGGTGGTTTCAGTGGAAATTTAATACCCAGGGAAGAGGGGCTGCAGGTGAGAGATACAGAAACTGCCGCTTGTGCTTTCCCTTGTAACTCTCATGAGAGCAGCAGGAAACCAGGCTGATTGTTAGAGGACTGTCAATGGATTTGAGCATATAGACTTCGTAGAAAATAAATAACAGTTCTGTAAGTGCGAATAATGAAATATTTGCCAATGACCAGTTTTCATTTTTTTCTGGAAGTTTAACTTAACATTTGCAGTGATCAAATAAGTCTTATGTGAAAATTAATTTTAGTGGATGCTTTAGGAAAGATTTGAGTTGAATAGGAAAATAACTCCTCCACCATACTCCTTGGAATATTATGCAGACTGAGGTTCTGCACGTTACCCAAGAATTAGCCCAGTGAAAGTGTTTCCAGGCCAGCTTGAAATCTAAAATACCACCAAACAAACCAGACAAAAAAACCCCAAACCAACAACAACAACAAAAAAACCCAAACCAAAAACCCAAACCACATGTAACGTGAATAAAAATGATAATTTTACAGGCTGTGTGCCCATTGACTCCTTAAAGAATTGGAGACACAATGCATATTGTGTGGATACTGAGTTGTAGATTAAGTTGTAGATTAAGAATCTCAGAATTAGCCCCTCAGAAAGGGCTGAGGGCTACTTGCTCCTTCCTTCAATCAATCATTAACAAGGCTGACTAAGAGAAAGACCTGATTGTCTTTCCATTGTATCTAGCCAGTTGCTATACCAGGCCTAACCACGGATCTTTCTACCCTGCCGCCTCAGAGCTTGCAGTATTCACCAAGCAGAGTGTGAGGAGGTGCAAAGTACGCATCACGTGGGCTTTATGCTGCTACGCTTGACCGGCATCCAGCAATCTGGAAGCTATGTCTGGGCAGTCATGGTGCAATGGTCACACTAACTCTCTGCAAATTGATGAGACCTCAGATTTACTGTTCTTTGGCAGTGACTACCAAAATCTTGATGAAAATTTGCATGAAAAGCAGAATTACTTTTAACTTCATTTTAAACCTCCTCAATGATGACTCTACTGGGGGCTACCTAGTTCCTTCCCCCTGCCCTGCTGTAGAAGAGACTAATCTCCTCTTCAGCTTCTTTACGCGATGCATAATTTTGTAGACTACTGCTCTCCCTCTCCCCTAGTTTTCTCTTCAGATGGCAAACTAATCTACTTAATCCCTTTCTAAAGAAGATTTTCCCATACCTTTGATTATCCTTGCAACATTCTGCATCTTTTCTACTTTTTCCGATCTCTTTTTTTGAAATGGGATTAATAGAACTGCATGCAATATGAATTCATAAATGTGTGTGCGGTCTTTCAGAGGCATATCACGATGCTTTCTGGTTTACTGTTCCTTTCCTAATAATTTCAAACCTTCTATTTGTCTACTTCTGAATTCTACTATCTTTCCTGAGTGGTAACTCTCCCTTCTTAAGTGTTTGTGTGAGGCAGAAACCAATTTTTTTTCTCCATGTACATCTTTGCATTCGTCTTTGTCTTCATTCATCTGTTTAAGGTACTCTCCAACCTGTCACAGTAATCCTCACCTCTTAAACTGTAAACTCTGTACCCTACTCTCCTTTTTCTTCATGCGTCATCTTCCTCTCTGCCCCATCTTGATCACTTGAGTGCACTGAACAGTGAAGAACCAGTTATATATATTTCAAGGACTGTCTTAGCAACTGCTTTGAAAGGACAGTTTACTTTTTTCATTAATTAATAAGTGATCAAAGGATAGGAAATGAAGGGTAGGATCTTCTCTCATCTAATTAGAATTTGGTTTCTTTAGGAGCCTTTAATGAGGATTTGTGACAAAATCTAGGAAACACGAGTATGCTTTATTGACAAGATTATTCATGTGTTCCATAACCCCTTCGAAGGGCTTCAGCTCAAACTGAGAAGTGATTTCTTACCCTAAACAAATCACTCCTCTTTCCCTGATTTGTGTTCACGTCTGCTAATTTTCCTTTTTTTTAATGGGTTTTACTTTTTGCTTTGCGTGCAAGTGATGGATTAACATTTACTGTTCTCTTGAAACCATTCTTAAAGATTGTTAAGCAGAAAATAGACACAACTCCTCTTGCATGTGTGCTTATCCAGGTGACAAGTTACAGGATGCAGTTATTTGGATTCCCTTAGGACCATTTGGATGAATAGTTGAATGACTGTCCCAGTCATTTGTGTTTTATATTCATTTCATTAATTTGTTGTAAGATTTTTTCTACTGATAACTGGGTCAGGTATTCAGTTTCAGCCATTAAATAATAGCAGTGGCAATGTAGTGAAAATGTGAGTGAATGGCTCTGAGGACTGTGCTGCAATAGCCTGGTTGCTGGTGTTTGCAGGTTAACATAATCTCCTCCTGTGTGTACCTTAAAGTACAGAGCAATTTAGTAAACCTTGGCTAGATTTAAATGAGGACTGGCATTTCCAGCAAATGAATGAGGTCTCATACACAGGGCAGGGCGCTCTCCTCCTTCTGGCTAAAGTATTTTGTTTGGCTGGACTTTTCTGGCTGCACTGAAGGGGTGTCAACAAACAGGAGTGGATGTGTAGTGTGAGCTGGGAGGAGCTGAGGGCTTCAGGCGCACACTTGAAGCATATCAATGCACCTTTTTGTCTTTTTCACTTTGGATTACTTTTATTCTGATTCCATGAGCTGAGTATCTGTTTGACTGGAGCACAAGGGGTGCTGTGATTTAGCCTCATCCAAAAGGAACCCGGTGTCCACCCCACTGTGCAAAATGAAGCATAGTAAATGTGCATGTTTGAAAGCTTCTTAAAAAGTATGCTTCCGATCTGCTAATCCCTAAATGTTGAAGCACCTGGTGTTCTCAAGCATACTGTTGTGAAATCTGCCCCAGTTCTTGGCAAGGCGGGATAGATTGTGAAGGAGGTTTGAGGAAGAGTTCAGTAACTGCGTTTCCTCTTAGAGCTGTTCTTCTGGTGTGTGAAAGGATGGTTCCAAACTCTCTGTTTTCCTGTGTCATGGTGTCGCGGATGGAGTGATGCATTTCACTCAGAGAGAAGCAGCGATACATTTATTGATATAAAATAGGGATTTAACAAAGTTTGATAGTAAATGCAACAGCGTTTTAACAAGATTCAAGATGGCAAGGCACACTTGGTTATTTTCTGCATAGAGGACAAGGTCAGACAGAACTGTCAGGGAGACCCTTCTGTTGAGTCAAGAGGTTCTTAAAGGACCCCCTTGCTTTCTAAACTCCTTCTCAGAGAGGAGTTTAGGGGCAGCTGGATCCAGTCCTAGTCCCAGACTTGGTCAATGGTTTATGTCTAAAGGATTATGTATGTGCAATCAATACTTTATATCACTTAGCTAAGATTTCATAGTTTAGCATGCACTTACCAAGGATCTGTTGTGGCAAGGAATCTCTGAATCTTGAGAAGTAACCATGAGAGGTGTCCCTACTCAAGGGGAGATCCTGGTGCGCAGCCTGCTGCCATGCAGGAGAGCTCAGAGGGCTCTTGGGCTGTTCACTATTTATGGGGGTAAGATGATTGATCTATAGTCATATTTGCATTTTGACCACAGTACCAGTATTGCTCAAGTTAGCCCTTGGCCACTGTGTTATTATCTGTCTCCCCAAAACTATATTGAGCCAGCTGCAGCCATCACAGCTACACATGGGCATGTTTGCTGTGTACAGTCACCTGTGCACCCAAAGTGGGGGGAGGATTTGTCTCAAAGCTGTAACTGAAGTCATTATGGACTTTACCTAAAGGCAGTTAAAAACTGTGGCTCACCATAAGAAAACTTGTCCATTACAAGGCTGCTGTTAACATGGAGTGATCATAGACTTAATCTTGCAACTGTCCAGCCTGAAATTAAAGGCAGTTTTGCCCGAGTAAGAGATTCCATACTGGAACTTTTTATGTTTTTATTTATAAATTGTGTTGAATGATGTATCCTTTTGGTTCTACATACTTGGTGCTATTATTTTGAAATATAGTCTGTGTGAGGCCTTTGTTAAGAAGCTTTGGTAATGGAGGTCTTGGAGACTCTTTTTATTCTTAGATGTTAAAAAAAAAAAAAAAGGACCGATTCAACTGATTGTATCAGTTCTCTGTTATTAGGCTTTTTTGTTTTGTTAGAAAAGCAATAAGGTTACGAGTTTCTCATCTAATAATGAAAAGGTCTGGAATGATTTACATCAATTGTTCTTCAAAATTAGGAAAGGGGAGATGCATCTAAATTGAGGACTGTAATGCCAGGCTTCACATTGACGGAAATCAACTTTGATAAGTCTTTAATTGCTACAAAGCGGGGTTTATAATGGAAACATGAATAGATATTTCAATATATAGCATGTTTTTGAGATGCCACTCATACATATTGTTACTCGTTTAAATATGACTGCTCTTACAGTTTTAGCCCAATTCCTACCTTTAGAGGTCTTTATGCTTTTTTAATTCTCTGTTCTGTGTTATCTGTATTTATTTGATGGCACAGTAAAAATACAACATTGCTAAACAGCTATGTCTAGTCCATAAAACTGGCTTGATCTTGTTGTAACTATCAAGTCTAGCACGAAGAGGTATTTAGTGTTTTTTAAGTTGATGGTGACTTCTTCTGGAATGGCAAGCAAAATTAATGGGGTGCATTCTAAAAAGTTGAAGTTGAAGATTACATGAAATAAAAGGAACAAAAAGAACGACAAATGAATGCTTGCAGATCTTTGCATATTAAAACCCTGCATAAGTCAATACATGAAAAGTTTTTATAGAATATTCTGTACTTCATTGCTTGTAGAGCTCTGTACAGCACTTTAAGTAGCAGAACTGCAAGCACAGAAACCTTTTTTCTTTAAGATTAAAAAAAAGCCTTCTAATATCTGATGGTCAAAAAGGCCTCTATTGGCATAACCAGGACACCGCTGGAACGAGTGGTTGAGTTCGTTGTGTTACCATTGTGCTCTGACAGCACTTTAACCTCAGAACAGGACATGCCAGTGCTTGTGCAGATGCAGTGTACTGATAAATCCTTAACTAGATATGTGAATGTGAACACTTACTAATTAGCTGGTATGTTATGTCAGGTAAGAAAGTTATTTTGGAAAACAGTGATTTCAACTGTAAAGGGTAGATATAGTACTTGTAATAGTATGCAATGTTTTCCACCCCCTACCACCTGTAGTACCTCAAAATGGGATTTTAGACACCTCATCAAAAAGGAGCTTTCTCTAATTACGTTTTTGTGCCACTAGCTTAAGTCACATGCAAAGATTCAAAAAGAGCTTGCTTTAGTAGGAAGCTGACAGTGCTGGTTTTACGGGCTTTTTTATTAATGTTGGTCTGAATTAGGAGTGTCTTTAAATAAAACATCTGCATCTTAATGAGCATTGAGCAGATTTATGCCCTTTATCTATCCTTTGACCTTAATCCTTATAACTCATCTGCGTGTCCAATTCAGATATTCACATTAAGTCACTTATTCTGTCTTTCCCTTTTCTTTGGAGTTTGAGTGAGATAGGGTAAATAATACATGATACAATTTTTCCTGTGTAGACAGTTCCTCCCCTCTTCCCCTAACTTCCCTAATCATCATTATAAGTTTAACACTTTATTAATAAAAGACACTCTAGTCTTTCTAAAAGAAAAGATATTATGGAGAATAATTGAAAAGTAGGGTAATTGAAACTGTTCCTATTACATCTGGCGGAAATTACATTAATTATGTTGGACTTTGCAGGAGCAAGTAATAGCTGTTTTCATGAAACTTACTTTGAGTAAAATTATTTTTGAATAAAGGCCATCAAATCTGTTACTAACTTTAAGTCTTAAATTATCATTATTTGCAAAATAGCAGGTGGAATTTACATTTAAGTGATTGCTAACAAAGAAGCATCATTGTTTATTAAGCTGCTTGGAAAATAAGATTCCCTAAATGTTTAAGTTGATAGTTGCAAGGATACGCTTGACTCAAACATTTTTCTGTACGCTGAGAGATCCATGAAATACTGCAGAAGAGATCGTCAGCTGCCTTGTGACAGCAGTTGCTTCATTAATGTGTTATCTGGCTCCTGAATCAAGTCCCCCCATGAAGTGAAGTACTTCACTCAATGCTATTATATCTTACAGTGTTTGCTTGTTGTCAGATTCTGTCTATGAAAGATGTAAGCAATTTGCATGAGCAAAACTTAATTTAAAATTCTCCCTTGCATAGGGGCTCTGTAAGAGAGACTTTGTGCTTCAAATTCTGACTGCTGTTCCTACCTGAAGATACTGTAGGCCTAAAACCTGCCAAGTCTTGATGTGCACAGCTGTGATGACTCAAAAAAGCTCCATAGAAGAGCAGGTGCATAAATAACTTTGTCAGCCTCCATTGCTGGATCCGTATGTCTGTGAGCATCTCTCTGCAGGAATCTGATTCTTACACTTGAAGCTTGCTTTGCACTTCAAGTGGGGGTGTCAAATGGGAAAGGCAGCCAATGTCTTTAACAGTATGATACTACATCTCAGTTGGTGGGCATCTCTTCTTGAGCTAGCAGAAGTGATTTAGAAATGGGATGAATGATTTGGTAGTTAATTCTAAAAGCATTAATCAAGACCAGTTGTAGTTCTGAAGTTGAAGCCAGCCTTTCAGACTCTTCAAAGCTTTTAAATTTTTACCAAAAAAGACCAAACCCAACCACAAACCCAGAGAGGGGGGACACAGGGGACTGTATTTCCTACATGGCTGCATAGTTTTTATCCTTGATTAAGAGCAATTACCAGTAGCTTATTATCACACTTTTCATGTCTTCATAGAAAGAAAGAATGCAGATGCAGTGTAATCTGAACAAGATAGACATGTAACATGTTTTTGCAGAAATTAGATATAAGTCTGAGTCACAAGGAGGAGTAAACCCAAGGTCAGATACATCCCTTCATAAGTTCTACTTTACGTATCGTGCATCCACAACCAGTGAGTGTTCCTGAAAGGTTAACTCTTTGGTTTTGGAACAGACAGTGTGAAGAAGCTGGAAATGTCTTTTGCTACAGTCTTGTTAGTTTTTTCTGCATCTCTAAGATCGTCTTATAAGACAACAGGAATAGCCTGTATGTTATTTTTCTGTCTGGCATAGCTGGGTTTTGCCTATGATTTCACAAGCAGGCAGAAACAATTTGTTAGTAGTATTTCAAAGGCCTCCCTCCAGTTCATTGAAACTGGTGGTAACTCAGTGGAAGGGCGGTCAAATTTCCTGAGAAGAATTTGAATTGAGAGAGTAGGTTTTTTCCCCTTCTCACTCCCCCTTGCTGATCTCACTTGTCACCTATAAAAGCTATTTCCAGGTCAGTGGAGCAGCACTAGTAAAATCTTTTATTATTTTTTCCAAATCTAATTGCTCCTTTGCTCAGCTGAGTGAAGAGCCTGAGGAGACTCAAGCCATCTATGGTAAAGGTGAAGTATAATGTGACATGAAGGTGGTCAGAATAGAGACAGTATATCACCGTAGCATGATGCTGCACCTGAATTCATAGAGCCCATGTGCTAGCGTGCCTAGGCTGTATCTATGTCTAGTGGTTAAGTTGACCAGATTGCACAGACTTGGCTCTGTTGTAGACAAAACCTAGGAGGGCTTGGATGCCATGTTTCCTAGGCAGAATCCCTTGTGGCAAGTGCAAGACTCAAGTATTTTGAATCCTTGGGGAAAAGAAGCCGTATGCAGCTGAATTAGAGTTTGGCTGCATAAAAACACTTGGATCAAACAAATGACTGACTGTTTGCACTTTAGCTTCATCCAGGGATGAGCAGGATAACGTATCAATACCATAAATTTCTATACCTTTTTTTAGTCACTCAAATCCTGTTTGGGTTTGCCATTATCTGGGAAGGGTATAGAAAGTATCCCTTGCTTAAGCTGAGAAGGACATCAAGAGAAGGGAAATGATTTTACCAGGTTGAGAAGTGTCCTTACCAAAGCCTTTCCTGTGTTTCCTTTGGAGTCCAGCTCCACTCAGGTCTCTGGAGATGTGGCTTGCTTTTTTGCATGCACAAACCTATTCTTGGTTTTGTTTGGGGTTTTTTTTGTTTTGTTTTAATTTTAAATTAAAACAAAATCTAACTTGGCTATTAAAATCCCCCATTAGTCATGATAATCTTCCCCTTTTGGCTGCAATAAGTACTTCTGACTATGGTTGCTAACTAGTGAGCCCTGGAGAATCCTGCTGGAGCGGTTAACGTTTGCCTTCCCACTTGATTCCTTTTGTCAATCTACTCTCCAGGGCATAATGAAGAGGAGTAATGTATGTGCTTCATTACAAAGTATGGAGTATTATCTTAAATTATCAATTAGACTGGCTTCATGCAAGGAAGCTGGAGTCTGGAGTGAAGCATTTCATTTGTTCTCCGGTAGATGGGCAACCGGGGAGTGTGTGGGAATTCAGGTTTGGCAACTGTAAACTACTGGAGTTAGATTTGTCAGTAAGCACCCTGTTACGTTACGGGATGGCAGCTGAACGCTTCAGCACATGAAGTGTTTATTTGCCTGAATAAGCTATTTGGGTGATAATCAGCAGACTTGTGAGTGGCTGTGTGAACTTCTGTAAGAAGGAGTATTTGAATGAATGAGGTTTGGAACTGGGCACAAAACACCCCTGCATGGCAAGAACTGAAAAACTCAGGGTTTTTTTAAGTGATGGTGCACTGCTGCATGTAAAAGTAAGCTTATTTGACATAATATTAACTTCTCTACGGTAAGTTGTCCATAAGTGTCATGAAGGTGTCAAAATTGTCATCTGTTTAAAAGCTGTCTTAAGATTTATTGAAACTTTCTGAGTTAATTTTCCATATCAAACATTTTTGTGGAATCCCAAACAAAACTCATATTAAACAAGTGGAAAAGCCCAAGTAGTGTGTGGGTTTTCTTTTTTTTCCCCACTCACTGTAGCATGATTAGAGATATGATCAGAAACATGCAATGGTCAGAACTGGGCAAGTGTGTGGGCAAGAGCTTTTATCTTGCCTGTCTTCTCAGTGTATTAACTATGAGGGTGATTTGTTCCCCTCTTCCATTTATGTAGTCAGACAGGAAAAATGAGATGGTTGTGGGTGGGTTTTTGTTTATGAATAAGTACAAGAGTTATCTTACATTTCTATGAAGATGTCTATTTGTATGTCTGTAAAAATGACCTAATTTCTGGATTATTTGGAGCAAGCCTGTTTGGGTTTATGTAGACTTTCCATAGAGCTCTTCAGCTTCCACTAAATGCTGCACCAACTACTTTTATATAATGGCTTCAATAAAAAGAGGAGACTAAAACCAAAAAGTTTGTATTGACTACAGAGAAAAGAAAAACCTTATGTTTTCAAATATTTGCACTTATATGTGACATTAGAGGTCTAATTTCCTGAGTAAAGTTCAGGGGAATTGCTCAGACACGTTGATTGTGTAAAAGATCTTGTCCTGCAAAGTCACGAGTGTGAGTGGCCTGATACTGGAGTTCAGTGCAGTGCTAGGTACACGTAAGGAACTGTGTGCATAGAAGGTACAAAACATTTACAGCTTTAGAAATAAGCTAACAATAAATACGAATACTTGATAAAATAAAGTTTTGAGATAACGGCTCTATTTTTTTTTCTTTTCTTCTTGCTTTCCCCAGAAGTTTGTCTCCCATGGGACTTGTTTTGTCATCATGGGAGTATTTGTTGTGGATATCAAGAAGGCAGACAGATATAGGTGAAGGGCCTCAAGTTCTGAACTTAAACCTTTATTTTTGGTACAGCAGCAGCTCATGTGCAGTACTACATTGTTCTTGAAAAGCTCAGCTGGGGGGATACAGCAATGCCCTCCTGACTGGATCAGTAAGTTGGGAGGCTTTGTGTTGTTTTAATGCCATTTGTTACAATCTTGCAACATATTATCTGTAACCAAAGGAATTTCTCTGAAAAAAATAAACAAATAGTTGAGGAAGGGTTGTTATGGCTCATGAAAAGCTTAAATACATCTAAACTCTTATCTCATCCTAACCTATATTTGAGCATGAATGAACACTGGATACAATCAGGTTTTTGGGACCTGATATCACAATTTCTGCAAACCTCCCCCCATGTATGCAGGTGGAAAAGACAAACTGATTGTATTGCTTACAACGTATTTTGAAACTAGCTTTATTTTGTGGCTTTCCAAATACTGATGTGAGTAAAACATCTAAGAAGCAAATGCAGATGATTCATTCTTTGTACTATGGAGGTGGTTCATGTTTGATCTCTAATATACCATAAATACAGAATGCTAAAAGATGGAGCAGTAACTGCATGGGCTCTCTGGTCTTCCAGAAAGCTTGTTTGGGTGGTATAAAAGAACACTGCTCCTTCACAGACAGAATTTTCTAAAGATTTATTTTAAAGTACCTTTGCAGCTCTACAACAGCATAATTCAAGTCCCTTCAAGTCAGGCAATTTCTTGTGCATTAACAATACTCTGGGTATTTTTGATATTCTCTAAGACTGTAGATAGAAAGGAACGGGCCATTGGGTCATTTATGAAATGGGTATTTTCAAATTTGGGTTACCTTGTTGTTGTATATTTTCTTTTCTAACCCTTAGACTGAAGTTACGTCTTCTGACAATGAAATGGATGGTTAGGTAGAATAAATACTTGCTGAAAGATAGACTTTCTGGCGGTATCTTCAGCCTCGCTAGGCATGTTCTAGAGCCCTAACCTTATCCATCCGAGACTGCTTCAGCCTCTGAAAGACAAAAACATAACATTGATTAAAGCTAAACCTGCATACAATTCAATATTAGGTGTTTGGTTATGCTGAAAGTACTTTTGTGCGTAGATCTGCAGGGCAAATCTTACATCCTTTATTCTTCAATTACCACTATATCAAGGTGTGTGTCTGCACTGATTACTCTATATTTGCAGTTGGGATTTTAATAATATTTAATGAAATCAAACGATTTTAAAGAGTGACAACTGTTTTGAGAGCATAACAATGGAAAATACTTCTGTGCAGAGCAGGACTGCAGTGTTTGGTGATGTGTGGCATGCCTCTCAGGGGAGTGAAAGTCATGTCACACTTTGGGTTATTTTTTAGGTTTGTTTGTTTTCTTTTCTACTAAGAGACCTAGGCTAAGGCATGTTGCAGCCAAAGAGCTAGTTTGTGATGTGTCTCACCTTGCTGAGAGGCATGCCATGTACCATAAATTGTTGCAGCCTGAACTGCAAAATGCTGCCATCGTGTCAGGGGCAGTACATAGAGTAATATTGTGTATAATTTGTGAATGCGGTTGTCTGGAAGAGACTATGAAAAAGGGGAAATGAGAATAGGGTTTGGTCAGTTGTCCAGTGTATTTATGAGCTAGTAGACTTCAGAGAGTTTTTAGTTACGCTTTGAGTTATTCACACCAGAGCAGCAACGCAGCTGTGTGTACTGGATCACAGAAAAGGATTTGAGAACAGAAGAAACGGTTAATCCTTGTGTGTACTAAATTCTTTCACAAAGAAGATAGGGCTCAGTGTAAATGTCAAGAGTCAGATCTAGAGAGGGGACATAGATGTTGTCACAAGGTATATTGCAAAGCCTGTGTTTAAGTAACTGAGATCCAGTCAGTGCCTCTGAGTGAGGCACGTGAATATCCCATAGTGCTGCTGATGGAGAAGCCTGGTCAAGGGTTTTTAACCCAGCCACTGGGTTGCAATGCAGCTCAGTCCTCTAGATTGCAAGGCAGTAAGTTAAGCTATGGGGAAATACTTCTTCCATGCAAATAAAATCTTTAAGGGGAAGAACTGAATTTTTAATACCTTTTTATATATTGTAAAATATAGCTGCAGCAGCCTGTATTCGTAGCTGCAGCAGTTCCTTCTTACTCAGTAACTGATTTGTTAAAGCACATAGCGGAGCTGTGGGGAAAACTGGGCTCAGTCCTCTTCACCTGAGGCTAGTCAAACCGCCATCTCTCAGGAGAATTTTGCCTGTGACTGCTCTGAGGCTCATGCTCTGGAGCTGTTGTGCTCCAAATGAAATCTGGATTCATCTGGGAGAGGGGAGGCAAGAATGGGTTGGGAGTTTTCCTGGAGTGTTATTGGACACATCCTACAGCGCTTCTCAGTGTGAGACCGGTCTGTAGATGAGGGATTTGACTGTCAAACTAGAAAGTCTTTTCTTTATTCCACAGAACAATATTTAGAAAGGGAAGAAGTTTCAAGAGGGGAGTTTGTGACTTAAATTTGGTATTTTCTCCTTTGTATATGGCTTGGTTCATAGCTAGGTATGTGTGCATACAGCAGTCTTTTACTATCAATAACAGTTACTGTTCAATTTAACAGTCCTATAATTAATTACACTATTTTAACAGATCTTTTTAATTAAAACTGCTTTCCACATGGTGTAACAAAACAAAAAAGACCTCTTACTATGTTGCAGGGTTTCTACTGACTTGTGTGCTCTTTTGTGGACAGATCACAGGCAGCACGCAAAATACCGCTGGAAAGACATGATCTTGAACAGATGTGCCGTTAACAGAATTCCCTCGAAGTGCTTGGCAAGGCCTTGCAACATGTCCTGTTGTCCAAAAGGGTGCATGAATGTGCCTCAGTGGGGAAATGTATGTTTACTACAATTTTATGTCTGTCTTGATGTAGCAGTTCCAGCTATAATGGGTAACAGAGTGCCTCTGAAGCTACGTCTTAGTGATGTTCCTTTGGTTTTTAGACACGTGAGGATTTTTGTCTCTCCTGTTTTGAGGGAACTTAAGGGCCTGTGATGTGTGGGAGTTACCTTATTTTTCTATTTCTTTTCAGCAGATGTAGTTTTAAATTGAACAGCTGAAGTCAAAGGCACTTGAAATTGCTCCCTGAATTTAACAATAACTTTATTCAGTAATTCTTCTAACCAGCATGCTTGGTTTAGATCCTGGCAAAGCCTGGCCGTATTTGCTTTTCTGAGATATAGTGCCATGTAGAAATAACCAAAGTAGCTTTTAAACATACCATACTTAAAATAGTTTAGTAGTGGAAAACAGCTCTATGCAGGCTTTTATCATGTTTTATAGGTTCAAAAGAAAAACTGGTCCACTCTTACTGCCTTTCTGTAGAGTTATCATGCCTGTTAATTTGGGAAGCCTAAGAAAATAAAAATACGCTTTTATTATTTTTATCCTGGACTCAAGGCAAAATTAGGTAGATACCCACTCCATGTGTACACTTTTAGCACAAACCCAAGTGCTGTGGTTTGGGCCGGATTGGCCCAGTCAGGTGGAACAACAGATGTTCTCTCTCTCTCCTGCTCCACTTCAAAGGGAGGGAGGAGAGAGAGAGAAAAGGAGAGACTTAAGAGTTTAGAAGGAACTGAACTACTTTAATGAAATATTAATAATAAAATAATAAAAATAAAATAATGAAATATATACAAAACCATATCAAGCTCCCAGGATAACAGTCACATCACCAGCAGGCACTGGGGAAGTCCCAGACTGGATTCAGTGATGGATGGGAACTGGATTCCGCATCTGGATCCGGGATCGGGATCAAAGGCAGACAAACAGACAGACTCCTCCTGGGACGCCGGCCATTGAAGAAAGAGACTGACCCTTTGATCCCTCAGCTTTTCTACTGAGCATGAGGCAGATGGGATGGAACACCCTGTTGGTCACTTTGGGGTCACCTGTCCTGTCCCCTCCTCCCCGCAGGTGTGACCCCTCTACGCTTTTCCGCTTCCCACCCTCCAACGGGGCAAGTAACAAAGTTGGCTGCCCTTGGCTGTTACAGCAATAAGGATAAGCAGGAGACTCTCTGCTTCCCATTCCTTGGCATCAACTATAAACATGGGTCTTATCACTCTGAGAGCCAACAGTTTTCTGCACAACATGCTGTTAATTTCAGCAGTTAGAAGAGGCCTAGCTAAAAAGTAAAGTTACTGAACAAAATTGGTCCTGTTTTACCTCAAACCAGGATACCAAGTGAGTGTTTATATGGCTTAATACTTGACTCTATAAAGAAGGATCTCTGCACCCAAGTGCAGATTTGCCTTTGGTGCCAGATGAGGAGGAGGGAGGAATGAATAATTACCAAAGAGAAGCTGATAGAAGTTCAGCCATTCCTGTCAGGTATGGGCAGTGACTGGTATTTTTGATCCTCTTGGTTTTAAAAGGGCAGTATATGAGGAGGGAGGCAAGGAAGCTTTCTGTTACTCTAAAAGGTACATAATATGAAAGAAATTACAAATGATAACTAAAGGTGGAATGCAAATTTGCCATGT
>VFFE01007141.1:2247732-2350091 GCA_008921705.1 Burhinus oedicnemus | reverse complement strand
AATGAAAATGAAGTTTAGATAAGAGCTAAAAATCTACGTGTTCAGGGCAGTGTTCCCGAGTGTATGCAGATACACATAGGGGTTAAGTACATGAGGATCTCTGGCTATGTCTGTTGAACTGGAACATCTCCTGCATAGTACTTGCTAACGCTGGAAATGTTGCTGACTCTTACTTTCTGAGACTCAGTTTTACTTTTATTACCTATCTTTATCAGATGTGATGTGGGCTAAGCGATGCCAAAATCCTCTTTTTGAACCTATCCTTCTAGTGCATCTTCTTTCTAGTACAGCTGCAAATTTTCCTTGTAACAATGAAATTTATCTTCTATGATAGCTTCCTCAGAATCTTTTAATCATCTCTTATACCTGGGATTCAGTGACCATTTCTGAAAATATCCTACTAGTCTTAAAATATCTTGATTGGTATATATTTTTATTTTTTTATCTCCTTTTTGTGGGTGATCAGTGATCCAAAAATCAGGCTCTGCTTTCTTTGAGGTTGAGCTTCGCAAAGCAGCTGTCCCACTCATTCCTTTCCTTTTGCCCCCTCAATTCTTCTCCACCTAGCTATTATCAAGGAGTTCAACACTGTTGTCATATCACTTACCTTACCAACAATGCCAATTATGTCAAATATATATTATTTCAAACTGTGGCAAATACAGTGCCTCTTCCTTGTCACTCAACGTCTGGCCATAGTGTGGAATGTTTTTAGGAAAAACTTATTTTCTTACTGACTTTAAACTTAATGGCTATACTCATCCTTTACCTTTATACCCAGAGCTCATCTACTTGCTTTCATCTTTTTCCTGATCTGTTTCTCATGGAGGAAGAGTCTTCTCAAAGAAACTCTTCTCCCAGTTGAAATAAAAGTGAAGTCAAAGGGTCTCCGAATTCTTCTCTCATCTGTGGAGGTTTTTGTGATGTTGGCTTATATCAACACCAGATATTTGCCAGCTTACTCCAGCAACCAACAATTCCATTTTTCTTATTCCGGCAGACTGAACACCGTTCTGTTGCCTTTGGTCTTTTGCTGAGTATCTTTTAGTCTTCTAATTAAAGTGCAGGTAACAGTTGTTTCTCTGAAGAAACTGTAGGGTAATATCCTGATTTATCCCACAAGAATGCCCCCAGGTATGCCTTCTGTAGCTTTTCATTTTCCTCTATAGACACACCATTTCCTAAATATTTAAATGGTTGATATGATGATTTAAAAATAATTCTGAATGTCTTTATATGCCTCTTCATTTATGTCTTCATATTTAATTTAATTAAATAATTTGTTTGTTTCTCAGTTTGTTTCCTGCATCTCACCTCTGTACAACATCTGCAGACAAGAAAAGGAACAATACTAAATTCACTGATTTCCTGAAGCATTTTATTTTCTTGGATGCTACTTGATGTTGAAATGTGCCTTGGCAGCATTCATATTTTCCTTTTTGAGTCTGCATTTCATGCGTCAAAAAACCCCACCCGAACCCCTACTACGTCACTAGAAAATGAAATCTACTGCTTCCACAGCAGAAATGGATGATGGGTAAATCATCTCCAAAGATAAAGCTGAAGGATCCATGGCATGTACTCAGCATTACATCGGATCCATGTGTTTGTCTGCTCAGCAACCTTGCTTTGCAAATGGCTTTGAGGGAGCAAAATACTTGGCATGCTCTGAGAGGAAAAGATTAGCAAGTGAAAATCAAAATCTTGGATTGGAACCGAGACCTACCTTCCCATGCTTAATACTTTAGAGATGAGCACATCCAACTCCCTCACCTGGGCTTTCAAGAGACTAAAATCACTGCCATGTGTTTGAGATGGAAACTAACTGACCTTGCTGAGACTCTCACTACCTCAAAACACAGCATCCTCAGTTTTGCCTTCTGCTGTCATCAGGAGATGATTCTCTTTTCTGTTCCGTTGTAATTTTTGCAAGCCTGGTGTATTTTTTTTCCTCATCACTGCATGCTGCATGAATAGAAACTTGAGTCATTTTCTTAGCTGTGCTCAAAGTTGGAAAGAACTTCTACTTTTATTGATGAGATTCAACTTAACCCATGGTAGTGAAAATAATGTAATGTGTGCATGATGTTCCTTCATTGCCTATTGCCTGGTCTTGATAAGTATCTGATAATTTATCTTCCTTATATTCTGACCCTTGGAATCTCTCTTCTTTGTGGAACAACTAATGTTTAGACAGTTTAGCAGAAATGCATCCTGTCGTTGGCATTAGGACATCGCAGATACTTGTTGGTGGAACGATTATACAGTACCGCAGAGAAATGTGACAACAGAGATAATCAGAATATCAAGGTTATAATCTGTTCCTTGTATTCATGGTTACAAGTCAGAGTGGCAGAGGCGAACATTAGGGCTAATGCATAGGGCACCTGCAGTTATAAACACACAAAGATATGAAAACACTTAGACATCATTTAGTAAATGGAAAATGCTGCTATTTCATCAAGTTCATATCTAATTGTTTTAGCCTTTGGCATGTATAGCCATGTTGCTGAATCAGCGGTAGCAGGGCTGGATCCAGGCTGGCTGAGACTGTTCTAGGGGAAGTATTACACAAAATGCATATGTACTTTTTTAATTAAAGACAAGTGTGTATATGCAAGAAGAACTTCTGCCAAAATATGCTAAATATTTAGCAGAGAAGTCCTGAGAAGCAATACAATTCTGTTTTACTAGTGATATTTAAAGACATGAGTAAATATTTTAAAGGAGGGATATGCCTATTAGAAGTATTTTGAGAAATACGTGTTTGTGTGAGGGAAGGACAGGAAGATTTTTTTTTTCTGTTCATAGTTTGGCTTTTTAGTTCAATTTAGTGCTGAATTGAGTTTTCAAAATCATGATTCTTTAGAGCTTCTCCTGAGACTTGTATGGCTGATATTCAATTTTCTTTAAGAAGTCATTTCTTTATACATGTTCTGGCTTTTACAAACAAGTCAGTTTGACAACACATTTAACAAAATTTCAGGGTAGTTCTCATTGTTTGCTATGAATAAAATACAAAGTTTACCTTTCATATACAGTAAATAATTTTTTTCATTTGGTAGGCATATCCTGTAGTTGTCCTAAATGACAATGTATATTTGAAATAAATTAAGAAAGCATAGTTAGCTTCCCTGGGAATGGCATTCCAAAAGCCCTAATATATTATTTCTATTAAAAAGTGGGGTGGGGTGGGAAATCTCTTCCTCTCCTTCTGCATATTCTATCAGCTTTAGGGTTTTCTGAGTTTATGCAGAACACTATAAATGCGGTTTTACTGAAATTTGCTTCCTCATGTTTCATAAGCAGTATAATCAGAAACAGTATTTCTCATAGGACAGAGGAGCTATCCTATTGCTTCATTGTGCAAGTCGGAGGACAGGCCAATGTGCAGCCCATAGGGGACATTAGTAACACCTTTCAGAAGTGAGTAAATTTTGACTTTTGGTTGAGGTCCAATGGTAAGTGCAGTAAGCAGCACAGACCTTGTTTTTCAAGCCCACACGGTCAAGTCTTAGAGAAAATGTTGGTGTAATGAAACAGCAATTTTTATTATCAAACTTACTTGGAAGAAAGCAAATGTTTTACTGTTCTCGGGCTCTTTTGTTTTTAATACATTCAGCTATTTGCATGCATGGATTTAATGATAAAAATTCGGGGTGAATTCTGTGCTCTCCATTTGTGGGTGCTGTTTCCAACTTTTTGCTCTAAATTTAATAGTTATAAGCTAAGTACAGGCATCCTCATTAGCAACACCAGCAGCAATTCTGTACAAAATGTGATTATTGTCTACCCGTGAAGAAAACGGGGAGTATCGGTTGTCGCCACGCTGAGTGAGAGGCATTATAGGATCTGAACAATTTGTTTGTTCTTGCGTTAGGGTGACTGCACACCCACCTAAAGCGGTGATAGTATGAATCTCCATCTGTGCCATGAGATGAAGTGGCATTATTTTAACACTTTGGCATTAGTTAACTTCATATGTTGCCCGATCAATGCATCAATGTCCAAGTATCTCAGAGATGCTTCAGTGTGCTCGTTCTTTGTGAAGACCATCTGTATGAATATTTTGGTCTATGTAGACAAATGCCAAAAGTGCTAGAGTGTTCTAGTTAGTCATACAAGACTCTTTAAGAGATTTAAAATTGCTGTATACAAACTGATGTCACTTTACTCAGTGTCAGCAGGCTTGACAAGGCTTGCTGACTGGTAACACTTTCTGGGAAGTTGTAAAGAATGAAGATCTTAGCATGCCAAACACTGGAAAAGGATTATATAGAGCCAGTCAAACTGCATATTTTTTAAATTGGGTGCAGCTTGAACTCCTAACAGGCTGGGGTGGAAGAGTTTGTGCATGTTGCTAATGTGTTTTGCCATGTTCTAGGCATTGAGTTCTAATAGTGGCTTCCAGAGAACAGAGAAAAAAAAATTTGAGCAATATCAGTCTTTCTGTACTGTACAAATAACAGTCTTTTTCTGTACTGTACAAATAAATCATCAACATTTGAATGATATTTTATTGGGCTGCTTACTGGTATGAGTGTCAGTTTCTCCAGACTTTACATTTTAGTGGTCTCCTATATTTCTTCCTAAAGGAAAGGACATTGTAATTGCAGGTAGTGATATGATTGGCTTGCATCGTTCTGAAATGGGCCAGTTTAAATATGGTAGTCACGTATCGATGTTGTTAATCCACTGGGCTCAGCATGTGCCTAAATACCCTTTTAAGTAAGGGCTGGTATTGTTCAGTGTTTACAGCATTGAACTGTTTCTTTGGATTGTAATTCTTGTCTTTTACTCACTTCATCTAGCTGTTGCTAATGATGTCTTGAAACAGGGGAGGACAGACCGGCTAGTGTTTAATGACTTTCTAGTCTATTCTACCCTTGCAGAATTGGAGGGAACATGCAAGACTTCCAGGGTGAAGAAGGAATCCAACAGTCTGTTGTGTAAACTCTTTTTTTTTAGAGACTGGACTCAGATTCCTCTGAAGCTTCGGTAACATTTGCTTGCATCGAAGCACCCAGTTCTACCCCTCTCAGCTTTGGAGGTCTTCCTGCTGCTGTTAAAGTGCTTGATCTAGCTTGGCTGGAGTGCTTGGCTGGAGCTTGACCAATCTGAAGGAACAGGTCTTTACATGTGCACAAGGAGTCTTCACAAGCTGTTGCTGCTTTTTTCTTGCTGTCATTTTGGCCATGGGTTGAGTGTTCAATTCTAATCTGTCCCCATGGGGGAAGGCTGACAATTGCTATTTGTATTTAATAGAACTTATCCTGCTGTAGGAATCTGAGATTGGAAAAGTAACTGTGGTCTCCTTATCCTAGAGAATCAAATAAATACTCAACTGAATTCTATTAAGCTGAGGAACAATGAGAATAAACACATGATTACATAAAATCTGAATTTTTATACACTATAAATAGGGGGGGAAATAATTTCTAAAGTATTTAAGTTAAAGGTTGCCATAGTAAGATAGATAGAAGTAGAAAGAGAAATCAATCTGCTAGATTAGGTAATGATGGAGTCTAGCTGTTGAACTTCTGTCAGTCTTAATGTCATAGCAGGTGTTTTGGTAACGTAATATTGTTCAGCAACTCTTTGTTCAACAGGACACATACTGTGAAGTGAGAACAAACATGTTGGTGATAATTACCAGTCCCCACTGGGGAATGGGAACAAAGTGGGGGAACCTACCAAATCTATGTTGAAAGAACCTGGGGCATTCCCTGCACAGTGATGTTTTATTTAGGTCAGTAGATAATAGAAGAGGAGTTTTTTTTCAGTATTGACAAGTACAAAATAATACAGTGCTAGATGCTTGGGGAAAACATTTGGTCTCAAAATAAGTAATTCTGTAGGAGAATTGCGGAATCCCCCAAAGCAAAGGTTAGCAAAGAGGTGCCTGGCACTCCGTTAGCCTGAAGGGTAGTGCTGTGGAGAGAGGCTGTTTTGTACCGATCCTGGTGGCTGTTCCTGATCCTTATCTCCTGGCAGTTAGTTCTGCTCCTTCTTAAAATTAAAACCTAATTTAGCCTGACACGAGTCACTGAACAGTCCATTAAAAAAATTCTGTTTTGCTAAGCATTTCTTTGTACAGAGTGCCAAATAAAGGACCAGTTTCAGTAATGTGGTGTCTGCATGAGACTTGGATAACTCTGACTTTTATGGGGATTTTGGAGTACTCTGCACCGCAGCTCAGCAGATCCAATGATACTGACCTTTCCAGTCCATATTTGGACTTACGTACCTATGTCCAACATGGAAATAGAATTTTGGATAATTAGAGCATTAGGAACCTCAATAAAGTCTGGAAGGGACTCTTTCCCATGAAGTCCTGCCACCAATGTGCATTCCCACACCTGCATTCCTAAGGTATGCTAATGCCTGTATAATTGCCCAGTGATCTAGATAAGGTACTAATACCGTTGAAAACAATTCCGACCATAAAAAGTGGATGAACAGCCTCTGTCACTCAGAAACCAAACTTAAACCAATTCAACCCTCTGATGAAACCACACTTGAAGTCTTACCAATAAGTAATAGTACCAATGCTGCTTAAAAAACAAAACCAAACCAACAAATCTAGAACTACTAATTACTTTTCTACACATCCTTCATTTACACTCATGTAGTGCATGTCCTCTAAGAGTGAAATCTGGACCTTGTCGAAATCTGTTGTACTTCTGCCATTAAATTCCACGGAAATTTAACTTTATATTATTGACACAAGTGCAGTAAATGCTGGTGGGTCTGTAACCTGGTTCCACAGATGTGACAATCTACAATTTAGAGTCCAGAATTTGTAATACCATCTTGCAATTCTTGCTAATACATCAAATGATGTAGAAAGAGCCCAAAGAGCTAACCCAAAATAATAGATTTTGTTGCTGCCCTCAGCCTTCATTTCCCATTTCTTTCCTATCCACCCTCTAAATGTAAGTTGCTAGTGAGAAGTTAAGGATAAAACGATGCTTAAAAGTAACTTAAAGCAGCTTCTGGAAGAGCACTTGTTACGGGGGATTTGGTTGGGAGGCTGGGAGAGCAGAACTGTACTACTTGGTGATTGTATAACCTGAAAAATATTACTGAGCGGGACAAGTACAGTGGATGGACAGTGATTTCTCTCCAGTCCAGTTCAGACTGACACAGCAGACCCGGGGTACAGGGTGCTCGCGCTGACAGCTGAGCCATGGCTGGTGGCTGTGCCCTAATGTGTAGCAGTTCCTCCTAGGGCCCTGCTCTCTACAGGATGTCAGAAGTCAGTTTGTGGTGTTAGCCCAGGAGGAGCTATTGTTTTAACTGCTTATGGCTTTCTAGATTACATTGCTGGTGTAAGCTGCCAGTGGCCTTGAGGACCTCACAGCCCCCAGGCTAATCCTTCTGACTATTTCTATATGTAAGGCCAGCTAGTGGTTGTTCTGGGGTTTCTATTCCCTTCTGGATTCCCATCCCAAGTGTGTTACGGAAATGTGAAGTTAGCAGCAGTTCCTAACAAAATTGTCTATTCCTCCTTTTTTTTTCCAGCTCATAATGGGTTAATCTAGTCACTTGGAGCCAGGCAGATACAGTCAAGATCTCATTTGTTTGAGCAGTGCTTTTGTGACAAACCTGTACCATTGCAAGGCGTATATTTAAATAATGATAGCATTGTATTATTTGCAGCATACATAAAAACTAGAAGTAAATATTTATTTAGACAAATATTTAACCTTAATCTTGGCCTCTTATTAATGGCGCTATTCATTTGGTTGAGACAAGAATGCCTGCTAAACTTAATTTGCTAGTTTTAAATTATACCCACTATGTCCCAGTTTCTCAAAGAAAACACCACTAAAGAGGAGTCATGTTGGTGTGCAGATAGCTGGTGAATAGGAATCTTGATTTAAACAGAGTTTGTTTGGGGATATTTTCTTGATGTCATCGGGATCTCAATCAGTCTGTACTACAAGCTAGCACTTTTCCTTGAGAAATATGTTCTGAAAAGCAAACAAAATACTTTTCTGTATTAAAGTGTTAGTCAGCATATAGCTCTGAAAAAGGCTGCCATAAAGAGTCATATTGGTTGAGTTTAATAGTTCATGCATTGTAAACGCTGAAATTGGATATGTCACTGAAAGCTGCTCTTGGGCAGTTTTAGCTTGCATGACCGGCATTTACTCAGCAGATCACTATAGTTCCTGCTGATCTTCCCCTGGCAGCACTTAAGCAACGTTTTTATAATGGATACATTTTTTTCTTATTTTTGTTACTATTCCTCCCCCCACCATGTATTAGGCATTAACATGCTTTCCTTGGAAACTGGAGCATGCATTTCATCTCCTACTGCCTATTTCCTTCTTCAGCAGATTTATTTTAGTGCCACTGCAAGGGAATGCTATCTTGTGCTGCTCAGTGGTGTAATATTCCAATGGGTAATACGCTTGAAGTTGCCATATTGTGCATTGGCAAAAACAGTAAAGGATATAAAGGATCTTACGTTTTTGAGAGAGAATTCTGCCTTCAAGGCACTCTGTATTCTGTAGCTGCCCTGGTCTGTCAAGGGGAGCTTAGCAGCAAAATGTAATCTTAAAACTCGGATGCCACCAGAGAAGGCAGCAGCTTTCTGATTTTTCAAACTGGCATGATCTGGGGTGCAGCTCAGGCAGACCATTCTGACTAGCTCTTCTTTTGCCTGCTGCTGACACACGCTGTTCGGTTCCAGCCTCTTCCCTGCAGCTGGAAGGGGGTCTCTAGTGATGATGGCATGAAAAGTGCATGCGTGGGGTGTTGTCTGTGTCATAATATGGACTTTTTAAGTGTATGCTTACATTTTTAAAATTGTTTTCAAATCATCCAGTACTCTAGTCATACTTAAGGTACATTTGTGAAACAGTTTGGCTGGAGAGATTTATTTTTTTTAAAATGTACCATGAGATGAGAACTGACTGGTGTTGGAAAAGTGACAGTACAACTGATTTATAGGGTCAAGAAAAGAAGTGTGAGGAAGCTTTTTGCTATAGGATTACTCAACTTAACTGTTTTGAGCACTGTGAAAGCCATCATAGTCTTTAGACATTATCAGCTTGCTCTTGGCCTTTAATGCCAGTAGCCGTGCTATAATATGCAGTACAGCAGTCAAAAACCCAGAACAGAGCCTTAGTTTTCCTCCTGTACAATTAACTGTGGACATGTTTGCTTTACTATTATTTCACAGCGTGTACTGCAGTCTATCCGATTTAAGATTGTCCAGTCCAACCATTGACCGTTCTACCAGGTCTGCCAGTAAACCATGTCTCTAAGCACCACATCTACATGACTTTTAAACACATCTAGGGATGGTGACTCAACCACCTCCCTGGGCAGCCTGTTCCAATGTTTGATAACTCTTTCAGTGAAAAAATATTTCCTAATGTCCATCCTAAACCTCCCCTGGTGCAACTTGAACCCATTTCTTCTTGTCCTATCACTAGTTACTTGGGAGAAGAGACCAGCTCCCACCTCACTACAACCTCCTTTCAGGTAGTTGCAGAGAGTGATAAGGTCTCCCCTCAGCCTCCTTTTTTCCAGACTAAACAATCCCAATTCCTTCAGCTGTTCCTCATAAGACATGTTTTCCAGACTCCTCACCAGCTTTGTTGCCCTTCTCTGGACAAAGAGCTTTCTGAGAGCAGCCAGCACTTGAGGTCAAAACCCAAGAAGGATGACTACTGCGGAGTTTGTGTCTGATTTGGACCAGGAGTTCTGAAGCTGGATCTCCCCAGAGGGATCACAGCTTGGAGTTTTGGGCCTCAGCTTTTTAGGAAGCTGTCTATAGCAGTACATGTTGGGGGGCGGAAGGTTAAGATACTTTTTTGTAGTTTCAGGCTCATGTGGAAGAGGGAACAGTTTTAGATCATGAGAGGTTTGTTTACCATCCAGCGTTGTAAACAAGATGCCAATGCATGCATATGCAAATCAAAGTTTAGCTATTTTTG
Organism: Burhinus oedicnemus; assembly: GCA_008921705.1. Classification (NCBI taxonomy): domain Eukaryota; kingdom Metazoa; phylum Chordata; class Aves; order Charadriiformes; family Burhinidae; genus Burhinus; species Burhinus oedicnemus. The sequence goes on along the minus strand of VFFE01007141.1, from coordinate 2,340,138 downwards.
CTGTGTGGATAGTGTTGAAGATGTGACAAAAGAATCGTTCTTTCCCTTTCACATCCTGAAAAAACCAGTGCCAAAATGTTGGATATGCAAAAAGCCAGACTTGCTGGTTTTCTTCTGTAAACTTAAAATGTTCATCAGGTTCTACCAGGTAATATGAGTAAAAGTCAGAATTTATCTCATACTTACCGCATAACTGCATTTGTACAAGCATTATTCTCATTTAATTTTGTGTTCAAAAAAAACCTTTATAACGTAATACATAGCAGACTATACCACTTCCAGCTCTGGGGCCCCCAATGTAGGAGGGACATGGACCCGTTGGAGCAGGTCCAGAGGAGGGCCACGAAGATGCTCAGAGGGCTGGAGCACCTCTGCTATGAGGACAGGCTGAGAGAGTTGGGATTATTCAGTCTGGAGAAGAGAAGGCTCCGGGGAGACTTTATAGCAGCCTTCCAGTATCTGAAAGGGGCCTACAAGAAAGCTGGAGAGGGACTTTTTACAAGGGCATGTAGTGATAAGACAAGGGGTAATGGTTTTAAACTGGAAGAGGGTAGATTTAGATTAGATATCAAGAAGAAATTCTTTACTGTGAGGGTGGTGAGGCACTGGAACAGGTTGCCCAGGGAAGTTGTGGAGGCCCCATCCTTGCGAGTGTCCAAGGCCAGGCTGGATGGGGCTTTGAGTAACCTGTTCTATTGGGAAGGTGTCCTTGCCCATGGCGGGGGGGTTGAAACCAGATGGTCTTTAAGGTCCCTTCCAACTCTAACCATTGTATGATTTAAACTGTCAGATTTGTTTATCCTCATGCTTAACCAGTGTCCATTATACTGTGCAATATTCATCACTAACAGGGGTCTTCTCTAACTTTTCTTTTTTAGGATAAGTTACTGTACTGCCTGAAACATTGCTCTTCCCAGTCAGATCAGTGTTCTGTCTCTAAAATAGGGGGCTAAAATTTGACACTGGTTACATGATTGCAGATTAAGCCACCTGCATGGACTCATGGCTTGTAGATTGACGTAGCTCTCAAGTGCCAGAATTTTATTTCAGCCATGTCACTTTTGATATGAAAGACGATACGAGATACTGAGCTCTGAGCTAGCAGCACAGCAAAGCTTTCAATACCTATTGGCGTGGATCTTCAGTGTTTTTGTGATTGTCTCTTCTCTGCGAGCAGTAGGAGATTGATCTCTCGGTTTTAATAGTGAAATGTATATTATATATGGACTATTTTACTCTGACATATTGCTTTTGAACATTAGGTCTGTCTGTTTAGGTTCTTTCTAGGCTATATTTGGACACACTGAACTTGGAAGGATGACATGATTAACGTATTACTGCTACTATTACAGTAGAGATGTCATGTAGCTCTGTTTTCAAAAGCCAAATCTTTGCTACTGGTTAAATATTCAAAGATGCAACAGTTCATAAAGCCATAAAACAAATTACGTTAAAGAATGTTTATAACTAACATGCAGAAAAAGATCCAGTAACTTGGACTGTTTAAATAAATCATTAGAGGAAGGAAAATGCAATACTGGAAACTTCTTTAACCTTCTCTCATTTTGAGAGGAAGTATGGTCCTACAAAGCTGCTTGATTTGGAAACAAATTTACAGAAGTAATTGGCATATATGTGCATATAAATAGTAATAAATACATTTAAATGTCTGTCTTCCAGCCTATATTTAGCAGTGGAGCAAGCGCAGAATATGCTTCCTCTATCCTGTATTTCCTTTGAAATAGTGCTTTGCATGACAAGTTCCTCTCCATAGATTGTTCTGTTAACTTCCTCCCATCTGTATCTCCCTTTAGCCCTAGGCTGTTGAAAATGAGACAGTTTTTGAATGAATAATGCTTATGTGATGACTTTTTTATATGATTAAAGAAAGTGTGGGATGATATTTTGGTACTCTTCTTCCCCGTCCCCCCCCTCCACTAATGATGATATATAGACTGTAAGAGTTTCTAGGGAAGAAAGAAGGAATAACACAACTCCTGTTTGACCCTGTTCATTGGTAGGAATCAATTCCTGTTTTGCCTTTGTGCATTTGGGCCCAAGCTTTTTTTTCTTAAGATGATAACTGATACTTGCCTTAATATTGATTCAATCTGAGGAAAAACATTACCTATCCTTCTGCTAAATTAAAAGTATCCTATAACTTGAGCATGTGGGAAGAAATGGAGTAAATGTGGTTAACATAAAAATTTTAAATTTTTAAGAGCTTAATATCCCTTAATTCAGTATCAGATGATGATTAATAGCAGTGGTATTTTGCTGCTGAACTCAAATCTACGAGTAATACTGTATGCACGTTGTACCGAAGCTACCTTTCAGTAATATAGGCTGTAAAGATCTCTGTTGGCAGGGTTTGTGGGTGTCATTTAACATAAAGAAATCAACAGTTTTTTCAAAACTACCTATAGCTCGTATTATGTTTGTCCTTTCAGCTATTCAAGCAACTAATGATATAAAAGTTAGTTGTTTAATGGGACAGGCTTTCAAGGGTTTTAATTATTCAAAGGATAATAAAGGAAAGCGTCAGAAAAATGTAATGTTAAAGAATGATTCAACTTCATACCGCTGAAACCCTATGGAGCTATTTTGAAGTTCATGAGCTTACTCTGTTGTTTTACCCTTATCTGCCTAAAAGAAAAGTAAACAAGAAAAACCATGAACTAGACTCAAAATCTTCCCTCAAAGAAATGCTTCCATTGATTCTAATGGAGCTATTGGCATGAGTAAAGCTAATTGTGTCAATTAAAGAATTAAGTTTGTCCTCTCAGTTTGTGTGCGGTCCAATTAAATGTTGAGAAAGGGATAGGCACATGAGCAGCCAAAGCTTTAGACTAGCAAAGTAAATATTCACTAAATATTTAAAGTAGTTGGAAGCATTAGGGGTTTTTGACTTAAAAAAGAAAACAAACCAAAGAAAAGCCAAAAGTTTGCTGTGCTACAGTTGGAGAACATCTAGGATGTTCTGTGACTGGGAAATATATCCTACTTCTTTGTTTAATGAAAGTCCTTATTTGCATTTGATAGATGCAAGGGAGTACAGAATGTAATTTAAGGTATTGATCAAGGCTTAATAAATCCAAAATGGGGGAAGCAAGCAAGGGCTTCAAAATCCTTTAGCTATTGAGATGAAATTCTAGTATGTGTTTCCCCCCTGTTTGAACTACTGAGTTTGACTTAGGGAAATAAGAAAGTTCTCCTGCATTTTGATACCGTGCTGTTTGACAAAGCAGTTGGGCAAAGTAGAATAGATGGGAGTGCCGTGCGATCTTCACCTTCGTTTCAGCAAACCGAAGCACAAGAGGTAATGTTATTACACCGGTGACATATCTCAGTGATTGGTCTGAAACCGCGTGCGGTAAGGGTTGAGGTATGTGTGTGTGTATGTACAGCTGTTGATCAAGAAAGATCCCAAAGCGCCCGCAGACAGCCTGCAGGGTAATGGGCTCTGCCAGCCCCTGGCCCTGTGCGGTGGCAGGGGGGGACAGTGGGTGGTCTGGGCCACGGCGCTTTGCACGGTGGGCTCTTTTGCAGGAGAGCTTTGACTGAAGTGGCAGCGGCACAAAGTTTGTAACCTGAATTAGAATTTATCTGGTGCATTGAGAGACTTGAACTTAATTTAGGGGACTGAGAGGCAATGGCGGACAGTCATTAAATTTTTAATGAGCAAAAATGATCAGGTGCATCGCTTTGTTCATCAGATTTGTGTCTAGTCTTTTTTTATACCTACTTCTTTCCGTTCTTTGTTTAAGATTTGTAGGCATACAAAGACCTTTAGAATTATGGCTCTGCTGCGAACTTATTTTCTTATAGCTGTGCCAGGTAACTGCTAAGGTCAGAGAACAGATAGTGGGATATGGTGACTTTAGCCTTTTAAGGAGACTAATTTACAGTGATCTTTAAAAACAAACAAAACAGTTCTGTCTGTGTGAAATGAGTAGGTCTTGGCTCACTTGCTGGTAAAGAAATGAAAACATTACCTACTGAATAACATAGTTCGGATTTTTCCACATTAACACAGAGACTGTGAACTAATTTGGGCATTTAACAGAATAATAAGTGGGATTAGTTTTATTTATTCATCGTCTAAAGACATTTCGTTCACAGTAGGTACAGATACACTGACAAGAGTATCATGAAAAAGCTTCGATGATACATCAGCAAAGTTCAGATGTGATTTGCTGTATGTATTGGACTTCTTACACTAGAAAAGTCTTGGAGCAAAGTCTCCTTCAGCTATATATTTCTCTCGAGAGCTATGGAATATCTTTGATTGCTGAGAGTAACTGAAGGTTTTAACTCTAACATCTTGTGGTAAAATAATTCAGTGCAAATCCTGGGGGGGAGAGAAATTCTTGCGAAACAAAGTAACAAATGATAATAGTTACAAAGGGACTGAAGGGTAGCAATAACAGAAAATAACTTCGATACATTGATGATAAAGTGAGTTTCTCTTGCTGTGTTTATGAACTTTACATACAACCTCATAGAAGAAAGTTTTTGATATGCTGTGATTTTAAAAAAAAAAAAGCCAGGTTTTGATTTTGTGCTGTTTGGAAAGAATGTGGGGGTAGGGTCTCGTGCACTCATACATGAACGGTTTGCTTAGAAATAGCACAATAGTATAACGAATGCCCTTTATTTGTGATAGCTTTGTATTTTAAAACCAACTAAGGAATAAGTCTATATTTGTACAAGTGTGTATATAGTCATATATTTGTCTCGTGTTATCTGGCAGTTGATGCAGTTGAAGCGTACACTGTTGGACCTTTTTGCAGCATGTCAAGCAAGCTATTAAAATGCACTTCAGTTTGTAAATATCTTGGTAATTATATTTCAGATTTCCTACTTTTGTGAAATGCAATAGGCTACGACTTTCTTTTTTTAAAATGTAACACCATGTAGTATTACTTGGAAATGAAAGTCATGATTGAAACAGTATTCTCAATGTCTTTCAATCTGTACTGCGTAGTCTTTTTTTTTTTGTAACTCCCAACTTTCATCTGGCGCATAAGTACTGAGCCCATTTTGGGCTTCTCAACACATTTCCCACTGGTCCTCCACTGCACCTGCTGTGCTGCCATCAGCCATTAATGTTCAGATGAAGCCAACAGCCTGTTAGGATATGCCTGAGACATTCAGTAGTGCAGATGGCGCGTTCTGTCTGCCTCTACCTGTAACATCTGGCAGCAGTCAGATGTGAGAAAGCCCAAATGAGAGAGGGAGATTTTTTTTTGAGTTGAATTGTACAAATAATTTTCTCCGACAAATTATTGCAGATTGCTTGAGATCATAAAGAAAAAACCATGTGAACTGGGGGCAGAATTAGTTTGCTTGATTGAATTAATTGAATGAATGCATACGTTGTGTGGACTTACAGAATTTCTCAAAAATTGATTTGGAAGTTGTTTTAGAGCTTAATGGATTGATGCTGTAGTATCTAGGGAGTTTTCTCCTTAACCATCCCCAAGAATGTATCAAACTATGTATTGGGCAGATGGTTGTGCACTTGCTTTTCTACACTGTTATGAGTTTTGCCATTGATCTTGATGCAATTTTAAATACAGTTTCTAATTGTATTTGGGATTATGCAGGTAAGATTAGAATGGCATTTTTTCCTTCTAAATGACCTTGGTTTTGTTATGAAGAGCCTGACAAAAGGATGACTGACTTTGCCATCTGATCACACAGCCAGGAATAGTCAAACTTTTTTCTCTCTCAATCAAATGCTTTTTTCCACACCTTATCTTTTAAAAATTGGTAGTGTGGTAAAATGTGATGTAGTATCCTTCGTAAAGTTTGTACTGTGTAGTAACCACAGCATGGTAAATACTAAGCACTCCTATATAAAGATAGAATCTGTGCCTCAGAGAACCAATAGCCTGCATCATTCTTGATTCCCTTCTGGGTTTTGACTGGAAACAATTTTGCATTCTTGATTTTGTCAATTAGTTGTTACTCTTAGCAATGCAAATGGCTGAACACTGAAGGAAAAAAAAAACCAACCACCAAAATGAAACAAACAAACAAAAAAAAAACACCAAACCAAAAAACTGAGGTAGAGGAAGAAATTGGGGGGCTTAGCTTCCAAGGTGGCTGTTGCTCCAAGACTGGCTGGATGTCAGTCTGCTTGTGGGAGGTGGCGAGTGATTGCTTTTGCATCATTTGCTTGCCTTTCCTCCCACTCATTTCCTTAAGTTATTAAACTATCTTTATCGTGACCCATGAGTTCACTTGCTTTTGCTCTTCCTATTCTCCCTCTGCTTCCCACTGGGAGTAATGGGAGGGGGCAGTGAGTTCTGAGCATGATGTTGGATGGGGTGGAATGTCCCTTTGGCCAGTTCAGCTCACCTGTCCTGGCTGTGTCCTCTCCCAGCTTATTTCTCGCTCCCAGCCTACAGTGAGAGTGGGAAAAAGAGAAAGCCTTGGTGCTGTGTCAGCACTGTTCAGCAATAGCCACAAAACTGTTCTGTTAACAACACTGTTTTAGCCACAAACCCAAAACACAGCACTGTATGGGCAGCTGTGAAGAAAGTTAACTCCATTCCAGCCAGATCCAGTATAGATAGGAAAGTCTATCCAAGTTAATTATAAATAAACAAATTTTGTGTAGTTAATAAGTTTTTTTCCTCTTATATAGACAAAACATGCTAGAAAGTGCTGAATTGTGGAGGAGAGATGAATAAGATTACAGTACAGTGGAGATGATAAAGCTGTAAAAAATGTATTTTATAAAGCACAAGAGAATTTAATAGATTTGGAAGATGGATCATGTCAGTCAATCTTAAGACTCACTGGCATCCCAAAGGAGGAGGAGCAGAATAATATGGCTTCTCACCTACAACTATTTCTGACAGTGCTAATGAGTGTGGAACAAAAAGTGAGAAGTAATCTCTGATTTCTGCTATCACAACCAGCTCCTGGGCAAAGACCTCATCTTGTCACTTGCAAAAGCCCTTTGCTTTCAGAATAAATAATACGCACTTCTTAAATCTCATTTTTTGTCAGGATCTGTGCAGAAAGATCTTGACAACACTAACATGAAATGTAGCAGCATTAATCGCCTTTAAGCTTCGAAGAGCTGTTAGCAGAAATGCATATTCTGTGTTAGCATTTATATTATCAAGTTAGGACAAAAACTGCTTGAAACTCCAATGTCTATTTTTTTTCATGTTTGCAGTTCAGTTGGCTGAGACTGTTTCTGAGGATGAAAAGTCAACAGGTAATCCTTCAGCCCTGTGGTGTGAGAGGAAGAGTTTTAATTAGAGCTTCAGTAATAAAAAAACATCGGTATTCTGTGCCTTTTGCATCCTCAAAATAGTTGTCTTCATTCTCATTTGAGTTGTGATTTACTGCCTTTTACACGTCCTGTTTGCTCTAGAGTAAGAACCAGACTATTTAGAAACAATGGCAGGCTATCACCTAAAGCAAAGCATGCAGATAACTCGAGTTTTGAACTGCTGACCTGTTTACAGGCTTCATTTTTCCTATGTTCTCTCATTGACAAGCTCTAAAAATGCCTGTTATAACCTTACAGCTGCTAAAAAGGGAAAATTAGAGTATGTAAAGTAGGATACCAGACCTCTTTCCATCTGTATAGCTGAATAGATTCAACTATTGTCAGTTAAGTAGATGCTAGTGCTATTAAACTTACAAACCTGATGTGCCTCATCAAAGTCGAGTGGCTGCCATTCCTCTGAGTGGAGAAGTTTGACAGACACCAATTAAAACCGATGGGAAGTGTAAGACACCAAGCAGGTTCTTGGAAAGGAGAAACAAAGAAAAAAAAAAAAACAAACAAAAAAATGCTCGTGGTGGTGATTTTAGTTATTTGGTTTGCTTCTATTTCTTAAGCCATAAACTCGCTAAGCCTTGAAGAGTGCAGTAACTGAGAAGTGATCCCTTCTGTGTAACAAATCCTTTCCCCGTGTCTTCGGTGTTCTCACAATAACCGGGATGGGGGTTAGGAGGAAAGGACACTTGCCCAGATGTGCTGATCGGGTTCAAGTGCCTGCTCATGCTATTTATTGCTTACTGTCATAAAGGCAAGTTGTAGCAAAAAAAAAAAAAAAGTCTTGGCATGTACGCTTAGCAGAGGACAAACTGTAAATGGCTTGTAACAGCGCAGGAGGAGTAGGTTAGAGGCTACTTGCCAGTGGTTGGGGTAGCTGTGTGTGGAGCCGGTGGGTGACCTCTCCGGGAAGTCACCATCAAAGGAGGTTCGTCAGGACAGGTCAGCGAGACAAACGTTTGTCAGGACTGGGTTAGGGGTACTTGGTGCTGCTGGGGTGTGGCTTTGCAGGCGTGATTTGAGTAGTCACAGCCAACTATAGATATCCAGGTTGGACTGCAGCCTGCTAATGCTCTACCATTTTCTGTAAGTTTGAGATGGGTTGTTTCGGAATGGCAGCTATAGCCCCTACAAAGGTGAGTCTTCTAGAAATGGCTATCATGTAAAATGTGCATAACTGCCACGTGCAGAAAATGATAAAGTAAAAATCTGCAGGGTGGTTACAGTTCCCTTCTATTAGATTTAAAAACAAAGATTTCCTCATTCAGGGTGGTTTTTTTTTCCCCTCCCCATGAACTGTGGTGATTTTTAATTGTAATTTTTTTTAAATGAGAAACAGCAATATAATTTGGCTGTGCAGAAAAATACAGTATCTGCCAAACGATTGATCACTTTTGGCCTCTGAATCCTCTGGCAAGTATTTTGCAGTGTGTTTAGGAGTACTGTTGAAGATATAAATAGATCATCACAATCTGTAGCAATTAGCAGAAAAGAAGAAATAACAATCAGCTCTATATACTAAATGTGTAGTAAAGCTGGATTTTAAAACTAAAGGGAACACAAGATTTCCCTTTCCAGCACATGATTCAATCCCACTATGATGGAAGGCAGGCAGCAGTGAAACTGATTTGGGGGCTACAGTTTAATGATGCAGCACAAGATGTTGTCTTCCCCACGGTTATTTATTCTGTAAGGTAATGCCTTGCCTCTGAAGGGAAGGAATAGCTTATTATTTGTGTTGTTACAAAATAGATGTCAATATGATGCTTTAAAAAAAACATACTGTTTCTAATAGAGGACTGATTATTGTTTTATGTTTGATCTTGTTTTGGTTTACAATGCCACCTGCTGAAGTGAAGGCTGGGGACGTTTATTTACATGCTCTCATTTAAGGACTGTTCTCCCAGCAAACTGCTCTCAATGAGAGGAGGTTACGGGGGTTATGTATACCAGACCCATGCACGCCTTTCTTCAGGTCTAGAGTAGAAACAGTAACTGCAGCCTCCTGTTTCTGGAGATGAACTTCATTGCCTTTCCTTAGCAGGCTCTTTCAGTCTTAGACCCAAAGAACAGCTTCTGTGTTTGAAGGCCTGTTTATTGCGCTACATTAGCTGATTCTTCTCAGTTTTCTCTAAACCTTGCTGTGCTTAGACAATCGTGACTCAGTAGTAACATATTTCTGTGAATGTCTGTCTCTTGATTAAAAAGCTTGATTGTACTATAGCTTTTTCTTTACTTGTTTAATCTAGGAAACATGTATTTTTATGTATATCAAATATTTTTGTGGTAGAACAGAAGTCAGGTTTTTTATATACATATATATGGCTCATATGCATACATAGAAGACAAGTATTATTGGGAAGGAAGCTTTCATATGAATGGCTGTCCTGCTGAAAGAAATTCTTGTAGCACGTAGTAAGGTTGGTAATTTCATATGTTATAATAATGTGCTCTTCGACAAGTTTGCAAAAAAGCAACATCATAAGCTATAAACTGATGACTTAATCGTGTGGTACTTGGTTACAGCATCTTATGGGTAAATATCTGGAGGAAAAATATGTCCCATTTAAGGAGTTTCTGGTAGAATATGGTAAAATGGAAGACTGTTCCAGGCAGAGCATTTATCCTCAGCAGTAGAGCCACAGCACACTGGGAATTCAATAATCGGGTCTGTGCTTTTGCCCAGAGGCTTTGTGAGTGAAAGGGTGGGGTGTGCGCGTGTCCTGTGTCCTTTCTTACCACTCTTGTTTTCTTGAGGCATTGCGAGTTTGTGTGTAGTTGATGAAGGATGCACGTCACCTCTGGCACTGGGGAACCATTGTGCCATTTGCTATGTGAATATCACTGACTTTGTTTTTTTTACTTAGAGTAGTTTTTAGCTGGAGTCTTATTTCCTAAATGTGGTAGTGCTCTGAAGTGGCATAAGCCAGTACCTTACCTTATCCCAAATTCATCATCCTAATGTGATCATGCAGTGAGAAGAAGATGCAGCAGAATTCAAGCTTTGAGCTTACTGCTTTTCTCCCCAGTAATGAAACTTGTAATTAGCATGTTCAAGATGCTACAGAGAATGTGAGCGTGTTAACAACTCTCCAAATGTCAAAATGATTTTGCAGTTGTCACTGGTTGTTCGCATTAGGGAAGTAAAGACACTTTTTACTACTCAGGAAGTTTCGTACTGTCACAAAGTAGAGCAGAGAAATATTGATGAAGGACATCATTCAAATCCGCAAACCAGCAGGGGTTTATGCTAAAGGCCATAGCTGTCTACAGCTGTTAAAAGCATCAGCTCCTGACAATCAGTGCAAATACTGCTTGCTCCCAACAAGTTTATCTACAAAAAGTATCTTAAGTTACGTATTAGAAGATAAGCTTCAAAAAAAACCCTCTTAGTAGTGTTACTACTCTTCTGAAAGAGGACATACAAAATAACATAAGTAATTTTACACAAGGAGTATAAATCCTAATTATATTACTGGAATTTCCTTAAAGCGAGAAAATCAAGTATTTGGGATGAGCTCAAGGTAGTTCACGTGCTTGATCAAAGTCTTACCAACCCCTAAATGTGTCTTGGTCCAGAGACATGTAATTAGGAGAAACTAAGTCTAAAAAGTTTGCTTCATAGAGGTGAATTGCATAGCAAATATGTTGTTACACAATAGTTAAATTATTATCTGAAAAGATTAGAGATCTATCATTTAGAAATGAAAGAAAAGGCCTGGTATTTTTTTAGCATACAACTTTCTGATTATTAGATTATTCTTAGGCATTAGCCAGGAGCAAATTTATGTTTAAAATATACTTGCAGCAACATAAATGTTGATAAAAGACTGAGGTAATCTGTGTAGCCACAAGAGCTACTGATTCATGTATTAACAATTGTGATTTCTTTGCAAGTCTGGAAAATGAATATATACAGTAGATAAAAACAAAAAAAGTAGATAAAAACAAAAGATACTTTTTGTTTGCATACTGGCAATCAAAATCAGTTCCTTTAGCAGTCATTAACCTTTTCTCAAATTCCGAAGTAACTCTATATCCTGCTGTAATTTTTAGTGTGATATCTGAATTTTTATTCATAGGAGGTTAACGAAGTATATTAGTGTTAATTGAGTCTGTTTAATCGCTCTGTAAAAGGCAGTTACCTGTTAACTTACCTTTTAAAAACAAAAAGGTTTGACTAAGGAGTTACTACTCAAATGGTACCAAAAATCTTATTACCTCAGGAGAAAATGCAGAAGAGGAAGATGGACTGGTCAACAGTCTTCTGTCAGCTGGTATCTAATTTAGTCCCATTACAGTTGGTGTACGCTGATCATGCACTTTTTTCTGAGGACCATCAACATGGAGGAAAAAAATGAATAGAGCATCTGCTGTTGATCTGTTTGGGTGTCTGATGTTAACACGTAATACACAGTCATTTCTCAACCATGGTTGGATCATGGAAAAACATCCTTTAAATGAAGGAAATTAAGCTTTCAGCTATCCTAGGACAAAAGTTACTCCCCCTTTCTTTTTGGCCATAGTACTTTCTAGTGAATACAAGGCCATATTTCTAGTAATGTAAGCTGGGCAGTTATAAAGTCTGCTATACCAATAGCTTCACTGACTGTAAAAATGTCGGCTAATGGTGACAGGAATAGTCTGTGAATTGAGAGATAAGCAGGTAGATACATTCCTGCTGTTTTAGCTACAACTGTTAAGAGAGCGTTCTCCCTCAGCTAGCAAGACGGTGACCTTCTGCCCTGCTGAGACAACCAGCTGAACATACTTTATCTTCTGTGTACACAATAAAGCCACTTAAATCATCTCTAGTAAAATATTACCTTAAATCCAGTAATTACCTTAAATTCATCCATTAAGTCCATAGTGAATAATCTGTAATATTCTGAATTTCTGTACAGCTGCTGAATGTGTGTGGGTTGATCTGAGTAACACGTTTGACTATTATGCCTTGGTTACAGAATCTGAAGATGGATAACACTTTAATAGCTTTCAGTCTGTTCTATTAATTAATCATCTTGCTACTTGAAAATTGGTACCTTTTTAAAATGATACCAAAGGCTTTCATTTCTTCAAGTTACAGCTTGTTTACTGAACTGTTGTCATGACAAAATGCATCAATTAAAAATAGTAGGGGGATTTGAAAGTTTAAGTGGTCCTTGTTTCCTAAGGATGAGAGTCATTTTCTATTATTGAACTTTTAATCAATTCTATACAACGTTCTTAAACATAAATAATTATGACAGTGCTTATAGGTAGATCAAGGAAGGATTTCATGTAAGAGATTTTATCCATTTCAGTGGAGGCTGGAAATAACCCTCAATTTTTGTACATTGATTTTTACCTGGCTTCTGGAGCCTTATTCATGGGGGATGAATCAATGGGATGGCAGTGGCCTGACTTACTGTATTGCAGTGGGTGATGTTGGAAGTTCATAGCTGCCACTTGATAGACCCTAATACTTGGGCAGCGTGAGATTGATCTGAGGACTAGCTCTGTATGGATACATTTGCTTGAAGCCAATTTTCATTTGGTTGTCAACGGTTTGACTGGGCACGTGGCAGCTAGCAGTATGAAGATAGAAACTGCTGGAGGTAGAACTAGATGAGCCCAATGCTCTTTTCATTAAAGGAAACTAAAATAAACTCCTTTAGAAATAAACAACAACAACAACAAAACCTAAACCAAACAAACCAACCACCAAAACACTTCAAGCTCTCCTACCCTGACAATAGCCAAAGAGAGCTCCTGGATGTCACTTGTTTTTGGAAGATGCTTCCTGCTCTTCAAAGTCTTGTTATACTAATTCTCATATTGTTATATACTACTTTTGTGGAATCACATCTTATTACCCATTTATCTCCTGAAATGCTGCATGTGGGATGTGCATGCTCATTATTTAATCCCTGATAGCTGGACACCTTACCCTTTGGTGAGCAATTAAACTTTCACTTGGAAATGACTTTTTAATCTAATCTGCTTTGAATTAAATACAAATGAAATTATTTGCAGCATCCAAAATAGATAACATGTTTTTAAACTTGGGTGAAGAAATACAGGAAGCATTTCTACACAGAAGTAAAATCGGAAAGATTGCTCTCCCTGTACCTGCATTTGTCTGAGCTGCTTCCCTGACCCCCTCCCCGGTGGCCTGAAGTGCTGGGGTGCATCTCCCAGAGCCAGCTCCTGACTGTAAAACCTTCTGGGCTGCTTCAGGAGCTTGCTTGAAGTCTTCCTTGGGTTCAGTTTAAACTCTGTCTTTCTCAGAGGCTTGCTGAATTTATGAAAGTGAGAAATGCTGGAAACCCCTGATAAACAAAGGACTAGCGCACTTCTTTGGAGATGCAAATACTGCTATACCAGACCAGAGGCTATGAACAGCAGTCTGATTAGTGAAGCATACCTTTTGGCCTCTCCAACCCCATTTACCACTTAAGTGAATGTCTATATCCATATTTCCATTGATGAACATATAGAAATGATGTAAATAGTTAGACAATATTAACAATATAGGATTGTTACTAGCACTTGGCTGAGACCAGACGTAGTTGTGGTTGGTGATCTTGAGGATACCAGGTTCAGAAGGAGGAGAGTCGGTCTCTAAGGGACAAAATAACTTTCCCCACATAACATGAACAGGACAGCAGTTTTGCCTAAGATGTCATTCAAAAATAAGTGAAAGATGTTTGACGCTGAGCAGCAATGCTGCAGTGTTAATAACTTTAAAAGGCTGTAGAAGAAATTCATGCAATGTACTCTTACCTTGCTTGTAATTTAATCGGTGAGTTTTGATAAGGCTTTTTTTTCAGTAGGTTAAGAATGTCTCCTAACAAGCCTAAATAGAAAAATTGCTAATATCAACAAAGCTATTGTTTTCTATCATGTCAAAGATGAATTTCCAGTACTTCCTGGCAAGGACATAAAAGCAAGGAAGTATCTATATGAACCATGTGTTTTGGAATACAGGTGCTGTACTGGAAACGCTTGAAAAAAAAATAATTTTCTGTTATAACTGTTCCTGTTCTACTAAACTTATGAGAAATGTCCTTGATCCTCCAGTCCTTAAACAATGCACTTTGCCATCTTAGGTAGAAGTAAATGTTGGAAAAGAATAGACATGAGGAAGAATTTGGAGGAATAAGTAATTTAATGCCAGCATGGATGCAAGCTGGGGATTAGCAAAGTAGCAACGCTTTTGCTTTGCATTCTATTTTTTACTATACATTTCCTTTAATGTAAAGATGTCTGCAAATATGTAAACTGTTCAAAAATTATTTTAAGATGGAGATGTACATCATATGAACTAGTTGCAAATAAACTTGAGCTTAATTTATTCTTCAGTATATTAATTCAGTTCTAATCACTGAATTCCACATGGCTGAGTTCAAAAGAAGATCATGCACCCCTGCTCCTTCCCTAAATTTTAATTTCTTCTTAGTTTGCTTCAAAAACTGAACTGCTTAGAAATACCCTACTTGACCTTTAAAACTACAGTGTCAGGGGAATCATGATAATTAGATGAAGCCATACAATTATTTGTCTAAAATGTCTATATAAACATTGGAAGCCACATATGAGCAGTTTGTGAGAATGCTGTATCTTCACAGGCATGGGATGCTGTTGTAAGCTGCTTCTTCATTCATGAATTAATAGTGCTATTACTGGAGATGTTTGCTGAATATCATGCCTGCTTTTAGGGGAAGTTGATTCTACTTTTACTGATGAAGTCTGAAAATAATTGGCTTTTATTAGTTGGCTATGCCCTATATTCCTTCTACATAGTTCAGGGTTGGGAATAAACCTCTATCCAATAACATTTTTGTTCCAAGTCCACGTGGTCAATTCCTCTTTCTCTTCTGCTAATATCCACGACTGTGAGACCATAGTTTTCCTTAACGATACACCACTTCTCAAATAAGGACCAATGTTCATCGTTTGCTGAACAATGTCTTCTGTGAAGGTAAACAGATTGCATGTTTTATACAGGAGAGCTACATCTACAGAACAATTTCACATAGCAGCTGTGCTGCATTGTATTTGGCACGTAATAGCTACGTTACCGCCCTCTGAAATGACAGTAAAAAATAGCTAACTAACAGACTATGTTAATACTTTGGAGCTGGCAGAAAAGTATCAGTGTAGGTTGGCATACTTACTGTGACAACATATAGTAATTTCTGTAAAAAGCAAAGAACAGTTTTCTTTCTGTCAGTATAGAAGTAAACCAATAGAGAAAAATTAGTGTGCCTAATCCATTAATGCCATGGAAGCCATTTGCTAAGGGTGTTACAATTTTCTACACATTTGCTAGATCTCAAATGTGTAACTAGAGGGACCTAGGAGGATGACAGGAGGTAAAGAAAATACAGAGGACTTTTTTTTTTTAAAAAAAAAAAGGCATAAAACTAAAAGCAGAATAGTTAATCAATTGGATTAAATACACATCTCAGTGCTTAGCACAGTAATTCAGTTTAAATACATCAACAGTTTTGTGCATCTCTTCATATTAAATGTAAAATGTGTTCCAGGAAGGATTGTCTCCTCCTGCAGTCTTAACCTAATGACTTCTGCTGCTTTGAAGGAGTTACCACAGAGGATATAATATATTGCTGGGCTGCAGTGATAATATTGATTTTGCTTTAAAGAATTTCAACTTTGATAAATTGTACCCTGCAGAATAATTTAAATGAGTAACAAAACAACAAAATACATTGTCTTAAATTGTCAGAGTTGACCAGTAAATTTATGCTTTGGTGTTTGGAGAGCCTCTTCAAATCACTTTCAAGGAAAGAATTCTTCCTTGGGTTGATTCATTTTAAATTGTCTCAAATTAGTTTAAAAAAAAAAATAGGACCTCTCCAAATCACTAGTCAGTGTCAAAAATTTATATCTTCTGGCTACAGAGCTTCCTAATGAGGGACTAGGGAGCAGTCAGTACTTATGGGGTTATTGTCAAAGTCTTAAAGTACAGAAAATCCTAATGAGGATGTGTATGCTTCTTTTGGTCTATCGATAGGCAGCTGGATATTGTCTCTTACTCTAAATTTTTCTTTTCATGGATGGAAAAACCGTGGGCCCTCTTACCATAAATGCATGTAGGGAAGGTTGTGGAACAGTGATAAATACTTGTCCTAGAGAGACCTTGGCCTTTGAACACAAACATGGGTGTGAAGAATAGAAATGAGCCAAGAACGGTTTCTGTAACCTTTTGATAATTCACTAGCTACCTGTCCTCTTTAAAACATTTAGGTAATGTTGTATAGATGGACTCAGCTATAATTCTGAGTTGAAACGAGAATGAAAGACAGAAGAAAAAAGTCAAATGAAACTAAATGTAGTCTCCTGAAAGTGTAATTTAAAAACTGGAGAGCAGTGAGCTACATTCAGCCACATGACACTGCCCAATGAAAGACCTGCTTATTAACTAGTTTCATTATTGAAGGCAAAGATTCTCTGGAGCAGGCTCAAGAATCTGCTCTCTGGTAGTAATGAAGAGTGGGTAGGGGTACAGGAGAACGGTTTATACTTGACCTTGTATGCCATGAGCGATGCTGTCATTTTTGTGTTCTCTTAGTAACTGAAAAAAGCCAACAATTCAAGTTTAGGAATGTCATGCACTGGATCTAGGAAAGAGTCGAAATCTTTCCTTCTGTGTTAGTAAAGTTGAATTAAGGAAATTAGTAATACAGTTTCATCATTTCCCATGACTTTCTGAGCATACAGTCATACTAGTTAAGCTCTTAAAAATACTTTATTTAACAGTCTTCCTGAGTTTGAATATTTTATAAAGGAGGGCAGTTGAAATAGGGAAAACCCAGCTGTGAGTTAAACTAGACAGGATGTAGACTGCTGCAGAAATAGAGAGTAAAATGAAAAAATGACACAGGTTTGTGTTGTTCAAAAATAATTTCTTCTGCCCTCAGTCTACTCAGCTTTAGTTTCATTGCTACACTATCTGTTGCAGAACATAACTCTTGGTGTGTTACTCGTGTTAGAAAGGATTTTCCTATCAGTAGAAACAGACCACTGTGTTGAAGGGGAGTCAAGGGACAGCTGTTGTCCTGCTGCTCCTCTGGAGATCTTTCCTCCCACCCCCAAAGGGGATGACAGCTGTTTGCAGAATAAACCTCCACAGAAGGTAACAGAGGCCAACTGTGGCAGTAATTTTGAGAGAGTAAAAGTCATTAATTTTTTTTTTTAAATCAAATTGTCTAGAAAGAAAATGTTGGCTGCCTTTCTTAGGGAGGTTGCCTTTCACATTTGTGGCTTCTTTCCTTATTACAAGCAGCAGGTGGCTTATCAGATGTATCCCCCCTGAAATATGAACTATGTTTGGAGTAGGATTTTGATTGCTTGAGGAAGAAACCTGCCAGATGTTCCAACATTGATCTTTGGGCTAATGTGAAGTTTGCTTGAGCCTGCTTGCACCTTTTTGGTTGAGTAGGTGGGGTAGCACCCAGAACCTTTCCTACACTGGGGTTACAGTCTGTGACTTTTGTGCAAATAGTTATCAGTTATGTACAGAAAACAATAAAGCAAAAAAACCCCAAAACCAAAAAAACCACACAACCCCCTCCCCCAAATGTTATAGATTAAGAATGACTTAGACTACAGCATAAGTCATCTTTGACTCATTACATGGCAAATATGATATTGAGACTGCCAAACTGTACAGTTTTCCCAAGACTGTTTTTAACATTAGCAAGACGGATTGGGGGGGCAGTATGAAATCAGTTAGGGATGCATGACTAAGATTTGGTTTTGTAGGGGATGTGAGCAGCATATTGAAGAACGTTCAAGACTTGCATGTGGTAATTAACTAAATCTTCCTTATTTGAATTACATAAACTGAGGTTTTAGGGTTTTCTCCAAACAAAATTTTGACAGAATAGTTTTTCATAGCTCTTTACCCGTGCTACTCAAAGGCTGTATTTTGAAGTCCTTTACTCAGGTAAATCACTTTCTTTTCATAGATCTGCATTCAGTAGAATGTGAAACTGGCCCTCACAAAACCAAAGCTCCCCTCTCGTGCTCGTTTATTTAGACTGAAATTGGAATAAAAGGTTCTGTATTTGGCAATTAGCTGAAAATGTTCTGATTACAAAAGACATATTTTTTTTTACATATCATTTTTTTCTGTACGAGTCAGGTGAAAAAATGCGTTGGATACTGTAAGTGTTGAGAAAATCTGGTTTTAAATATTTAGAAATTAAATATAAATAGATATAATTGAGAGCAAAATATGCTTATGATTGGGTTTGTGTTAATCATGAAATAGCAAAATGTACTGGATCAGGTGTAGCTATATATAAAGTGTGTATATATATATATACACACTTTAGTGTGTATTTCTAGAACTCATGCTATATATGAAACTCAGAAAGGCCTCTGAAATATTAAAATATTCTGTATGTGATACTTTCCCATTCTGAAAAAGCAGATTCTAAGTGTAACCTCACAATAGTAGAGTCACCACAGTCTGTAAACTGTATTGCAGTTCATGAAGATGGTGAGTTGCTAAGCTGCACTCTTTAGAGTTACCTTCTGCTGTTCTTACACAAGGCCAAAGGGGTGCCACCAGCAGCAGAACCAGGGTTGTGAAGACACAGCACTACCCACATGGTGAATACTGCTGCTCCTCTGGCCTGAGCATGCTGCCTGAAGGACACGGAGGGCTTCCACGAAACTGTAAAAATCTATTTGCCCCCTCTTCCACAGGGTGCTGACTAAGAGATGAGAAGCCAGCTCATCAAGTGCAGGATGGGTGGAAGGAGCATAGAAGTAGGATATGAAATCAGTTTGTAACTGCTTCATTGGGAACCTTCAGTGATACTAGTCTCATGTTCAGCTGAGGTAGTCTGAAGCAGCTCCAGCAAAACCCCGTCCTTTTGGTGGTATTACCTTTTTGAAGGAATACTAGATTCTGGTTCCAGCTTCCTTTTTTTTCTCAGAAATAGTGTGCTGGTTTGCAGATCAGATTCTTCATTAGATCATTATGGTGGTGTTCAATTCATTTAGATTAAAGGCACCAGGTTAAACATTTGAATTAGAGAATTTAGGTGACAAATTAGAAATATTTGTGCCTAAGAGCTACATTGTGATGTTAACACTGAATACAGAAGGCTTAATACTATCTTCTTCTAAGCATAGTTCCAGGGAAAAATGATTCAGACTTATTTCTGAATCATAATCCCTCTTACCCCCTCCTCCCTCTAGTCTTAAAGGGCAAGATGAAACTGTAGCACTTGCAAAATAGATCTTTACAGGAACACTTCTTGCCTTTTTTTTAATCTTTTTAAATATCAGAATTGTTACAGTGAAAGTATTTTTCATATTCGTACTTGGTTACACAAACACTTTTCTAACCAGGTAACTCACTAAAGTGTTTTCAGGTGTGGACACATCTTGTTCTCATTTATGCCTATTTAGACCTGTACCACCACAGTTCTCCAGTTGATCTCCTGCACTGATCAGCTGCTAGGAAAGGCTAAAGCACTGCACAGCCCTTGCCCTGTCAGGCTGTTTGGAAACACTGAGATGTTCTGCTCTTTTTATTCACCTAGGTGAGTCTTCAGAAGCGCTGTATGTCCTGCTTGAGCATTCTCTCTTTGATTCCCACACCTGTTTCTTATCTCATCATCTGTGCATGTTTTTCTATTTTCTCTGTGATTTGTATCTAGAATGAATCACTGAATGTGCAAGATGTGTTTCATCTTCTTTGCCTCAGTAGCACCAGCTAAATCAGTCATATTCTGTATAATACTTCTAGATCACTGATGTTTCTCCTGTACGTGTAAAAATAACACAAAGTGATCTTGGAAATATGACTGTTCTGTCTTCCCTGTCATTTTGTTGGTGCCTGTTAGAAAACACGTTGTTGTTTTGGGGTTGGGTTTTTTTATTTATTCTGCTTATAAAGAGGAAAGAAGAAAGAAACTAAAGTGATTTTCACTGGAAGAATGTTGACCTTCAAGCTGTTCCGAATGTTTTAATGCAGCAATGTGTTCTCACTCCTAGGGTGTACAGGCCTCTACATTTACTAAATGTAAGCAGATAGTGTTCAAAATCATGAGAAATCTGACTTGTTAATCCTGTAGTTCCTTTCAGAAGAGCTCTGTGCTGTTCAGGGAAATCAGCGCTCCTGCTGTGTCCTGTATCGGGGCTTTCCAACCACTGCTTTTAAACGGTCCTCTTCCTTCTAGGGGTGTTGAAAGACCTTCTGCTATGAGCTCATCTCTCTGTGCCTGTTCAAAGGGCAAGGCTGATGTGTTTTAGAAATTCGTGGGCTTCTTGAAGAGTTCAGTCCCTGAGCATCTTCTTCATGAACATGGCACTGCATATGCTACCCTAAGCATGTATATTTATTTGACTTTTGTCACTTTGAGAATTTTTAAAATGCTTAGGATTTCCTATGCTTTATAAATAAAACATGTGATTCTACATACACAAGCTGTGCTGGGTATGTCAGTGGTGTGCTTTTGGGAGTACAGTATGGTTTCTGCTTCTGCAATTCAAATCTCTCATAAAGGCAAAGGGATGGAGCAGGCAGAAGGGAAACAATACTGGCATTAGCAACCCTTCAAAGAAGGCCAGATTTGCCTCCTGTGTTTAGAACTGCGTGTGAAGCAAATGTATATCAATTTCTAAGTGCTTCTTTATTTCCAGCTCTAATTCTACTCTGTAGAAACTTGGGTATGTATAAGGATTGGGACAATCGACATCTTACTACAGCTAACATACAGGTTTTTATCACTAGAAATCTCAAATTAAAAACTGAACTCTGCTTTGTGGTTTTCACTCATTTACTCTTGAGATTAATGCTGCTATTGTGATTTATTAATCAGAAAAGCATTTGCTTTTTACACATTTTGTTAATAAGTGCATGCTTCCTGCCATTTATGCCCAGGGTTCGTGTTTCAGAAGGATACAGTACAGTAGAAAGGTTTTAAAGCAAGTGTTTAATATCTTTATGATGTTTGTAGTAGAACACTGAAGTTTGGTGGCTGAAAGGTGTACAGAAGCAATCATATTCCTGTAGTGGACGATATAACCTCTTGGACCGGCTGCTGAGCAAGGCCTGATGTAGCCTGCCCCGTGCCCCTCGCTTGTACAGAACCACAGCTTTTCCTTCAGGCTTCACGCAAGGCGAGAGAACAGCAGTCTATTGAGTTTTAATATTAGACATCTATATGACAATGCTTAAGTCATTTAATTGATTTCTCTGGCCAGTCTAGATGAAGTAGCCACAAAGTGTCTGGACGGCAAAGGCAACATGCTGCCTCTTCCTTAGGCAGATGTGGCACTTGAGTACGCTGCTTCTCTGCAGGCGCTCCAGTAAGGACAGCTAGGTGCTTGCGTTCTAGGAGAGGCTTGCATCCAGATTTTGAGAATAAAATGGGAGTAAAGGGGGAAATCGACACGTCTGCCTGCTTGTCTCCAAAAATGAAAAGAGCTACAACTGTCTTATTGGGGTGGGTAAGTTGGTTTTGTTGTGGTCCTCTGATTAGCATAATTGCATAACCACCCGAAAGCATTTCTATTAACCTTAAAAAGTTTGCTCAAATGTTTGAACAAGTACATCTTGAAATGTTCTGCCAACTGGCTCCTTTTCGACAGAAATCCTCTGAAATCTTAGGCTAACTTTGACTTTGGGTGTGACAAATGATTCTGTGGACTTAGTCACATAAACTACTTATTCCTAATCTCAGAAATGTGTATTCTGATGAATTATTTCTAACAGAAGGCAAAAGACAGGAAACAGGAGTGATATACTTGTCGTGTGAAGTGTTTATAAAAAAAAAAAAAAAGGCAGGGAGACAAAAGAGCTGTCTTACATTTATTTCACTCCACAGGTTCACATTAGCGGAGACTTGGGAAAGTAGTTCAAGAAACGTGTTTGTGCAATGAAGACTGTTACCATAGCTGTTCTGGGGGGGACTGAGCTGTTGCTGACTTGTTAAGCAGCTTTTACTCTTCAAAAGACAAAGCTGTGTGGAGCCTTTGAGAGCAGAATCCTAATGAGGTTGCTACACTTGCGCTTTTTTTTTCCCCTCCTGTCAATCCCAAACCTTTGTTACATGTTGTGATCTACTCAGAGATTAGTTTAAAATGTGAAAGGTGGATGGGGCAAAGGCAGGGTTCTGGGTGCTCTCCCCAGCTCCTTCATGGCACTGTTGCACCAGTGGGTCAAGCAGAGCCATTGCCTGGCCTTCAGCTCCTGTCCGTTTCCACCAACTCCATGTCAGAGAATGCGGTGTCTAGCTAGTGCTGTACGTATGAGGGATGCTGCTCATGATTTTTGGGTATAAAAATTCTGGTATTGGTATGACGCTGGCAATAAAAATTAATCTGCAAAATGCATCAAATTAGTCTAGAAAACATTGAATACGTACACTTATTGCTTGGAAAAATGAGAAATCCTTCATATTTTTGGCAATGTCAGTGTATCGTTGTGATCATAGAGTTGCTGTGATTTTCTGAGTTGCAAACTGTAGTTAAAGATTTTTACAGGCCTCTCAAGGTAAGTGGAGGTACTGTAAAGACCCTAATTTTTTGTACATCTGCTAATATCATCGGGATCTATAGTGGCTGCACAACTGGGAAGCGTTGGTAGTGCAGGGAAAGATAGGAAGTAGGACACTTAAAGATGATCTTTTCTAGGGAAGCAGAGAAAGAATTTCTTAATTTCCTGTGTGTAGTTTCTTTGCTTTGAAAGACGTGAGAAAAATATCAGGCTGTCCTGGAACATGCATGGACTGTGGTATGACTTGCTGGATGGGTGCTGTGATAGAACTGGAAATCTAGGTCTGCCCAACAGCAAGTATCACCATAAATGGTGCTGCTTAGCTGCAGTGGTCTGTGTGTGGGCTGGGGTAGATAACATTAGTTTTTGTTGATGAAAGAATGGGGTAGGTAGTGCTGCAGGTACTTCTTATCCTCCTGCTATGCGAGGGAAATAGATTAAATCTTCCTAGAGGTTCAAACACAGTTTTTCAAAACAGATTTAGAAGTCCTGCAATCTTCAAATATAAGCAGATGAAGTCTGGGGTGGAGTAAACTGTACAAGAGCTAATATCTGGAAGGACACTCAAGCAAATGGTGACACTAGCTTTCAATATAAATAAAAACAATCTGATCGTGTTAGTGAAGGAATTTCGACAATAGATGTCAATAGCTCACATGCAAATGGAAATGTCAGTTCTCATTGAAACCTTATGTGAATAAGCTCATCAATTATTTCATTGGTCAATAGTACAATAACTAAGGAAGCTTTGGTTTTATTTTGGAAGATCATCTAGTAAAGTATCACAGTTACATGCCAGCCAACATACAGAAACTGTACAGAGGGAAACAGACTCAACTGCTACCTTAAGAGCATTATGTAGACAATATTTTTTAGGTTTCTAGCTAGAGCTTCATGTAACCCTACCTTTTATTTAAAAAAAAAAAAAAAAATCAATTTAAGAGGATTCCACTATATATCTGAAAAGTAGCCTGCATTGCAGAATTTAATAGGATTATACTATTGATTCCATCTTTACAATGCTAGCTAGTATTTGGTACTTGTGAACCGCAGACTATTATACGACTGAACACAAGGGAAGAGGGATTAGTTTGTAAAAGAATAAGCAGCTTTCCCTTAAACTGACCCGAACCAAACATATATACCTGTTTTGGTCTCTGTTAGTAAATGCCAACTAACAAAACACTAGTGGTAGCACCTTGTAAAACCAGGTATCTTCTTACAATCACTTGCTCGGCCGCCAAGTAGAAGGTAATGAAACCTCTTATGAGCTGGTACCTGTTGCTGTAATGCAGCTGTTTACAGTTTCTCCAGAAAATTCCATCTGTATGTCTTTAACCAAACAAAAGGTAATAAAAGTTGTCTGGAAACCCATGTCATGTACTGATACTAATGGTTCTTCTGGCAATAGAAGGTACTTTCTGCTATTTTTCAACTTAATGGAGTAAATGCTGAGTTGAAATATCATTTCCATAAAAATGGTTTTTTTGAAAGGTAACTCTGCCTAACTGAGAAAATAGTTTTATGCACTAAGTCACTTGTTACGTACCAGCACTATTTGTTTATTTTTGCTAATATAATAAAAATACCATAGTTGTCCCTTCATGTTTGCAAAAATCAATTGGCCTCTGAACTTTGGTACCCTTCACGATGACAAGTATTTCTATAGAATGGAATTTGTAAGATTTTGAGAACGTAAACTGTTTTTTTTAAATAAGTTTTATATGGGGGAGTCATCTTATTTTTCTCCAGTTCCTCTTTCTCTAATGAAATCTCTTTATCTCTGTCTTTAGTAGTGAGAGTCTACCAAGCTGTTGCTTACTTCCAGAAAGCAGACGGCCAGCTGTGAAAACACCAGTACACCAGAGCTGCATAGAACTTGTTAGGAATGAGCACCAGCAAAATGCTGAGATCTTAGAAAACAGAGATTATATGCCTCTGGGATAAACTTTACACTTGCAGTCTTCCCTGGCTCAACAGGTTATGCTGAACTGTATCAGAGAAACGGAAATAATGTCGTTTTTACCTCCCCTCGTTGGGGTAGGTGGCAACAAGTTACTTTTCTGTGGAACAGTTCTCCTCTATTTGCTTCTTCTGTTCTTGTGAGTAAGTAGGTCAGGATGTGGAGAGAGAGGGGAAGAGACCTTCGGTACCTTAAACTTTACGTTTCTGAAGACTGCAGATGATGGTGGGTTTCAAACCTCCAAGAAATGAAGAAGCAAACAAAGAAAAAGTTGAGTAAGAGCATCAAGAGTACAATGAAATACGGGAAGAGCAAACACCTGTCCCTCTAGCTTTGTCTGAATGGTTTTCCCCCTCCCAGCTAGTGTATGCTATTGTCGGTAATTAACTACTGTGTTACATGGAGCATGGCTTGCTGACAAGCCACGTACGTTCAACCTGGCTCAGTTTGCATCTAAACCAACTTAATACCAATAGAGATTTCTAGACCTGAGAGGTTAAGGGTTGTGATCTTTTGTTTAATCTGGCTTTTCGATTGATGTCAAACAATATCGGTTTCCCTCTCTTTCTCTTTGGATCTATCATGTCCTTATTGAGAACAAAATGTGGTAATATGAAGTGAAAGTTAAAAACAAGCCAGTGACCTCTGTTGTAGCTGGTAGGGATTAAAGCTGTGTGGGATGTGAACGCTTCTGTAAGTCTCACCGGAGGAATCATTTCTTCTTTGAAATGAAATGAACGTAGGTGAGAAATTCCTGTCTTTTGTGCAACTTTATTCAATTAGTATCTGAAGTACTTTGAAAGCTTGAGACTGTTCACTGAGTAACGTTAGCTGTGGCTGGCTTGTCAGTCCCGTTTATTGAATATATGCATTAGAAGAATGCCAAAAAAGCTCCATCATTTTTGCACAGTAGCAGGGAAAGCTATTGTTGGGGGGGGGGGGGTGTTGTCTGTTTTTTAAGAAAGAATTCTATTTGCCCAATGATACGTGTGCAATTAATGTTGATGATTGCTGCTAAAGCTAATGTGAATTGTAAGCCTGAAGCCTCCCATCTCTTTTGAGCGAGAGGGACGTAGTGCCAGGCAATGGCATTCAGTCAATGTTCTCTGTCTCATCAGTCAGGGGAGAGGGTAGGGGGGACAGTGTATCACTGCTAACTATAAAATATTTCTGGAAACAATATGCCTGAGTGCATGGGCTCAGGGAGGACACTGAAAAAACATCGTGAAGTGTATCCTGTCCTTTATATGTTTCTGGTAATGCAAGTTGAATTTATTAGCAGTTTGTTGCTACAGTAAAAAGCATTCACAAGATTTACAGCTGAAACAATAGCTGTAGATGTTCAGTCTTGTCGTATTTATTGAAGGTTTTGTTGAGCTCATGGCATCCTTTGATTAATTGCCATCTGAGGCGTATTTTGTAACAAGGACTATGTCAGAGTTTTGTGTCACTGTATTTCATAAAGTTCTACCGGGTCTTTAGGGAGAGAGAGTGCAAAAACATTAACTTAACGACGAGTGTGTGGGCAAGTGGTAAAAGTAATATCTAATTGACTGCCAGTCAGGATTTATACATTTAGAGAGCACCTCCTCAAGTAATGATGGGTTTTACATTTTACTTTAACACAGAGTAGCCATTATCTTATTGCTGGGATGAGTTTCCAGAATGTGCATTATAACAGCCTGGAACTTTCTCAACCATTTAAAAAGAAGATGGAGGAGTATATTGTAGTCTGTAGTATTTTTCTTTCCTTTATAGTGGAGTGAAAAGGTAATAATATGTGCAAATCATGGTAACAGAATAGCATCAGGTTTACCTCGCAAGAATTCTTGCAGTATCTGAAGACAAGGACATGAAAAACTGAGGATCTTAATACTTCCACAGAAGTGTATTAGAGGGATTAACGTCAACTTTGTTTGAGTGTGTCAAATGTGATCTATTGATAAGATTTTTTTTTTTTTTAAGGCTGCCAACTCCTCTTTTATGGTTTTGGAAACATAATTTAACCTAGAACCTAAAGATTAAGCTAGGTCCTTGCTTTGTGATAGTTGTCTGTATAAATATCTTTTGTGAGGCCACAACAGTAGATCAGTTTTATTGTTACTGCTGTTGCACAAGTGCCATTGATTTGGTATTTATAAGGGAATAAAAAGTAGAAAATTGATGTAATTTTGCCACCAAATATTCATATAACATGTATTATAGGAATATATTTGCTGTATGGCTGATTCTCTACAACTCTTACTATTTCAAGGAGACTGGACTTCTATCTTTTTTTTGTCAAAAAATATCAAATTCAAGTTGGTTTTTTTTTTTGGAGTGCGCCCATTTCAAAGTGCTAACCTTCTGACTTTTATGATTTTTCCATGGAGTGAACGTGACCCTTAATGACTTGTATCTTATTAATTCATCTGAATTGTGTGCTTAGCTTCAAGCTCCTTTCCTTCAGTATCTCTGATGGTGTTTGCCTTTATATTCTCTTGATCTGAAAATGTGAATACTAATCAGTTATCACTTCAGTGTAATATTTCAAAGCTTAAAATATATTGTTGACTAATTCCCTGGTATTTGAGACAGTTAATTTCTTCTGTCATTATGATAAAAGAAATGTGATAGAAGAAATTAAGCCCAAAACTTAAGAAAGGAGGCTAAAATACTTGTTTTTTGTAATGTATGTTTCAAGCTTGTTGAATGAGTTAAAGCACACGCGGTACTGAATGCTTCAAACAGCAAAGCGGGACACATCTTTCCCCACACATTTGGAGCATCGAGGATTTGGCTGTGTGTGAAATATTTGTATCTATCTATCTATATTTATAATAAATTGACACCAGGAGAATAAAAATTAGAGAAATGATCGTCCCCCTGTACTCGGCACTGGTGAGGTCGCACCTCCAGTACTGTGTTCAGTTTTGGGCCCCTCACTACAAGAAAGACATTGAGGTGCTGCAGCGTGTCCAGAGAAGGGCAACGAAGCTGGTGAGGGGTCTGAAGAACAAGTCCTGTGAGGAGCGGCTGAGGGAACTGGGGTTGTTCAGCCTGGAGAAAAGGAGGCTGAGGGGAGACATTATCACTCTCTACAGCTC
Organism: Burhinus oedicnemus; assembly: GCA_008921705.1. Classification (NCBI taxonomy): domain Eukaryota; kingdom Metazoa; phylum Chordata; class Aves; order Charadriiformes; family Burhinidae; genus Burhinus; species Burhinus oedicnemus. The sequence goes on along the minus strand of VFFE01007141.1, from coordinate 2,312,257 downwards.
CCTGAAAGGAGGTTGTAGCGAGGTGGGGGTCGGTCTCTTCTCCCAAGTAACAGGCAATAGGACAAGAGGAAACAGCCTCAAGTGGCACCAGGGGAGGTTTAGATTGGATATTAGGAAAAATTTCTTCACTGAAAGGGTTGTCAAGCATTGGAACAGGCTGCCTAGGGAAGTGGTGGAGTCGCCATCCCAGGAAGTGTTTAAAAGATCATGTGGATGTGTTGCTGAGGGACGTGGTTTAGCGGTAACTTGGCAGTGTTAGGTTCATGGTTGGACTTGATAATCTTAAAGGTCTTTTCCAACCAAAACACTTCTATGATTCTATGAAACCTGAGACAGTACAGATTTGGCAGTACTATACCTGTAAAGATGGTATGGCCTCTACAGAATCTAAAAGTTAGTATCTGAAGTTAGGTGTTTCCTTCATCCTTGTCTGTTACTGGAGGATTAGATAGGGTTTTTAATAGATATTACTGATAATAGCAATAACTCACCCAACTGAACCCCAGGGGAAAAAAAACCCCAACACTTCTGGAGGGTTCCTTTAGCCCTGCATCTCTCTTCTCCTTTTGTCTGTGGTTTCTATGTGGTGGTTTGTTTTTTTTTTTTTTAATCTAATGATAGGGGAAGAGAAATTACACAAAAAGAGACTGCTGTTATCAAGAGAGACTAGAGAATGAAAAGGCCCAAAACTGGGAAATTGCAACCGCTTTTGAGCCTGGTCCAGGGTGTGGGCCCTCAGGTGCTGCTGGGGGGGTGCTGCGGGGCGGCCTCTGTGAGGAGCGGCCGGGGCTGCCCCGAGCCGGACACAGCCGGTTCCAGCTGGCTCCCACCGACCCGCCGCAGGGCCCGGCTCGGCCCCTCAGGGGAGGAGGTGGAAGATTCTGGAGTGAAGTTGAGCCTGGGAAGAAGGAGGGAAGGTGGTTTTAGTTGTGTGTTTTTTTTCTCGCTATCCTACTCTGTTCTTAATTGGCAATAGATTGAATTAATCTTCCCCAAGTCCAGCCTGTTTTGCCTGGGGTGGTGACTGGTGAATGATCTCCCTGTCCTTATCTACACCCTCGAGCTCTTTTCATCTTATTTTCTCCCCCCCGTCCTGCTGAGGAAGGGGAGTGAGAGAGCAGCTGGGTGGGCGGCTGGCGGGCAGCCAAGGCTTAACCCACCTCAAGCCCATCTGTAACCTGATTTGTCTTTAAAACAGCATCAAACAGGCAAAAAAAAACTTCACCAAAACCCCGCAACTCCAAACAAACAAAAAAAACTACCGCTGAAAACGTAAAGAAATGTTAACAAGAACGATGGGATTCATTTGTATTTCCTTTTCAGAGGGAAACGAAAATGGTGTTGTTTAGAAATGCCAAATAAAATGCCTCAAGCATTTTAAATAAGGCTTTAAAATATTACCTTTTTTAAAATCAGGATTTTTTACTAGTTTCTCCTTTTTTTAAAAAAAAAAGAACAGCCACAACAATTATTATAAATATAATATTAGAGTAGTAATTTTTATTGCATTGCCTGTGTTAGCAATGTAATAATTTATTTTGAAGAATGCCATTGCGTCTGGTAAATATTTAGTCCCCATGCTTTTACAAATCCAAACTGACTTTATCTGAAATCAGCTGGGCAGCTAAAGTCAGTAAATTGTTGATGCAACTGATAAATGGTATGTAATTATTTAGGCATCTTATTACAAATCCATCTCTAAATAAAGCAAAGCAAAGGACACTCAGTTATGTAGATGCTACAAATCATCTGTATAATTTTGGGGCTTGGTGCGAGATTCACAGGAGTCACTAACTTGCATTTTGGGCACCAAACGGAGCGTAGATACCCAAACACAGGAGTTTGGTGTCCTTCCAGCCACTGTTAGGTCAGAGAGAGGACACGAGTAATCCTGTAACTGTAGTTTCCTCATCCTCTTTCTTTCCCCATCTGCAATTGAGTCATTTGCACAGTCCTCCTGGCTCCACTTCCAACAGCCTCGGGTCCCAGGAAAGCTGTAAGCAGGTGGCTGCTCCCGAATAACGAGTGGAAGGTGCCTGGAAGGCAGCGTCCATGTAGGAGCAGGATCTCTGCTGTGGCATGACATCCCTGTCTCATGCTGGTACCTGTATAGGCTTTGCCGGTTAGGCATCCCTGTATTTAAACTGTGTGAAGGCCTCCGTTTGTAAGTCCTTGTCCATTATGCAGTTGAGTTAAATCATGGAAGAACAATTTAGGAAAGCAGCCAGGTAACCACAGCCCTGCTGATGCTGGTGTACCCTGCTCTTTGCTTAAAATAAATGAAAGTCCTTCCCCTGAGAGTAAAAGTCCTGGGAGAAGTTTTTCTGGATAAAGATCTATTTAAGTTTTCAACTTAAAAGGAGGAGACAGAACAGAAAAGAGATTTATAGTGCAGAGTAATGGGGTAAGAGAGGACTCTTCCTAGCAATGGAAAGGCGCAGACTGCCAGTGGTGGTAGAGGCAGCATAAGTAGGAACATACATCTCTGTTGTAGGAGACGTGAATGCTGTCCCATGTCTGCGGGACCAGTTGTTTTAATCTAGTGGTTCAGTTTTAACTTGTGCCTCTATCTAGCTTCCCTGCTTTTCTGTGTTTAAAGGGTCAGCTGAGTACTTTGTTGTTTTCCTTTTGAAGATGAGGGGACAAAAATGGTCTATCGATTACTATCATGACAGTCTAAAATTGCTTATCTTGAGAAATTCTTCCAGCCCTGTATTCATAATAAAAGCATTTTCAAGAGACAGTTACAAGTTGTTGTAGCCACATGAGTTAGATCTGGTTATGCTTTGCTGGTTTGGAGAAGATTGTGCTCAGAGTAGCTTTTGTGTGCTTGTTCTTTCGCTCTGCCATTCATGAGTGAATATTCATGGATCATTTCCTTTCAAATATTTACTGGGTTGTCTGTTTTCATATGTTAAGTCTTCATATGAAATAAGCAAGATAATTTTGAGAAAACATTTTAATTAAAGCCTTAGAAGCTATAAATATTTCACTATTTAATAAAATAGTGCTGTAAGGTGTAAATGATTAAATGGAACATGTTTTAGATACTTTAAATTGTATAACTTAAAATTATGCATGCTTTCACACTTTCAGATGGGATAAAACCTTGATATATTGTAACCCTTACTTTTTGTTTCCTGGTGACTGAAACTATTTCTTTTATTTTTTCCTTTTTTTTCCAGTATGATATTGTAGGAAATGGTTCTCCTTTGCTGAGACCTTGAATAAAAGGATTAAGCTTTTGGGAACAGAGGTAGGTGACTTGTTTTACATTTTTATCTTTAGCTTATGGATTACTGATTTAAAGGATGATGTAGTCTCTTTAATTATCTTAGAAGATCATAAAGAAATCAGAAGTAATAAAGAAGCTGATAATGTGAAGCATCAGGGTCAGGTAATATGATTTAGGAGTATTGTGAATACAAGTCAAGTCTCATCGTACTTCCCCTTACTGAAAAGGTCAAGAGTGATTTTTGTTTAAAATTCTGAATATTTTCTATTTGAATAATGAAAAGGGGAACTGAAAGGTGTATATATAAAAAAAAAAATCTGGTTAATGCAAAACAGTTAAAAATGTATGTTTTCCGTCAGTGATGTAAAAAGGTTTGTGTTGCAAGAACAATACTATTTTCAGAGTTTATTTACATCTGCACTCAATTTCTAGTGGTTTCCTTTCTGAACCACAAAACTCAAGATGCATTATTGCACTGTGAGAATTTCATCAAAATTGAACGCAGCTATATATTTGCATGTTGGCAGTCTGGGAAGGAGGGTCACACGTTTACAATAAGTACAAAGTGCTTTGATATTCTTTTTCGTCCCTGGGAACAGGGCAGACTGCATGAATGGTTTTGATAGTTTTTTCATAAAAATCACGTGAAAACGACCTGCAGACCCTGCTTTGAAGCAAAGTCAGCAATGAGGGAACATAGATTTCCAGTTAAAAATGAGAATATGAAATAAGTGACAATAGAAATAAAGGCAGAAGCAAAAAATTGTTGATTGTGCAAAGCAGATAAATACAAAAGTAAGAATAATTTGTGACTTGGGATCCTGAGCGTTGCTTATGGCCTTCTTATGTTCTTGGGAATTTGATTTTACTTTCTTTCTATGCTACTGAAACAGGAGATCTGTTGATACTAATTGATTAGCGCTTTTCTGTGGCACTCTATCTGTTTTGGGGTGGGTTTATTTTTTCTTTTTAAATTTTATGGACCACTTGCTTGTAAAAAAACCCAAACTGAACCCTGATATTATGTTCCCTGATGGAGGCTCTAAAATAACCTGAGACTATTTCCTCTTGGTATGAAAATGTGTATGTCGCAGTTACGTTTTGGTAATACAGCTCTACAGCTAATGTTCAGATGTTATTTGCTGCTTTTGCTGTCATCTTGTATGCAAGATGACAAAGGGAAAAATTAAACGATACGGATTTTTTGACATCACATGTGATTTCTCAAGTGGTATTTAGACATTAACTTCTGTTATTACTAGCGGATATTAAATAAGAAATGACTTTACCACCAGGAATTGTGAAATAGATATTCTGTCCACTATTTATAACACTAGCTGAGAGCCAACTTAAAAAATAAAAAAATTTAAAAATTGAGTTTTCATTTTAAAAGCAGAACAGCCTTTTGCTTAACTCATGTCGTTAATATCTGTTAAATACTATAACAGTAGAAGGCTTAAAAATATTGTGAATATAGAATAAAATGGCATATATAGTCCTTGCTTAAATTATACTTTAATAGATGTTGGCAGTTTGAATAGTTGAACAGCAAAGCATAGACTTTTCTGTCCTAATGCACTACATTTGAGTCTGGGGAAAAAAAAATCAGTAGATTGAGTATTATAAAGAACAGCTGCTAAATACTTGCACTTCATCTCTGGGCACCTCAGTGTTCTGAGAGAGAGGCAGGCTGAATTACACACAGAAGTATAAGGTAATCGTAGGGATATTACAAAGAGGATCATAAGACAGATGGCAGCACTTACCTGCACCTGCCTTGGACAGATGAGCAGCCTTTCTTTTGAATGTTTCTATTTCTTTAGAGAAAGATATCTGGAAGTTCAATATGGTTGACTTTTTTTATTGCTAGGTGTTATGAGACACAGAAATTTTAGTAATTCTGGTGAGGTCATCAGAACTGTGTGCTTGCATCAGCTGAATATGATTTAAATATTTAAACTTCAGAAACCCTTGCTAATCTCTTTGATCGGTTTTTAATTGCCCAACGCATTGTAGTACTTACCCAAATTATTACAGTGCTATTGTCCCATGCATAGGTTTATATTGACTTGGAAGAATTATCAATTCTTATTTCATAACCTTAACTCTGTTATGATGAATGATCTCCAGCAGAAGGAGGAAGAGCACAGAACAGATCAGAAAATCTTTGCCATAACTGTAGGACAGGTAAAAATAAATAAACAGGATAAGGCGGCAAATATAGAGCTGATGTCATAATGAGTCATAATCATGCAAGTGAACAGATGCCCTGCAATCAATATAAGAAAAGATGGGTATTTAATTAAAAACATAAAATAGTTTCAGCTAAAAATAACATCTGTAAAATGTACTTTGTGATATCACAGCAGCAGGTGTTGTTACGTGGTAGTAACTTAACTCTGTTTTGGTAAAGTATTTTGCAAAAGCCAGATTGTGACAGCTCTACTTCAGCTCTCAAGTGCCCTGCTCCAACAGTGGTCCCATTAGCTTCACTTGAATTCATGGTATGTTTCCTGTGAATTCAAAGTGAATACTTGTGTCCTGGTTTAGTGGTCAGCCCAGCCCAAACCACAACTTGTTGCAGGACAGACTTCAGAAATCCAGTTGACTATTAGATGTGTCAGCTAGAACTGACAAGACTGAGAGCTTGCAGGTCCTTAGGTACTTTTACTTTAAACATGGTTATTACTGTCCCACAGAGTAGGTAGAGTGAACTTGAACCTCGAATGAAATGCATCTAACCTATTTTCAGTTTAGGAAAAATAAAACCAGTCAGATTTTCTTCTTAACAATAGTTCCTGTCACTTCATATTATTCATGTGAAAATTTTAAAATGTAGCCTTTCGTCTCCTGAATAGAAACTGCTGTCCTTTGCTTGTGGAAATAGAATATATCCAAATGACAAAGAAGGGGGGTGAAACACTGGCTCAGGTTACCCAGAGAGGTGGTAGATGCCCCATCCCTGGAAACATTCAAGGTCAGGTTGGATGGGGCTCTGAGCAACCTGATGTAGTTGAAGGTATCCCTGCTCATTGCAAGGGAGATTGGACTAGATGACCTTCAAAGGTCCTTTCCAACCCAAACTATTCTGTGGTTCTATAAGGGCTTGATCTGCCAACTAGTGACGTTGAACATACTTCTTTGAAGTCAGTATCCAGATCACTGGTAGCTGTAGAAAATTGCAGTCAACCTTACTAGTGTGGTTTGTTTGCCTTGAGAAAGCAGATGATGAAGAATTCTGTGCTTGATTTTGAAAGAAAGAAAATACAAGTTTAGTGAAATAATTTCCTTTCCTAATTAGGTACATGTGATTTCCTTTTAAGCTCTGTAACATCATTAAAGAGACCATGGTGAATTTGGATTTCAGCTGATGTGAGGTAGATCGTAAGCCTCTGTTAAATGATGAGATGCTGAAGCATACTGGTAAACTAGTAGGACTGGCTAACAGATTGAGGAGTAGAGAAGTGAGGTGATAAAATGAGCTCTGAGAGGATGTGTGGCTGTAGCAAACAGGCAAAGCTAGTGTTTTGCTGCACTGTTTGCTCCAGAGGAGTTCAGGAATGTGCTAAAGCAAGGTTTTGCCTTCTCCAGCGAGAAGCCCTCAGAACAGTCTCAAACTGCAGTACCAACAGTAAGAGTTTAAGACTAAAACAAGAAAATGAACTGTAACAAATCTAAGGTTAGCATAGTATTACCTAGGAGTCCTCGGAAAATTAAGAAATGAAGTGGCTGAGTGAATGGTTGTGTAGCATGACCTTGCGCTAAATCAGCCTTGATACCAAGGGAATAAAAGGTGGTAACTGCAAATGCTACTTTTTGTTCTGATCTTACACAGGGTACGGTTCCTGTTGAAATCTCACAAAACATCTGCTGGAAACTGGGTTGGCAACCGTGGTAAATAATCTGGGAAAAAGGGGGTAAATAATAACATGACAGTTAAGTACACAGCTGTTCAGTCAGCTTTATATTTGACTTTCTGAAGAATGCTCATATGATGTGACTGAAAGGCATGCAGAACTACAGTATTCATAAATGCAAAGTAATGCACTTAAGGACAAGATAAAACAGCTGCATCGACATATATGCAATGTTGGGCTCTAATTTAGTTCTCAGCGCTTAAGAAGGACAGCTTGGGAGTTATATTAAAGAACCAGAATAGAGTGGGAAAGAACAGAGGTGTGGAAGAGGAGAGTGTCTTAAAAGAAAGATGAAACTGACTCTTCAAATGAGGAAAAAAATATACAGGAGAGGTGAAATGTGATGGAGATTTTCAAAATCATGAGAGTATTGAAGAGGTGAATAGGGAGTGATTGCTCACTGTTTCTGACAATGCCAGTTCTAAGAGGTGCCCAATGCCATTATTCAAGCAGCAGCTCTAAAGTATAAAATAATATCCCTCTTCCTCCTTTGAGAGAAGTTAGTAATTTGAACGTAGGGCTTCTAGGGGTAGGGAGGCCGAGAGAATAAGAAAAAAATTTGGAGAATGCAGTGTCCATTAGTGGGTGTAAAACCTCTTCCCTAAAAAAGTGATTGTCAGAGGCTTGTATGGTATTGGCAGGGAAGGATCTTTCTCCTGACATACTTCTTACACTCTTTCCTTGAACACCTGTGAATACCTTGTTGTTGGAGGTCAGGTAACAGGGTAAGCACACCTTTGCTGTGATGATGTGTAGGGGTTTCTCCATTCATATATTTTAACTCTGTCTTAAAATTTTGGCATCTTGAAGAACAAATGCAACAGAGAGCAATTTCTTCCTTAATCAAGGGAGCTTTCAGAGTTATAACTGATGGGAAGCTGTTGCTCGAGACCACTATTTTAAGGAAAGTAGGGCCTAGACTTCAGCATTAAACATGGATCTGGTCGTCTTGGCTCTCTGCTGAAACCCTCTTCTGTAAGTGCCTGAATTCCTTCGATAACTGCATGTGCAATGGAACCTCTGGGACAAAATGGAGCGGAAGCTGAAATTAAAGCTCTGCCAAGTTGCCTGGCAAAGGTAGAGAACTTGTTTACTGAGTTTGAATGCTTAGACTTGGCAGCACTGATCGTCTCCAGTCCAGATGAAATTGATTCTCAGTAAGCCTGAACCATACTGGTTATGACAGAGCAACTCACTGGGATCAGCATGTAAGCACATCAGCTTTCAGAAGGTACTGTGGTGTTAGGTATAGGCACTAGCTGAACAAAAGTTTCCAGAACTATGAGAGTGCTCTGTCGTCTAAATGGTGGTTCAGTGCCCAATGTCATATGTATTTTTATCCCTAAATAAAAATCTTCCATTAATTCTCTAGCTTTAACCCTGTCTCAAGATACATTGAAAGAAAAATCTCGCAAGGCTATTCCTTTTTTTTCTCATCCTCAGTGGTAATTCAGAATACATGAACAATAATCAATTTGTTTGCATCCAAGCTTTAAATTTATTTTCATTTACACTTATGTTATTTCTCTTGTCTGTAGGTGGCTTTCTTGGCTGGTTATAATACTTCCCCCTGCCAACCCTCCAAAGCTCTCCCCAAGCATTCCGTAAATGCTTAACATTGAAGCAATCAAGTAGCTCTCAGTATTGCAGTATGCAGATAGTATATCTGCAGGCATAAGGCATACATAGGGCTAGGCTATACTTAGATCTTTTTTCTGAACTGATGCGTTTTCAGTGACGGTGCTTGAGCCAGGTTTAACCTCTTTGGCCTAGGAATGAAATTCTCCATGCCTGTGGGCTACTTTCCAAATAAAACTGGAGATTCTTAAGTGTGAGCCTGCCTCCATGAACAGACGCTTGAAAAGACACTTGTGATATTTGTTTTGTCTTGGATCATGCTAAAAGTTTAAGAGCTGATAAAGCTGATAGCTGGAAAAGTTTTTAAAAATTACCTCTCTGCCATGTGTGTCTTCAGTAGAATGGCTTGTCAGTGAACTACAAAATAAGAAACTCTCCTATACATAGTGTTCTCTGCCTGTCAGAGACCTGTTTGCGTCTTCTAATATACATCTGCTGTCATTCTACCCAGCTCTATTTGAGAAATGGCTTTTCTGTAGTCTTCCACGCTGCTTTTCCCGAACATCTGTAACAAGCCTATGAATTCATCTGATGACTGTATTATTAGGGCAGGGAATTGTTTGGAGTAGTCAAAGGTAACTTTTAGAATGAAATGGTGTTCTCAGTGTGAAACCAGTAGAAAACTATAGTGACATCAGGGATATCAAGACTACTAATATAACCCGGATTTACATTGGAGTAAAAGAAAATTAACTTTTTGGTTCTAAAATTCGTTTACTCTGACTGTAAACACAGGAGTTCTTAACCATTTTATTACTTTTTGTAGACCATTCTCTCTCAGTATACAATTCACATGTGTTTAGATATTGCTTATTAATTCTTTTTTTAAACAAGATTATATTAATAGCCTTGATTCGGGTAAATTAAAATTTTTTAAACAATTTATGTAATATTCTCCTGAACCTTGTGGTTTACTGTTGTAACATTTACAAAGTCTATTTTTCTGACCTTATACTCCAACTCAGGCTTTTGTCTAGAGGCCTATAGAATAAATGTTAAGCACAGGTTTATGCTAATATGCACATTAGTTTGCAAGCTAAATGTTAAGGTGATACTTCAAAAGGAAAAAGCAGAATCAAAGGAAATACCATCATGATGGAAAAACTGAACAAACATGTACAGTATAATACATCAGTTTTGTTTTGCCTAATTGTACTAAAGACATGTAGCCTTTAATGTATAGACTCTACTATTCTTTGGCTTCAGTGAGAATGTTACTTTGTAGTATTTTTTCATTTACCAGTCTTCTGATAATCATAATAAGACATTTCTTTATACTTCAGAACTATATAACTAAAGAATATTTTTTAACAGATGGAAGGTATACAGGAAAAAAATTCTTTAACTAATTAATCATATTATCTACTAATGAAAAAAAAGTAAAATAGTTAAAATACATGTTTTTTTTCTAAATAAGATTTGCTTTTGTATAATGATGTTTTTGAAACTCGTATCTCAAACATGGTCTGAAAAGTGCAAACAAAACTTTGTCCTTGATACCTATTTCATATTTTTCAGATGTGAATGATTTTTTTTTAAATGGTCATTGAGTAGAACTTTTGGACAAGCGCACTTTATTCATATTAGAAATGTTTACGTGGAAATAATCTAAAGAGCATCCTTAGGATAAACTGTCTCATTAATTCTATAATAATATATATTACCTCTCATTCATCAGAAAAAATGGATTTAGATATTTTATTTCATTGTATTCATGAATTATGCTGTTTAGTATTCTTTTTTACTCAGTTGAGGTGAAGTAACTTAAACAGACCATTTTAAAGCAAACTACATACTAACTACTGTTTAGGTTTTCTTTTTGAATATTTTATGCTTCTGTCTACAGCAGCAGCAAAGCTGCTGCATAGCTGTGTAGCATCGCCCAACAGATCAACAAGTACAAAGGTGATGTAAAATTGCTTACTTTGTCTTCCCAATAACTCCTTCCTTAGGAAAGAACTATGGAGACCTACAGATCAAGATACAGAGTAGAAGTCATAGGAAGAAGGTTTTGATTCCTTATTTAGAAGGTTTTGAGTTATTAGTACTGCAGTAGTGTGTAAACCTTAACCTTTCATGAAGAATGTGGTTTGTTTGTTTGGTTGGGTTTTTTTCCTGTGTGGAGAATTTTTAGAAGCCAGGAGTCGGTCAGAGAAGTAGTTGGTGGCCCTTGCAGTTCAGTGTCACTGTTTGGGGGTTGGTTTGGGGTTTTTTTGAGCTTCCTACTGTACCATACAGAAGTTGTGTTCACCCGTTCCCTCTGAAGTTAGGCACTTGTTAACACCTGGCCCTGCCTAATCCACCCTCACGTAGCAAACAGACAAAGTTTATGCACCTCTTCACTGCAGCTGGTGAAAAATTAGCTTTCCACTTGTCATGCAGTGGTCTTACGGTATATAGCTGAAAACATCAACACAGTAACCAAAAAGGGATGTTCATGTTCCCTGATGTCATTCTGGTCATTAGGAGCAGATGCCAGTGTCTGTATTTGTCGCCATATCTATCTCTTCATCCTTAGCTTGTCCTTTACCATGGCTGGTAAAAGCTCCTCGGAGCCTGGAATGCACCCAGCATTCCCGATCCCCAGGGAGAGATCTGTCCATAAGTATTTCATATGCACTATATGAATTGTCTGCCAAACAGTACGTTCCAATGTATACTGCTTTCAAATTTTGCTATTATGCGTTGGCCTATCTCGTAGAGGTATGCAGTAGTTCTCAGGGAAGTGAAGAAGCACATCCTACTGTGTCCTTGATAGAAGCAATGTCATGTCCTTCTGTGGTCCGTATCCTGATGTGCCTGATTAGTGGAATGATACTAGAAAATACTATGAAATCCTGTTGCCTTTCCTCATGCTGCTTGTCATTTTCACACGTAGATGTATTATCTATACAAATAGTTGTGTCCATGAAAAAGGCAAGGAGAAGGAAGATTATTATATCTGACCAAATTAAATCTGTGTTGAGGATTGTTCTACTGTAACTAAAATACTTCTCACATTTGAGGTTGACCTTTATCTAGAGTTGTTTGTCCATATGTTATAATCCTGTTTTCTTTCAAGAAATTGTTACTGGTGCATTGCTTTCATGGAAGGTATTAAGGCCTTTAGTTGAGAATATACATTTGTTTCTTCTTTTAGTAATGACATAATAAATAAAAAAAGTAGTATTACATATTTATTAATATGTGCTAAATCCTTTACTTATTTTAGGCCTAAACCTACAAAATTAATCATGCTGCAGATGTTGCTTTATTGCTGTGTGCAGTGGGAGTCAGGCTGAATGACTAGAAGAGGTAAAGAGGTAGGATTAAATACAGATTGTACGCATCTTTCTTCCTACCCCTCAAGCCATTCTTGTTTGTATGGTCATAGGCCTGTAGATTTGTAATGGAATACTGTCCTAAGCTATAGTATTTAATAGAATACGATTACATTACAAGCTAAGAAGAAATAAAAAAAATAGAAGATTTAATCACACGTCGCTGAAAGGTATAGCTGAAAATACAATGGATATGTTTGTATTCTGCATTTTAAAACAGGCTGTCCTGTTTATACTATGAGAAATCTTCAAATTAACTGAACTGTGAATATTCACTGGAAATAACTGACATTTCTCAATGTATGTTCAGTAATTTATGAACTGTATCTATATCTAGAAATCTGATTTCTTCTGCAGAAAGCAAGTATACAAAACCTCCTAAATATACTTTATATAGTAAATGTATACATTTTTTCCAAATTTTTCCTCTTCAATCTCCTATAAATGTTGAGCGATGATCATAATATAAACAATTTACTTGTAAACAAACACAAAAATTAGAACTGTTTAGGCAGTGGATTTAAGCAAATGTTTTTAAGTATGTACTTGCCTTTTAAGATTGTATTTAGCTAAGGATTATCACTGGCTGAAACTTTGCTCTGCACTGCATTCTTAAAGCCTATTGTTTCCTGTCTGTGAAGTTAGTCGTTAAAATAAAATTTAAGGTGTTTGCAGACAGACTGGAGAGTCCGTGAGAAAAGTATTTGGTCTGCAAGGATAAATTATTTTCTTTTTTAAATTTTCTACCAGGTAGAGTAGTGAGATGAATACAAGTTGTGTGTGTTCTATATACAGGGATCATACCCTATACAAGGGTATAGGGTAAATACAAGGATCGTATCTTTTATCGGTGCAGAAGTGAGCATCTGCTGTTTCATACAAGCAAATGAGGTGTTTCACGCAGTATGTGGAGCAAGTAATATGCTACAAAACCAAGCCTTGCTACTCCTTAGTATTCACTGACTGAAAGTAAAATAGTTAACAAAAAGAGAGGTTTAATTGCAATAATTGGTTCTTAGTATCTCAAACACTTTCAATATGAGCAGTATTTTGCTACTTAATGTTTGCCTATCTTTAAAGCTTCTTCACAGCTATGTGACTGGACATCTTGCTGATTCACACAAGAATCTTGTTTGACTTTTTTTGTTTTAATCCTCTGATTCTTGGGTACACTCAGGTGTTATCCCAGGATGTCTTGACTTGCATGCAATCTGTGGAAGTCCTTTTACTCAAAAGAATAAAGCAGGTCTAAGAAAGGGGTTGTGCATCTAGGAATGTGTGAAACAAGTGGGGATTCACTGCTGTACTGAGAGAACATGCTGAAAGGAGGAAGGGGAACCGAACCCCTTGTGTGTCAACGCTATGTACCAGTTACCTGATACAAATAAGCCAGGAGCAGAATTTATTCCTGGATAAAAAGGAAAGATAAAACATGAAATGAATACTTTGCCTGAGACTTCAAGTTTGTATTCTTCTGTATGGCAAACTAAATTGCACATGATTGACAATTCTAAAATAAGAAAGGAAATGCTTTTTTTATCTATGCTAAAATGAGATTTAGTTTTTGGTCTATTTCCACTTCTCAATTATATTTATAACTTTCATCATGTAATTCAATTTTACTAAATTTATTAAATTTTAGCAATAAATTTTTTACTGGATAAACTTTTCAATTATTAATGACAATGTAGTTTAGGATTATTCAGTGTTGTGTGTTATTTTTAGACACTGTTTTCATTTTGCTGATTAATACGTTTTACCATGAAGAGACTATATTGTGCTTCATCTTGAAACCACGTCATTAGGAAGCATTTTAGTGATGTCATGCTTGCTTTCTTTAAAGGTTATTTATACAACAGTTTGCTTCGAGCTTCTGTTTCCTTCCCACTAGAACACACGACCTCTCTGTTCTTCATTACGTATGGATTGGTAGACTTTCCCCATCTGCACCTCTTGCACAGCTTCGTTACTCCTTTCTCGCTAGGCATATTTAGAAACTGCAAGCATTGGAGTCTCGTCCCAGGCTGCGCTTGCTGGTGACGTTCTCCTTTCCTTTCAACCTTGAGCTGGCCAGGCTTTATTTTGTTTATTTTTCTCCGCTGTCTTTGATTCCACCAAGAGCTTCAGAGGTTGCACCCCTTGTTCCCTCATGCTAGGAGAGAGGCAGGTATTCCTATTTCACAAAAGGAAGATGTATATGTGAGGATTATTTTTTTGAAGGGTACTTCTCCCGTGCTAATCTCTATATTGAAACCTGGGGAGGGGAAAGCTAATTACAGAACCCCTTAATGATTTTTTCTCTTGGGGAAAAAAGCGTGAAGATATCAGTTGCCAATGTACATCGATGTTCCTAAGCAAAAAATTAGTGGAGGGCAAATCACGTCTCCTGCACTAGCCTATATTAGGAATGTTTTTCAGTCATAGCCAACTATTTTCTTACTTAAGTAATTTTGAAGTTTACAAAACAAATGAGACTAGAAAGATGGGCATCCTGCATTAGACTTTTCCCACTGGTTCTGGGTCTTAGATGTGCTCATCCATCTCGTGACTGAAGTTGGTAATAATAAAACCGTTTAGGTGGAATCCCAGTGAAATTAGAAAGAGGAAGGTCTTAGACTTGACCAGATCAGTGAAATGTTTATAATTCTGTCGATAATATTACTGAATAAATCTGCATAGGAAAAATGTAAATTTTCTTCATCTTTTTCTGTCAGTGTTTTGTTTGTTGTTTTTTTTTTTTAAATCACTGACTTAATGGCTTAGTCCTGAAGTAGCTCTATGCTGTGTCATGCAATAACTGGTGAAATAAATACTGCAATATTTCTGGAGTTTCCATAGGGTTGTTCCCCCCGCCCTCCCCCCGGATGTATAATCCATAGTTGTTGTATCCCACCTCCACATTCTCTACTGTTCTTATAACATAAAATTGCAGTAGCTTTATATTCTGTAGTGTATTTAATTCCATCTAGGACAACTAAAAAATGACCTGAAAAGAATTTTCTGCCAGAGAGTTTGTTAGCAATTTGAAATTTTATGTCTGTGTAGAGCTTCTAAAGGTTTCTTTGAGCTTGTTTTTGAGTGTTAACATCAAATAAGGAGGAAAAAGTCCTGTGTTTTAGCAGTTATAATAGTGATCCGTGATAAAATGAACCTGAATTTAGGAAAAGTGTTGAGGACTTTCTAGCTGTGCACCTGTAGAACACATTGTTTCTATTTTACTGTATGTGCAAATATAGTATATAATCCTGTAACAATCCTATGTAAGAATTGCTCCTTTTCTTGATTTATGTGGGAATGCTGAGGATTTTGTGCTATGAGGCTTCCTAAACCTGGTAGTTAAAGATGTTTTAATAAACAAAAAGTTGTTTCAAAACTGACTTGATGTGCAAAGTAGTATTGCAACTTCTGCGGTTTTTTAGAAATCTCTGAATACTCTGCTTTTTCTGCTGGCAAGTATCTAGTGTATCCCCAGCTGTTTAGGATTTCTTTATCTGAAAGGTACAACATTTCCAAAGAAGTTTCAATTACCAAATATGATTTTTTTAAAAAAATCTCATTGATTCTGAAATGAAAATTATTTTATTTTCCTCTAATGCATTAGCGTTCTAGGGAAGATCTATGACTACATTTTTAAACTTGTGGCAAATACTGGGATGGCACAATCTGAAGTAGGTTTACAAATCTCTATTCTCCTTGAACCAAATGAGACTGTATGTATTTGCAAAAATGGAATCTATTGAATAATTACAAGCAGAGAGAGAATAGAGACTGAAGAACAGCAACGCAAAATTTTAAAGGATTTTGGTGGTTGATTCCAATGACAACTTCCTAATAAAATCATACTTTGTATTGTCAATATATATAAATGAATCAGGATCATTTGCATAATTACAAATTATATGTCCTTTTTGTTGGGAACTGTTTTGGCTCCCTGAAAATAAGCTTTAATAAGTGTATTTCTGCAAAATAAGGATGTGTTAAAGCAAAACTGTCTTTTTGGATCCATAAATTGTTCTTCTGAGTACTACCAGGTGTACTAGAAAAAACAGTAAATTTTATTCACAAACAGATCATTAGGAAGGTTTGGCTTGTCTTACTTCTAGATTTAAGGAATGCCCTGTCTTACGTGCTGCATGAGAATGACTTCCATTATAAGCAGCCCTTCTGTGGTGGATCTGGTGAGTGAAAAGAACAAGTAACTTTTTGCTGAAATACTCGAAGATTGACAAGTATGGAAATAAACTGCATTACTGCAACATTGGGTTGTTGCTTCTCAGATAAAAATTAATGTGTTTGTTTTTCCCTCCAAAATAACATCGTTTTCTTCTATCTAAAAGATTAGGGAAAAGGTCTCAGATTGATGGTAGTGCCCATACTTTACATGTTATTGAAGGAAGTTATTGTTCCAGTAATAGGTAACTTAGCGCATCTCTGAATCAAATGAGTTCCAGAAGGAGCTTTGAGAGAAAATGTAGAAAATCATGATGTGTGTGATTGAGGAAAATTTTTATGTGAAACTTAGTGAGAAGGTAAGCTTTCTTCTCCGAGAATGTTTCAGTACAAAAAGAAATGGCAGATTTCTTAGAAGCCACTAAGTAAAACTCCCAATGCTTACGTGCAGGTTATTCATTATATCTACTGTTACTGGATCTTGTAAGTATGGTGGAACAAGTTAAAGTCTGGGGGTGGAGGTGAAAGAAGCAAGATATATCCAGATTCTGCCACCTTTATTGGTTTTGAGTACCGTTCGAGTCATGGCAATAGATTTTTAGTGTGATAATTAATGAAATACCTATAATCTAGTGTTAAAGGGGTAATGCTTTTTATAAAAAAACAGTGTGAGTCTCTAGTTCCTTTCACTTTAAAAGCAGTAACTCCAAGTGGGGAAAATAAACTACTCATTGAAATGTTCAATCAGGGTGTGACAGGGGAAGAAGGTTTTGGGTGTGCTTTTCAGGTGAATGTGCTGGCAGCAGGTGGGTTAGTAGAAGCAGTGTGCTACCTGGCACTGCACCTGAATGCTCTACCGCCCTTTGAATCTCCTATTTCAAATGCCAGAGAAATCCTTTGGTTTGATGAACGTAAAAATAAGGGAGTACGGTTTTATATTTCTTTTTGTGAAAATGTTCATAGTGTGTTTAGTTTGTCTATAGGAGTGTAGGAATATTTGCTAATACTTTCATGTTAAATATCCTGGGTGTTTTTCCTGGGTGTTCTGTGCATTGAAGTTAGTTTCCTTTTGTTGCTTCTTTTGTCACATGAATGGATGGATTGGTACATGTTTTTTCCATTTCATCTGAACTTGGTTGTCCGGTCAGATTTGAGGATACTGAGGGTCTTGGTGGCTTAGCAGTGCTTTAGGGTGGTTCATTACAGTAATGATAGTTTAGTCAGTGTTTTGCTTGGAAAAAAAAAATTGCAAATAATTAATACTGAGCATAACTGCAGATCCAGAAAAAACGTAATATTTTCTAGTTATTACTGCACTGTCAGATAAAGGAATTCTTATGTGTAAAGGATATTAGCTTAGGTAAAAGCTTGTTATTTTCACAGATGGTTACAATATTACTGATTTTTTTTCTGATAATTATTCACACATAAATTTGTTAAGCATATGTCAGGGAGGATAGTTATATTTTTAGTATTTATGTATTCGTCCTCCATTGTTAAAGACAAGAGAGGATATATGGTTATGATAGGGAGGCATTTTGCAGTGGAAAAATTCAATTTGCTTGGTATATCTTTGCTTGGTATATACATTATGTGATTTATAACAAATTACATGACAAGTATAGCTACTGGCTTGACTGCTGTTTTAAAAAAAAAATTACAGCTCATTAATCAATATTCATTTTTCATATAAGAGCATTATTATTTTTAGGCATCTAAAGGCCATGAATACCCAAGAGTCAACACATATTATTAAAACTGTTGAGTATCACACTCATTCATTTGTTTCAGTTTAAAGGCTGACAAAAAATTTCCACTGGAATAACTGGATCAGAATTCAGTGTGCCTGTTTGCAACAACAGAACACCCTAATAATAAAGTGCAAGGCTATGTAACAGAAATGAATGAAGTGTAAAATAAAATAATAGAACAACATGACAAGCTAAATGCTTTCTGCAATGCAGTATTCTTGAAGTGACTACATAATTTAAAAAAAAAAGTTACCTTCATGTTTGCTAATTTCACATAGGAGATATTTCTGACTTATCTACCTGTTTGAACAATACTTTGTTGTTTATCTGGTTTAGCAGATCTCTGGATCTAAAGTTCAGGGTTTAGTAGCCATGGTAGCTGCCATGAAGTAGATCTTACCTCAAATATGCAGTAGCTCAGGACTAAATATTTTGTGCTCTATTTTTTAATGTATTCACTATATTATCCGCAGTGTATTTACGCAGCTTCAACAGAGAGGCATAAAATCACTCTGAAATTGCAACTTGCCTGCTTATTCAAAGTACTCCAGAAGTGCAGCACATCTTTTCTGCACTGTGCCACATTCAGGGAGGAGCTTAAGTCTGCAGAGGTGAGACCACAAAAACACAGTAGGTGAGGAAATAATGAAGGAAACGCTATGCAAGTTTGAAAGTATCTACAACCCCAGCTTTACTTTACTAGTACTATTTACTTTACTATTCTCTCTTTATACCCAGTTAGATTCTAGTCAGCCTGCACAATTAGTCTACAATTAAGGAAATGAGGCGATGGTAGTAAACGAACAGAACGCACGCCTTGAAGCTCTTCCCACCTCGTTTGTGCTGCTTCTTCCAGGGAAGGCAAGTCAGCAGTGGCACTGGGACCGTCATTTCCAGTTGACAATTTTGTACTTCCAGACATTTTCGGTCCCAGAACAGTACAGAGCACAGGACACCTAACATTCACAAGGTCATGTTTACCTTTCTTTGCAGCACTGCACATCTGCCTATTATAGACAAATTAGAGAACTGCCAAAGCAGTAGACTTGCAACTGGAAGGTGCAGGGGCAATAGGGAGACTTTAGAAGTTCCCCGTACTTCGTGTTTAAGATCTTGTGTGAATGAACAATGGTTCAGATCAGTTCTGATGAAAACTAAGTTTATTTGCCATCCACAGCAATTTTCTTATCCCTCTCCCCTGTCTATTTGCCCTCTCTGAAATGACGAGCTGTTGGTTACACAGCATTGTGCCTGGGCCTGAGGTAGTGGGGATTCCTTTCCTAATAGCCACAGGTGGTCATCTTATAAGCCTGAGATTTGATTACCCATATCATTGGCTTAGCTTGCATAGCTGCAAATGCTATTAAAGGTAATAAAATTATCCAACCCTTACATCACTGTGCTATGGGCAAAGGATATTGTTCTCAGCAATCACCATTTATGTCTAACCATTTAACACTGGTGAAGCTATGCTAATGGCTTTCTATGACATTTTCGAAAGGACAGCCATTAGATCAAATGAGCAGGTATCTACCTAGCAAAATGTAACATTCAAATATTTATGAAGAAGTGGAATTACCAAGTTTGTCATCAATGACATTGGTAAACAAGGCTGTTCAGGGCTTAGGTGTAGAAACAGATCTCTCTCTCTTTCTTTTCCCAGACTAATAATTCACTGCTGTGGGCTGAAACTTGAGCTGATGTTGTGATTGGATATGAAGGGCAATAAAGTTTGTAAGGCTTTAAATCGGTAGAAGACTGAAATGAAATTACAAATAGGTAGACAAGATAGGCAAGAAAGTTAGGCATTTCACTGCTTTAATTATGAGGAATATGAAGGAAGAAGAGGGCTTTATGATCTGTTTTATGGACCACTCATATCAGCCCTGCGTTATGTGATGATTCTGCTAGGGGTGCACATCAACACCAGGGAAGGGTACAGCAATGATCCTATCATCTCATTGCCTGGAGTCATGCATTACCTCTTCTCAGCTTTTGCTCACTCCCTTTGAATAAAAAATTGTTTTCTACAATTTTTTTTTTTTTTTGAATTCCAAAGGACATGAAGTCCAAGTCATTGCCTTTTAAGTGGTACTTCTTCTCTTCCTCCCTAACTAAGCAAGGTAAACACAATCTGTTAAATCACAATACTTATGTGATGCAGAGTGTTCATTCTGTTTATTCCATGCTCTCTGCAAAACCTAACATCCAGTGTATGCTTGTCAAATACTAAATAATTCTTGTATATTGTAGAATAATGTTTTAGATCAACGAAGGTGTGCTATTGTATATTAGTACAGATAATTAAAATATTTAGGAGTAAATAAGTGGCATAAATAGAAATCTTTGACCTTACATAAAAACCTGATTTTACCTATATTAGGCAGTCAGGATTATGGTTTGATTTGGAGTCTCATCCTACAAACTACATCCTACAAAAGTTCATTTGACTTCAACAGTAGAAACCTTTCAGTTATTATTTAATCCTTGACACTATTAGTCCTGCTAGGGTCAGCCTGTATTCATAGAAACCAGAGTTAATGCTAGGAGTGAAAGTTTTCAGAAATTACTTTTTATGTGTTGGCGAAGTGAGTGAGGAAAATAATTATCGCTGTATCCATTTGTAACTTTTAAAATACTTAGAATATGTAAATATAAAGCCATAAAATATGGCTATTAACACGATGACTTCTAAGTATATATGGTAATGTAATTGGAAGGTCAAAAAGAACATCTCATCTTGTAAATACTTACACAAATAATCTTTGCTCATGAATTATTCTTTTTAGGTGACCAGGAATGGGCATTTCATTAAGTATTGCTCGTGGGAATAAGCAGTGCAGGATAAGACCTTCAGTGCTGTGTAATGAATGGGATCTCTATAATGTCACTCTGATAAATTTTTTTTAATCTGTTTTTCCTGATGATCTGGTTAGTTCCCAAAACAACTGGGGTGGAAATCAGTCCAATTCCAAAAGACAATGCAAATTTACTTCAATTACAAGGTATTGTAACATTAGTCTTGGTTGTAGTATGAAGTTGAACATCGCACACTGTTGAAAAGCAACTGATTCATGATCCATGGGAAATGATTCCGCCCCGCCGGCTGTTTTAATGTGGAACTTTACTGGCAATAAAATATAAATCTACTGTCTATAAGGCTGCTCAGTTTTATATCTGTTTTTCTAACAACTTGAGTTTTCCTGTTGAGGATTTCATTAATTTCTAATGTTCAAATCTTGGCATTTTAATTTGAGCCTTCTATACTCCCAAATGGCTGAAAGTGTGCTATCTCCTACTATTTTCAATCTATGAATCTGACTTGTTCAGCAACTTTGGTTGTGTTTGAAGGCCTCAAGGGTAAGGAAAGTGTGAAGGGTTTTTTTTTTTTCTCCTCCTGAAATCTTGGGATTAAGGAAAAAGCAGAATTACTTGTACAGTATCCAAATGAGAGTTTTGTGTTTGCTAAATCCTAATGAAAGGTATCAAAATTCATATTGCCCTAGCTGTATAATGCAAAAATAATTTGAAGATTTTGCAGGCTTTATCCTGAGGTAAGCTATGAATCTGGATTTTGCTTTCACTTGTGTGAGTATGATATCACAGAAACTCAGGCTAAATCTGCAGGTGTAAAATGACTGTGAATGGTCAGATTTATATTTTAGGTTTGTGGAACAATTAACTCTGGGGTTCTTAAGAAAAGCAATAATCAAACCTTCTTCCCTCAGCCTGGTCCCACAATCTTTATCTTGGCTGAGTTAAAATATTTGAGGGCTAATTACGTAGACCATCTTCAAATGCGTAAAGGTCTGGTTTCACAGGTGATATTTCATTATTTGATTAACATTTGTGCATAGATCTTTCAGGTTTTAATTTCTGTGCTGAAGTTATATCTACATTCAGAGGCTAACGCTGCATTTCACAACTTTTACCAAGAGGTATTTAGACAGTGGAGTCATGACATCTGAAACTTAATGGTACCTGTTGACGGCTCATATATACAAACAAAACAAATGTTCAGAGGACTGGAGTTTTCTGTATACATGCACATACTAAACTTGTCCCATAATGTTTTATATATGTATTGTTTTATAGTTTGGTTGTGCTTCTTTCTGGAAGCCACAGGAGAGTGGCTTCATTCATTGGTTTGTGTTACAGCATTGATAACTTGAGTAATAGCGTGGTCCTTGTCTGCTGCGTACTGCATACAGCAATATGAGATGCAGTCATGGGCGTTTGAACTCTCTGTGCAAAGATTGCTCAATGTATATAGCTGTTAATTCAGATTAAAAAAAAACCCAAACTTTTTCTACTTTTCAGCCAGTTTGGGCCTCTTCCCCATAATACTGATTATTTCTCCAGTTTTAATATCATTTAAAACACAATAGGAAAAGATTAGAGGAGGTACATCACTGGCTGAGTGGAGTTACTGGTTTGTAGCATATATGTAAAATGAATATATATAAAATATATTTGGGGATAGGGGGAGGAGCTTACTCCAGTGCTGGCTTGTGCTGATTTCATTGGTGTTCATGATGATGGATCTCAACCCCTTGAGTTCATGTGCTGTTACTTTTGGGATTGTGCAATGACATCATCGCTCTTTAGATGTGAGAACAGAAGAACTTGCAATATATCTCAAACCCGGAAAATGAAAATGTCTGTTTGGGATGATTTTGTTGGTATCACTTACTCATAACTTTGTCCACTACCAATATTATGGCTATCAAAACTTCTAATGATGAAGTCTCTCCTGCCTCTTGCAAATGAAAGACAACAAGTGTTTTAGTTTCAAACCATGCAAATGGCCATCTGACTGAATTAAACGTTTTCATTATAGTGATAGTCAACACTTCAGCATGTTTAATACTGCTTTTTATTTCACTGATCAGATGATGAATTAAAACTATTGCACTCTTTCAGCATCAGTCTCATGCGTGGAATTAAAGAGAACATAATAATTAGACACAGCTCCTTGTACTAAATGTGTATCTGTATCACATGCTGGCATCATCTGAGATTTAAAAGGTCACTGACTTTGGTATGTTTTTCCATTACATATGAACAGCACCCTTCTTTCTTGCATAAATATAAGAGACAGTATGTAAGAGACATACTCCAACCCTAAGCTTGAAAAGTATGATCAGTGCCAATTCCTTAATCAATGGCATTTAACTCCTTGTTTCCATGTCTTGCCTTAATTTTGCTGAAAGAATAGATTGCCTTGGTGCCCTTCTCATTGAAGTGTACTGAAAGCATGGTGCAAGTAGCTTTCTATGGGAAGTAACCACAGCGAAAACGTGTGTGGAGGAAGGGAACATGCTTGCTTGATTGGTTTTTTGTTCTTTTTGGTTCCCAAATCTCTGAAAGTTATCTGTGGTTAATTTTTTTTTTTCTAAAGTGTTTGAACATACTGATTTGAGGCATCAAAGAAAACTCGCTTGTTGGTACTAGTGAGATTTCATTTCCAGGCTGGTACTCACTGGGCTACCAAAGAGAGGACCTACTCAGAACAGGGAGGCTTTTGAGTGCTGCAGCTGCCGTGGGTCTTAGATCAAGTAAGAACCTTGGAGAAAAAAAAAATATTAAAAAAATTGGACAGAAGTAGTGTTCAAGAGGTGCGGGAATCACTGTACATGCTCCAGCAGGTCTAGGAAAAATATGTTGAAGGATCAGCCTGGCTATAGTTGAAACAGCAGGAAAGCTAGAAAGGATTACTTTTTTCTTTTATTCTAGTGTAATTCATATTAGGGTCTGTCTGAAATAACGCAGGCAACATTCAAATATCATATAAGTGACACATGAAAAGTGTTTAATGAAACTAAAGATATCTTGGATTTCTTAAAATGTTACTCCCAGTTTCTTCTGAAGTTCTCCAAGTATGAGTACTCTGCCAGAAATGAGAATTCAGAATACAGTGTTACTCTGTTTAAAACTGATGTGTTCAATAAGCATCTTTTTTAAAAGCCTCCATACTTCTAAGCTGTTAATGATTATTGAATCATTAGTCTAATGTATCTCAAGGGTCTTGTTGTAGAAAATTACAGATAAAATACCCATTTCCCACAACATTAATGGTTCAGTAAATAGTACCTTCCTTGCAAAAACTTCCTTAGATTTGTCCAAACTGCACTTGTTATGAATTGTATCATTGTCAGAATTAATGGTATCCTGATCTAAAAGATGTCATGTACGGGAAAGTAAAGACTATGTCAATTTGTGGCATTTCACTTAAATTCAGTATTTTTCTAGAGGGATGTTTAATTTCTTCTTTGCTCTGTGTTTAAACGTTACCATTTCAAGCACAACTTTCCTTAACTCTTAAAGTAAATCTTAGCTATCTACAGTCTTGCTACTTGTTTTAAAGAGTGGTTATTTGTGGATTGCTTAGGTCTGAGTAATGTGAAGCTTCAGACAGGTCTGATGATGACAGTTAACTATATTGGTACTTGAGGGGATAATAATTCACTTATGAGTTATCAGTCTTGAAATGAATGAAGCCCTTCACATTTTGAATTTATTTCACGTTCTTCGTGAATGTAGGCAAACAATTCTGCACCAAACTGCATGTGCTTTCAAAGTTTGCATTTGCATAGAAAAGGAAACAGCTTTGAGGAAGTTGAACAGTTTGTTTGCATGTACATGATGTCAGCAGAACAGCAAACTTTGTTCCCAATTTTATTTTCAGACCCTTCTTCTGTGAGGTCTTTAGAATCTTTGTTGTGATACACTGAAGAAATAGGCATAGATAAACTGACAAAACGTGATAAAAAGTGTCTGGTAACCTGGAGAATGCTGAACTATGCTTAAATCTGATGTACAAATTATGTGAGTTTTTTTCTATATGGTACATTGGTTTGCACTTTAACAGTACCCTATATGCAATCCTATAGATACATATTACATTAAAAGGGGTTGTGAAGTTGAGTATTTAGTTTTTAGGAAGTGCTACAATTAAGGTGTGCCACTAGAAGATACCAATTTTACATAGGTAGAGGCCTGCCACTGTATATAATTGCAAAGCCGTGTTTATGCAGTCTTCCAATGAATAACAAAGAGAAACCAGAATATTAAATATCACTTAGTAGGCAGGTATCAATCTATTCGGAAAAGTAAAAGTTAAAAAGCATTGTTAAATAAAAGCATTATAGTCTGCCATACTGTTCTCAACAGTCACCCTATAGGAGAACTGTACTAAAAAGATGATGTGATTTGTGCCTGTCTGTCTCTTCCAGAAATACTACAAGGTTCTGTCTTCAAATTAAAGAATTGCCCACAAATCTATAAATATATCAGTATATAAGGAAAAAAAAAAGACGTGAGTAAAAAATGGAGTGCACTAGGTCTTGATAATCTCCAGTTGTTCTTTTCCAGCCATTCCTGGCTTTCCTTTGGGAACAAAAACTTGCACATAAAAGGTCAGGTTCTTTATCTGTTGAGATCAATGGCAGGCTGTCCACTTGTTTCAGTAAACAGTGAATCATGTCTCAGATTTCCACAGCTGAAAATGGCATAAAAATATAGCAGCTCTTGTGGCTAGCTCCCAGACTGTGAGAAACAGGGAACACCTTGGTAAAAGCATTGCTTTGTGGCCAAAAAAAAAAAAAAAAAAAAACCAAACAAAAAAACCCAAAAAACCCAAACACACACACAAAAACCTAACTGGAGGAAAACAGACCAGAAAAGAGGATGAGGTTTCTTGGGGAATAGTTACTATTTATCTTAGAGCAGAGATGAAGAAATCCAGAGTTAATTTGGTCGATAACAGGAAAGAACAGCCTTGATGTGAACAGTATAGTCTGTGCTCTACATATGAAGAACATGTTTGTTACAAGTCAGCTTGCTCGTTATGCTGTTGCTGCTAATGAAACACAGGAGTGCTTTGTTATGGGAATATGCCACAATTTCTATTCTTTCTGTCGCAGAATAGAGGATAGTATTTCATGCTGGGCCCTAGTCCTGAGTGAAGGACTTCAGGCACGTACAGAACAGTTCTGAGGTAGGGAAAAATCTACCCTGATTTAAAGCAAAAGGGTATGTGTACATGCAGACTTCCACCAAACACTGGCATTTATATTCCTCAATATCAAGATTTATTTTTCACCCATATCAATATTGGCCTACAGCTTAGCCACAGTCAATATTCACCTCTTGATTCAAGAATTTTTTAATGGCCAAAAAAGAAACTGATACTGCTTTGTAAAACACTAGTCAGGGCTGCATATCAAAATAGTATGGCACTGGTACTTGCCAAACTGTAATTTCCAATTAAAGTGCTTCTCATATAGCCAAGTAACTGAATTGTAATTTTGTTCTTATGTCTTATGTTGACATATTTAATTTAAATTTTGTCTCTAATGAATCTGTGGTTGTTGTAGGAAGCATCCTTTGTTTACAGAGGGGATATGCAATGTGGTCTGAAAAAGATTTTTGTTTTGGTTTTGTTGTTCCCTTAACCTAAAAAGAATTTAGAATGAAAATATACAATTCCTTTTCATAAATGCAAAAACATAACAATTACATACCCAATTATTTAGTAAAGATTAGGCTTTAAAAAAAAATCTTTTGTCTTATAGTTTGTCAAGGAAGCTGTAAGATGAAATATGATCAAGAGCATTCATAATTTGAAATCTACTGAATGTTGAATGCTTTGATTTATAATTGATGCTTCAGATACATTAGAAGTGTGAAAACTTCAGATAACTATGGTAGTTTACACACAGACATAAAGGACTGTGCACTAAAAGCTCTATTTTAATGGACCTGATCCTGTCAAAAATATCAGCATGCAAGAAATAGTACTTCTAAATATTGAGTTCTATTTCACCCTACTGATGAAATACTCTGAGAATAACACAGCTTCTTGAAAAAGTAATTTTTTCTATAGAAGGCTTGTTTGGTTTCATAATTAAACAATCACTGGCACGCCTTATAGAGCTACGATAAAGTAGATCCCATTTTGTCACTCAATATAGCTCTGCACACTCACTGACAGTAATTGTTCCGTGGGCGTATGACAGAAAAATTTTGGGGTGAGTGTCATAAGAGTTATGGTGTTTGTGCTGGCGTTTCACTTTTTCTTATATTTAGGGAATTAAAGCTGAAATACGCATTTCCTCAAATGCAAGATGAATAATTCCTTTAGAGAGGTAGGTTAATAAATGTGAACAAAGGTTACAAAGAAAATTGAATCCTTGACAAAGCGTGGAGATGGGACCACTGGTGCACCTATCGAGGGTCATCTGGGAAGTAGGACCTCCCCGTAGAAAGGTATGGAAAAGATCGAAGGAGCTGCGCATAAAAGTGCAGCAGATTCATCAACACAATACGTGTTTCAGAGAGGGAACTGCAGGCAGAACTGAGGCAGTTCAAGAGGGCAGGCTGGTACTCATTGCCGAAAACTCCAAATTCAGTGCTGAGTACTAATTAGTACTAGGCATGGCTTGGCATTCTGCAGTCTGTGTTTTTGAAGATTTCCTCAAAACTAATATTCAAAGGATGGAGAAGCTTCAATAAAAAAAAAAAGCTTTTGATTTCTAGTTTAGTTTAAAACTCAGCCTTTTACAATGTTACTGAAAATGAAGAACAGATTTCTAATAAAGGAACTAATTATTATTAAAATTCTAGTGTCAGCAGAACACTTCATCCTCATAGACAGAAATGAAATAGCAGTTCACAGATATTTATTCTAAGTTTCCAATAAGTACTTGGCAAAAATTCAATAATGTTCATTAAATACATAAATGGAAATATTAAAAATAAAGATTTTTCCCTTGTGATTTATTATACCATGTTTTTGAAAAGCAAAGTTGAAGAAAGAAGTCGTTATCTGGGAAAAAAGGTACTACAGAAATGTTAATTAAATTGTATAGTCATAAGTAAGCCAGTGAACAAGAAAAAAGCTTGCCTCCTTAGAATTGGAAGCCATATTTATTCTGGCTGGATGCTTAAAGACATGAAAAGATTATCTTTAAATAAAGCATATAGAGCAATATAGTTAGATACTTTTCTTTTTGGATTATGCCAAGTGAGCAAAAAGAATCTTTAGAAAACCCAATTAGGAGGCCTGTCATAATTAAGAAGTTGGAAACAAGCATAGGCAGGTATTTGCAGACACGTCTGAAGCAGATTACATTATGGAATAATTACACAAAAGGCAAGGTTTTGCACAAGGATCTGTTGTCCCTCTGGACTGATGGGAGGGAATGTCTGCGAGAAACTCCCTGCACTCTGCTTGAGTTGCTTTCCCCTGGTGCAGAAGCTTGTTCTGTAGGGAATCAAGGAGTTGACTATGGCTGTGGGCGTTGCGGCCAGCCCTCCTCTCTGCCTGCCAGCCTTGCGCTGGAAGAGTGTAGTTCATGAGTTATCGGATGTTCGCTGGGGAACATGTTCCTCAGTGCTTTGAATACATGAGGTTTCTGCACTCTGCCTGTCTGTGGCTGGGCTTGAAGCCAGAATCCTTTGTTATTCGTGCTTGAAAAAGAGTTTACCTGTTTTATTTTGTTGTACATAGTCCTAGATTTTGAGGGCTGTGTTTCTTCTGTGAGTCTGACACCTTGAGTATTCATTTGCATCGTTCGAAAGGGCATGTGAGCATTTTAAGTCTGCTAACAAAAAACACCAACCAAAGAAAACAAAAAACAAAACCCCCAAAATTTTTATTTCTGTAGCTCATGATTAAATTATGCACGTCTTTTAAAATTGCATTCCCATCAGTGTAATGACTCTACTCTCTTTCTGAATACAACTGCAATACCCCCAGCCCCAAACTGGTTAAATTAGTGCAACTTCTAAGTAGCTCTGAGTTGTACTTAAGGGAAAGAAAAAAAAAAAAAACACCAAACAAACCCCCTCTTTTTGTACTTCAAAATGATTATTTACTTTTAAACTGTTATATTAAAAGCACTCCTCAGAAGGGTTTTCATCTGCTTCTGGACACCTGGTTAACATTAAGAACAGTTTACCAAAGAGTTTTGTGTAGGGATAAGGAACTTACTGTGAGAATTTAGTCAAATATTTTACCAGCCTTGTGGATAGTTCAGCTGCACAGATTAATGTTCCTCAGCAGGATTATGGTCGTTCTCTCTAAGAAGGTATGCGGCTTTCTTTTTTACATCACAAGGTTTTGTACTGCTTTTTAATAAGAAAACTTCCCCTTCTCTGTTGAAGGTGCTGCTTCATACAGCTAGAGCTTTCAGATCGGCATCATTTATTGGCAGTGATTGCTAGTGCTGTGGTTTTAATAAAAACAGTATCAGAGGATTGTGTTCTGAAGCATATTTTGTAAAGTAAAATTGTATAGGTATATTCTGTACTGACTCTTGTTTTCTGAAACTTGACATTTGTAGAAGTGATTTGAATACTTTGAATGAGCTTACTGATGCATTCACAAGGACTTCTTGTCTCCTGTAATGTGAGGGATATATTTAATAAATCTAATATGAAATAACTTTCAAACTTAGGAAACTAGTGCAGTTTGGGGTTATTTTTCTGTGATGAACCGGGGGACCGTGTAACATTGTTCTTGCTCATTTTTGAACACCTGTTGGAAAAAAGATGAAGGGATCAAATTCCTCTTTTTAGTTGTTTCTGCATAACAAAGTAGATAATGTTAGCTTTTAATACATGGAATTTGTGCAAATTTTGGCCACTATATTGCTGAAACCAGGGCCGTAGACAAAGGTGGAAATTGGCACTAGAGTACGCAACGGCATACTTCCCTCTGTGGTAGTGATTGCTTGTAAAAGGAATTTTTTGGGGATATTTTGTTTGACAGAACAAATTTGGAATTTTTTTGAAAAAAAAAAACAAACAGAAAAATCTCATCTCGTGGAACAACTTAAGGGTTATTTTAATTTGGGTGGTGGGGAATGTCCAATTAACTGGCACATGCATTTCATGTGATCACTAGAGCTTGTTTTTGCCCTTCTTCCAATGGCGCACAGACATACTAAAGAATGTTTCGTATAAATAACAATTAATAATTTCCAATGAATTATGGGGAGGAGGAGAGGAGAGAGAAGTGTCTGTTTTGTAGGCATTCTGAATGTATTCTGAAGTTGGCTGGTTAGGATTCAACTGTGCTATTGCTGTGAAAACTGAAGGACTGAAGGTCGTAGGTACTGAACTCAATTGCATGCAAGTTAGCAGACCTAGATGCTTCCAACACTGTGACACAAAGTTGGCGCTTAACAATTTTTTATAAATAGAAAACAAAATAGAGCTGATGAAGTGTCACAAATGATTTATAAAATGAAATAAGAGTATAAAGGTATTTAAAAAGAGCTGTAAAAGTCTTTGGGAATTTTCTGTGATATTTCAAACTCTACTTTGTTTTTGTTTCTATAGATAAAGAGAATAAAATTTTATGTGCTTTTAACTACCACTATATAAATAAAAACAAAAAAAATGGACTACAGCTGATTTCTGTGTGGATAGCCAAAATCAAAATATGTACAGCCAAGGTAAATTTTAAATAAGGTGAGCTCGCCTTTCGTTATTTTCATTTTCTAGTCTAGTTTGATCATATCACTGTACTACTTAAACTCTTCTTGCCACCTTAAAAGGGCATCATTCTGCAAAACTTGCTCAAGGCTTGACTGTTTCTGATTATTCATGACTCTCTCAAATATTCTCCATTTTTAATAGACACTGCTAATGTTTATTCCTTTACTTCCCAGGGAGTTGAAGGTATTTTCAAAAATTGTCTAGATAAAACCTAAATGTCAGCTTCTCCAAGGCAGTTAAGTACCAAGTTCAGTGGGAGTTAAGTGACATACAGAAGACAGAAACACCTTTGGAGATATGGGCTTAAGTGCCTTTTTGTATCCAAGAAAAAAAAAAAGAGGCAAAGGCCTTATATTATTTGTGTTTCGTAAACACAGATGTTCTGTCAGTGTGGTGATTACAAGTCTGTAGAGCCTGTTAGCATTTTGTTTGCAGTTGTAGCACAAAAGTATAATATATCTCTTCCACAAATAATTATGGTCAAAAAGCCCCTGAATCATGCATGCCATACTTTAGGTGATCTCCGTTGGGATGCTGCGTTCTTTGCTCACGTTTGCAGGTGTAGATGTGGTTAGGGGTGGAAGGAACGTTTTTCCCCTTCCTACCCTGCTGTGTTAGCTAGCTGTGATATAGCAGATCTTCTGGGGATGTGTACTGTAACCACAGCAGGGAAGGCTTGGCTCACTGGCAAATAGTCATTTGCCTTGTCCCTTCCCCTGGCTACTTTTTGGGGACCTTGTACAATCCAGTACTCTGGCTTGGCCTGCGACAAAAAGTCTGCAGAACATTTATTTGTAATGAAAGCTCTGCTGGCCTGAATCACCCCTTAGTTGTCACAGAGTCTAACACAGCAGGGTCTTGATCCCTGAGTATGACATTAAGCATTCTCTCCTAAAGAAAGATACCAGCGCGTACCAATCCTGAACTATTTCTGCTCAGAGGGGACTTTCAGTTGCAGCACAACAAAGAAGAAATAGCATTTAGCACAGCTGTTGGCTGTCCTGTGGATTCCAGCAATATAGTATTTGGCTTTGACATCTTTTTTCTAAATGGGTGAACTGACAACAAACATCTTCAAAGCGATTTGCTTTAAATTCACTCTTTTCTGCTGAGTTTTAGGTGGGTGCCAGGAGGGGATATGGCAATCTACCTCTTGGGATTAATATGTTATATCACATCTGTCTGCCTAATGCAGAGGAATCTCTGGTAATGTCAAGTGCCTGACACTTCAAAGGAAGCTAGAAATCACCAGCAGAGGTATTTATAGAGTGCTTGTATAGGGAAGTGTCTTAGCATCTCCAGATCAGTAGCTGCCTTGGATCTGAAGCAGGACAAATAATTCTGTGGTTATTATCCATTCCAGTGTCTCATTCTTCTATTTTGGTTCTGATTGTTGGTCACATAAAATGCCCGGGAAGGCACTGCTTGTAGGCAAGTTGACTCAACCAGTGTCACATGTCAGTCACCGCAGAGAAAATCCAAGTGTAAAAGAACAAGAGATACAGACAAGCAGGGAAGAGCAAAGCAGGTACCCTGCCTTGCCTCAGTACAGCGGGCCTTGAACTTCAGCTGTGTAACTGAACTGTGCCTGGGTGTCCAAGTCCAACGCAGGCAATGGGGAGCGCTCAGCATGGTGCTTTTCCGAATGTCTCCAGGCGGGCACAGGGTCCTGCACTGCCTGGAGTGCTGCCAGGCAGGGTTAAGTGAGGAGGGGTAGGAATAAACACATCTAAAGGTTACAGTTCTCTTCTCCATGCTGGGGAATTGTTTTGGGAGCAGGAGGCATTCACAGGGGCCTGGTGGGTGCTGTCTTGTCAAACTGCCTCAGAGGACAGGGAGAGCGTGTAGAGGTCACGATGGAGAAAAGGCAAGGGATTACTTACAGGATTTGTTACTTGTGCTGTTCAGGGGGTAGCTGCGCTGTGCAGGGCTGTACAGAGTGAAGGAGTGCAGGTTAGCTCCAAGGTCTCAAGGGCTGGACCATTGCAGATACAGTACGATGATACTGGTCTCTTATTACAGGAGTTTAGTGAAATACTTGGCTCAAATAGAGTTTCAGGGAGTTCTCAGCACTGCTGTGAGACTGGTACAGCTGGCTCTGTACCACCCTCTGTTGTGTGTGAGTTCTCCCCGTTGAGGCCAGGCTGGAGGTGTCCTTTCCAGGACTGGTTTTTCTGCTTAGTTGCATGGCTTGCTCTGGACTTCGCATAAGGCAACAGGTAAGCAAGGTGGGAGTCTGGTTAGTTTGGGACCATGCTCAACGTCAAGCACTAAACTAATATAACAAGGCAGAAGTGCCCTTAAAATTGCAGGTGAGTTTTACACAGAGGAGAGTGTCTCGTGTTTCCCTCTTGCAGTGGTGCAGCACAGTCTCTATGCAGCTGCGAGAAGTCTAATTTGGAGCCGTGCCAGTCCTGCCGCAGCACAGTCTTAGGGAATTAAAGTCCATGTGCATCCCTCTGTCCAGATGTTCTCTTGCTTTACTTACATTGAAAATGTAGGAGGTGGAATAGAAAATGTATCTCAGTGCTTATGGAGATCTAGCACGATATCAAAATTTATTCTAGGATTTGATTGCTTGGTGGGCATTTAAATTATTTTTGAAAAAAAGAATATGATGCTGAGACTACCATATCTCAGAAAACAGGATAATTCTGGATTTGTGTTTGTATCAGTTGAGAATGAGGTCAGCTTCTACCACAGTCTTGCAATGTCGTGTGGCTGTATTCAGTCTTTGAGGGTTTGCACGTGCCCATGTTACTGCTACAGCTCTTCCTGTTTAGTTTATTCTGGACTGGCTGCAGAAGCTGGTACTGTGAGAGTAGTAACGATACTACCCTGTAACCAAAATACCTTGTGCTGCATGATTTTTTTCACTGGATTATGCTCCTTGCACAGTCTACAACTTGTCCTTAGTCTAAAGGTTGTCATCCACCTTTGACTTCCAGAGGAGTTTTTTTATTTTGGGTTTTGGTTTACCCAAGCAAAATAAAAGGCCATCTTAATGAGGTTTTTCTCTTCCATATGTAGTTATACTTTTGTTGGGGTTTTTTTCTAACAAAAGACAACCTTTTTCTTTTGTATTAATAGTTCCCCAAAACTGCACTCTCCAATAATAGTATTTTCTGCATTAGCTAAAGCAAATAAAATGTTTATTTTTTCTCACATAAGACAAAATACAAATAGTTACAACTTAGGTGAATTTAGAACAAAACTAGAGTCTTCCTACTGATGAATTCCCAACTTGGTGCTTGAACTGTAGCTCACGTGAAGGAGAAACGGCTTTGGTCTTTGTATTTGTATACCAGTGCACAGTAACATGCAGTCAGAATCTCTGCCAGTAAGAGAGGTGAGGAGTACTGAATCTTTATTTAGTTTTTAGGTGTCTTGTATCATATTGTCTTTTCTAAGGAGAAGGGCTTGTAAACTTTATTCTCTTCTTTGCCTGCTGAAGTTGTAGCTTTCAGGTTTCAATTATTTTCAATTCTGTAAGCTTATATTATCATCATGATGGAATTTATTAGTCTGTCTTTAAATTAATTTGTATAACCTCCCTGTTGTCTTGTCTGAGGCTCTGTACCATTTTTTATGGCTGAAATGAAAACGTAAGTGTGGCTGAAGGTAACCCTTATTTTAGGAGTGTC
This sequence comes from Burhinus oedicnemus, assembly GCA_008921705.1. Classification (NCBI taxonomy): domain Eukaryota; kingdom Metazoa; phylum Chordata; class Aves; order Charadriiformes; family Burhinidae; genus Burhinus; species Burhinus oedicnemus. The sequence continues at coordinate 2,278,075 of VFFE01007141.1, read as the reverse complement.
ATCGTTCATCTGTTTGTCCTTTATAGCTTTAGTTGCCTAAATGCTGCAATTAGGCATCCTCACTAGGGAAAAAGTATTTCTATTTAAAACCAGAACTCCAAAATGAAATTTATCTTCTTGTGACCCACTTTGTCACTTTGAAATAAATTTCTTGGGCTTCATCAATACAGATTTTTCCAGATGAATTAATTGCTGTCGTCTTTGTCTTCTGGAAAGAACCTGCGTTTCCAGTTTGGTGGCTGAATGCAGAGCACAGATGACTGATTGTGTGGTGGTGGTGTGCAGGATCTTACAGACCATCATTTCTAGCAGACTCAGACACTATAGTCTTGCCACACTAAATTGTGGGCTATCTACAGTTAATGCAGCGAATTGGGAAAAGTAGAGTTGAAATCTGCTTCCCTTGGAGAAGAAGTCTACAGACTGTTCAGGTGCCCAAAATACAATTAGATAAATGATTTAATGTTTCTATGCTGGAAACTGTTTCTTCAAACTAAACCATAATGTTGCATTTTAATCTTCTTTAATGCCTTTGCTATCTGTGGTTACTGTATGAGTAGTTTATTGAGACAAAGGCTGTCTTCTGAGATGACTAGACAAAATGCTGACACTTCTAAAGACACCTTTCAAACCAAAACATGGGAGTTTCTCTTGTCTTGTGAGGCTGTCTTCTCTGTTTGAAGATTAGTGATCTCACTTCAGATGAAGAGGAAGGATATATTTTGGTTAAATCACTGTAATACTCTGGAAAAAAATACTCACTTTGGGGTAATCCTGAATATATGAATACAAATAAGGCAGGACTAAGCAACAATTTAAAATCCGGGTTCTTTTTTTGAGCTGAACAAAGCAAGAACATACATAGTTGCTTATAGAGGTGGTACACTGCAATGGTTTGGTAATCAGGAAGTACTTCCTTTTGTAAAGGAAGTACTAATGTTCATATTTTCCTGAACGAGAGTCAACAAATACGTAAACATTAGTGTCTATACACAGCTCTTACCAGAGACTGACTTTTGCTGTCTGATCTGCCTTCTGCTGAATTACTGTTTGTAAGGTCAGCATACAAAAATTCTCGTGCACGATACATTCATTTAATATGTCTTTATTGCTAAAATTGGCCTACACTTCTTAATTCTTTTGGGTATCAGAAAGTATCCTCAACAAAATTCTTCTCTCCTTGTGTCTAAAAGAAACGAATTCTGAGGTTCTCTTGTTTAACAACTGTGCAACCTCTTGCATCAAGATTAAACACTTTGTTTTGTCCCCAGGCAGTTGTATATTTATTACTCTTGAGGCAGTGGTATTTGAAATAAATAGAATTGAAAGATCCTGAGAAATCGTTTCTGAAACACATATATCGAGTTATTCTCTCCTATGTGAGCAGAAAATGCTTCTGATGCTTCTCCCTGCCCCCTTGCAAAGGAAAATAGCTGATATAAAAATATCACATGATGGGATGGTGAATAGGAAAGCATTTTTATCCTTAGTCACTGAGGCTTTTTCCTGCTTATTCTCCTGAAAATAATTAAGTTATCTTTATGGAACGTATTACTATTCACTAAAGATAACATAGGTAAGGGCATAATAAAGGACAAAAGGAAAAGGTTCTCTCCTTTTTTCTGCCTCAAAATATATGCTGTGAAAACAAAAAATAATCCATGGCTTGCAAATAGTCTTAAAAACTTATCAAAATTCAGATATATTTTTGGCTGGTGACAGGGCTTATTCCTCTTCCCTGTTCAAAAAAACCAAATGCTCACTGAAAGAAAAAGTTCTTTTGTGTTATAAGGGAAACAATTTCCATGTACCATTTGTATGTGTGTACGCATATTCATAAAATATGGATTAGCAGAACTAGGTATTCAGCTAAGTAAACATTCATAAAATAAAGGTGGAATTGATATGCATTTCCCAATAGAGAGTAATAAGCATATTTTGATTTCTTAGTAAGAAATCAAACTAAGGGGAGAGAAGGCACTTTCTTTTGTCTGGACATTTTTTTATTTCTCATTCTCATTGTGTTGATCCTGCTGGCAAAGATTTTCTTTCCTGACATTTTGAATATACAGTATTGCTTATGTTATATGTACAAGAATCAGGAGTTTTGCTTAAAACTTGAAATAAAAAAGAATCCAAAATGTCTTTTTTTTTTCTTTGCATTCTTGCTTGTGTCTTTGAGGTACATTAAAGTTGCATGTTTAAGCTTGTCTTAACTATGAGGTAGATAAGCTTTTTTTTTTTTTAAATAAAATCTGGAATTCTCAGAAGTGTAGGAGCTGGGGCCTTGTTAGCAATACTTGCTAACAAGTATTGGAAGACTCAATAAATAAATGAAGGACGACCCAAAATGTTTGTTTATTGTTGCCTTTGCGACCCCAAATGAAACTTCTAATTCATTTTGCATAGTTATTGTCACTCATCGTATAATGGCTTTTTTGCCATCTCTTATAGATGATTCGCTATTAAACCTCTGATTTATGCTGGATTTAGGGAGATGAGATATATATTGCGAAGTCCTGAACTGTGTACTTGTAGGTATGCCTGACAGCTTCCTTTGCAGTACACTTGATCATTTAGAGTAATAAAATGAATTGGGTTTGAATAAACTGAAAATTAAGTGAATGGTCTGAAGCTTTAGCTGAGCGATCTCAAGAATGGCTCTATTTTCACGTTGAATCAGGGAAAAAGTACGTGTTTGTATCCAAACAGGCAAAGATTTAATAAAAATCAACTCCTTGAAGTAAACCAGAACAGAAATAGATTGTCGCTGTTGTTCTTATTTAATGTCTAATTAAAGAGTTGGCTTAGGTTTCTGGGTTTCAGAAACAAAATATTTAAATCCCAAAATTGAAGAATAGGTGTTCCTAGAATTAGTATTTGATGTGATCATTTGGAATATATCTTGGTCTTTACCTGCATTGCTCTTGATATTGCTTCTTTGTTTCTGTTGGAGCTGTTTGTTAAACACTATTTCATCCCCTCCTTTTGTTTTAACCCTTTGCTGGGGTCAGTCGTATCAGGCAGTTCTCTTTCTGAGCTGAGGGGAAGATGGCTTAATCATGTATGTATGGAGCAGACAGCTCATGTCCTTGTCCCTCTCTTCTGTTTTGATGTTTCAGTCTTTGAACATAAACAGTTCCTTCAAATAGCAGCGATATTTTGGATAGTCAGGAAATACAGTGTCCTTGTTCTACTTATTTTATGGACTTTACCTGATTTATTAATGCATGGGATATGTACATTTGGTAGTGTAATGTCAGTGTGTTCATTGCCAATACGGAAAATAAAAATAAAACCATCTTTGGCAACTGGCAGAGAGCTGGGGAGAGCCAGTAAATAAATTTTATGTATTTTAAAAGAGAATTTATTATTTCAGAGCTTTTAGAGGAAAGGAGGAGATGACCACTGTCATATAGTTTGAAAAATTTTGTCCAAATTATGTCATCCTACAGCTGTCAACAGGATGCCACTGATCATTTCCACACACTGAATAAATTAAAACCGTCATAAAATATGGCAGCAATCTCCATTAACACAGCTTGTCGATACCTGCTTGTTGAAGTCTATTATTTAAAATCATTCCTTTGGCTTTGTCAATGTTTACACAGGCCAGCATCATTAATGTTGACTTAGGGTTATCTCTGTGTTCCATAACCAGAATACAGAACATTTCTATCGATTTCTTAGCCACACTCTTCTACTTTACTATCACTAAATGAATTTTGATTCATAAAAGAAAAACCCTGGGAGTCAAATGTCAGCTATTATCCGATACATTGCTCTCCTCTGCTACTAAAATAGTCTGCATCTCATCTTGAAAATATAATGTATATAAGTCTTCTCTGAAAGAATTTCAATAAAATATTGATGTGAAGTACTTTTTTTGTTTTGCATGATAAGGTGTTTTGAAGATACGGACGAGGGCACAAAACAAAGCCTGGAGTCATCCTGTATCATGTGTTGTATTTTGTGAGCTTTTCACTGAGCGTTAATAGCCACAAAATGTGGGGTTTTTTCTTTGTGTTTAATAAGAAAATAGTTTGTGGTATTGTCTCAAGTGATCTGTCGTAGTTGATTTTGTGCTGGGAGCTATGATGGAGCCAAACAAAGCCTAATAACAAAACCAGTACTTGTACGCACTACTTTGAATATCACATTGTTTACTTCCATCACATTCAGGTGCCCTGCTTTTAAAGACTGTGTTTCTACACAATACATTTCATTTTTTCTCCTAAGTGTGTGGATAGTAATACGTGTAATTAGAATATTTTGTTTTGTTTAAAGGCAGGTTTGATTCCATGAACAATCTAATATGAATTCCTTTTTGTGACACCTCCCAACCTAAGAACAGATATGTAAAAGTACCTCGTAATAAGAAGGCTGATGCTACCTGGAAAAATTTGGACACCATAGGAGTGAGAAAAATATCAGCTTCCGGGGACATACGCACTAGTGAACAGACACATTGGAACTGATGTGATTATTTTTTTTTATTTTATTTTGACTTAAATAGAAGAAAAAGAATCTCAGGATACTTAGGATTCTCTGGGGACAGGTCATGATGATGCAGAGTATTGTAGCTGTATATTTTTACCAGGAGTGTAGTATGTGCTCATTTCATCTCCCTTAGTGACATTATACTGGCTATTGGCCCACCGGAAAGAGAGACTTCAGAGATGTTAACCAAACAGATACCCACAATAACAAGAAAATCCTAATGCAGAAATATGACATTCAGTACATCCAGAACAAAAAAACTGAAACTGCCTCAAGAGTCAATAGCAGATTTGAGAGGTTTATGGCAAAAGCGTACAGAATTGAAGTTGTAAGTGGGCTGTGGCATGGCTGGGTGTCAGGGCTGTGCCATGTGGTCACCCAGGACAGTGAAGTTATCATTTCCCTGAGTGATACAGGAACTTTCCATCCAGTCTCAGCAGAGCTGAGACAACTGGTTGAGAGGAGACAACGGACCAACTTGAAACAAGGTGATTGATTGAACTCCCAGGTTGTACCACAGTGAAGTACTTGATGTGGTGAAGGAGGGCTCCAGGTGGGAATTCTGAACTCCTGCTGTGCCTGGATCAGTGAACAGGCTCTCTCTCTGTGCTGGGTGGGGAACCAGGCTGCTCCAGCAGGTTCTCCAGGTGGCTCCTGCTGCAGAATCAACCAAATTATACATACATGAGACACCTGTAAGTAGTCAGTAGAAACAGTTCCTGCAGATGCAGAACTGGCTATATAGAAGAGTCTCTGCATAGTTAAGGTAGGATATGTTTTGTATGTTGTTTGAGATGACCAGTAGTGATGGATGATGCCTGTTTTGGAGTGGTTGCACAGGACCAGCAGCCAGCTGATTTGTAAGAGATGAAGAGAATAGCAGTTTTGGGTATCTAACCCAATCCATCTGAAGGTGCTGCTGCAAGAAGGCTTCAAATGGAGACTGTTCATGCTCTCTAGGCAGTGACTGACCATCCTGTTCAAGAGATCTGATTCCCTAAGTGAGCATTTACCCTGGGCAGTGTTGTGTGGTGGTTATTTTTTTTAAATAAACGCAATGTCCATGTGTGACTGTGCAACTTTTTGAAATATGAGAATGAAAGAGAAATCAGGTGACCGTACTTCGTTCTTTTAATTCTTTTGCAGAAAGCAAAGGCAAAATGTGTGATTTTTATGGAACAAATGAAAAAAATGGCAATAACTAGCATTACAGTGAATATCAAATGAATGTACAATAACAGAACATTAGGAAACAATTAGAAAAAGTGCCTAGACATTATTAATTCATGTGCTATTCATTGTACCAACATTGATCATGTAAAGTAAGTGTGGTGTTAGTTATATTTTAATCATTCATTTTTGGAGAAGGACTAATTATTTGCAAATAGATATGGGAAGGATCCAGTTTTATAAAAAAATCATGGAATGTCCAATTTAATCCACAGCATTTTCATAAGGAAATGTGTGACTGCCGATATTGGTAGGACAGTGGAGAAAATCACAGCAATTGTCCACGTTTAAACTTTTACAGAGAAAGCAGACATGTTGTTGCCCTTGGAAGAGCTTGTTTCAACTATGGGGTGGGTGTGCTGTGCAGCATGGCCTTGTTCCTCACCCATCCAGGTTAGGCCTTGGCCAGACTGAGCTTTAGGTCCATTCCAGCCCTTGGGTCTCTTCTGTACATCAACAAGAATACTGGGGAATGAGAGCAGCAGATAGTCTTCCCAATGGACTCAGAGGCAGTGAGGAACATGCCTGCCATGGATACAAATGGAGAATAACGGGAGGAGGACTGCACATTTCTCCTTGGAAAGTCATCTCTGTTCTTGTGCAGGCATATGCCTGAGAGGAAACCAGAAAGTTTGGTGATTTCTTCATAGGAAAGGTTCTCTTGCTTGGGCTGAGGCTCTACGCAGATAAGGAGCTCCAGGGATGTAGAGCCTAGTGCAGCAGTCATGAATTAGAGAAGCAGCTATTGACATACTTCATAGTCAAGTCGCCCAACTCCAAGCTCATTTGGATCTTTTATATGCGATAGCTGCTTTCTGTTTGTTCTCCCTTCTTCCCTTCTCCAGGCAAGGAACCTCATAAATGCCTCCAAATGGAGAGGTGGATCTCTAGGGGCTTCTCTGCTGCTGAGGTGCAGTTCTGTGAGCTTTTCTTCTTGAACTGGGACCCTCACAGGTGATGACTTGGCAGGTGTGCTTTGAAAATGGCGTGTGTCTCTCTTAGTTCTGCATTTTGCTGTAACTTGTGGTTCAGGAGACTTCAGATCAGTTGTAATGATACACTCAAAATATAGAAAGGTGGCTGGAAGATGAGAATCAGTAAGCTAAATCTGGGATGATTTAAGTGGTAATTTCACTTTAAATGAATAGCTTGGGAAAAGCCTAAGAACATGGGTCCAGATGGGTGTAAACAATGCCCACTGTAGCTTTTTGGCTTTGTACTTCTCTGGTTACTTTGTTGCATGTTAGAGGAAGGTAAAGATCAACTTGTAAACTACAGTAACCTATACTTACTCAGAATTTTATCAGGTTTACTTTGGTATATTGCCTTTTCTGTAACCTCTGAGTTTGGTTTATTTATGTTATTCCAGGACAAGAGTAACCCCTATTTTCTGTGGGTGGGTTGGTTGGTTTAAATTCACAGAAGCAGCAACACGTTTGTGCTTCAGTAGTGGACTCCAAATGGATGCTTTTTATTCTATTATCTTCCTTAGTTTTATATAGTATTGATGAAATTGAAAATCAGTGACCTGACAAAAACAAAATAATACGGCATGAAAATTGCTACCATGATTTCATACTGTGTTAATGCAAGGATGTCATTCCTGCTTCAGAATAATAACAGTGTTTTGCTTCTGAACTTATGGCATCTCTCCCTCCTTCTCCCCCCCCCCGCCCCTCCTTTTCTTTTTTAAAGGAGAGCTCATGCCACAGTGAAATTCTCTTTAATCACATCTCTTGGTAGAGAATAGCCACTATTAACAGTTATTTTTTTGATGTAGCCAATGGAATCTGTATTGCATAAACATATGAAGAAATGCAGGGTGTACATAGTGAACTTCTGTGGTTCACCCAGAAAGAATCAGGCATAACATTCACCGTAACGTGCTTGAATGCAGAATATGGGAAGTTTTTTAATCATTCTTCTTCAAAGGAGAGCCATGGCCCAGGCTGCCCAGTGGTGCCCTCTGAATTCCCACGAGGCACTGATGGTCCTGGAATATGCAGAAGTGATATTCGCTCTCCGTTCTCAAATATGCTGCAGTGCCCAGTGAAGAGCCCAGAAGTTTAAACCAACACCTACAGGTGCCAGAGAAGATTCGAGGAAAGAAGCTAAATACTGATTAAGGTGCTTCCTGAACTTGCACTGGTATGACCAAGTTTTGCAGTCAGGCAGCTTAATTGATTGCAGAACTCTTTATCTAACCTTCCTAACTTGCTAATGACTGTAGAACCTACCAAATTTGCTGTAAAAATTTAAAATTTTATATCAAAGGTAAGAAAGTAATTGACAAATTTTGCCATATAGGAAGAATGTCTTCCAGATCCCAGGTACTTGTTCAGACTCTGCTGTTGTAAAGACTTATCTGTTCAGATACGGAGGGCGCAAATGCAAAGTCCTAAGTTAAAGGCCAGCATTACCAACAGCTCCACTTTATTTTGGTTCTCTCTCTACTCCTTCATGGCTTGCAGGAGAGGATGAGCCTGGCTGCAGTGTGTGTACAGAGTACCATATGCATACCATACCTCATGGAGGAGATGGAAAGGGATGGGGAAGAAACAGAACGCTATGCCCTCTCCTCATGCTCTACCTAACTGGCTTGTTTGAAGAGTGCTCTATAGAGGTCAATTTTTAAAAAAGCAATAGGTAGTTTCTTGCATTTAAGGCAGTAAGCTGAAGGGCTGCTGGTATAAAAGCCTCTCTGCATATATACTTGCTTTACGGTTAAAGCATTCACCCACAGTACCTGAGACCTGAACTGATTCAGAATCTCTTCTCACGTACAAGGAGTTTCCTTAACCTCATATGTCTTGGTTATTTTAGGCAGAAAATAATTTTTGATTCAGTGGGCTAGAGAAAAAATATGTGTGAGCATGAGGTTTAATGGTTTGTATTCACCTGAGGGCTCCAGTTTCCATGCTAAGGACAGCTTCAGCTCTAATGTCAGCTCTTGGCACAGGGATTTGAAGTTCCCTTTCCAGCTAAGGTGGCTGATACGCTGCAGAATTCTCCAGTTTAGCATTGGCCTTTATAATTTCATAGCCTCCACAGGGAGAATGGGGAATGCCCTGATGGGTATGGTAACCTACCTCTTAATAGACAGGTAGGAATATGGGGTTGAATTCTCCTAGCACAGGAAATAATTCCATCAGCCTGGAAGAGTGCTCTATTTGTTAATTGTTTCATGGGGGTGAATAAGAGGTACCTCATCCTGTGGCTGTAATTAAGAAAACAAGGGCAACCTCTCTTTTATTTTGAAAGAGGTAAAATTGGTCACTTGTTGGCTAGGACAGAGTTCTTTGCGAATTCACGCTTCTGTCCTGGATGTTTCTTATTCTCTAAAAACTCTAAAGATTTTTTGCTGAACAGGCCAGACCTTCTCACCAGCTTGGTTGTCATTCTGTCATGTTTTCTTCTTAGAGTGATTTTGAAAATTTTCAATCTCTGCCTGATAGTACTAGGACAACTATAAAACAGATGATTAAAGGAAAAAAGTCTCCTTCCAAAAGAAAATTTCTATTTGCTGAATTAATTTTATTTTGTAACCAGGTGTTTGAAATCCATCACTAACTCCTGCCTGCCTTTTAGGGTGCTGGAAGCCGTCTGTGCTTTGTGTTGCTAATAATGTTCTGTCTGCTTCAGTTTTAGGTTTGTTTCTTAAACTGCTCTTGCCAGTTGCCACTTTTTTTCTGTTTGTTTGCAGTTTTAGCATCTTTTGTTTGTTCTCATCCCCTGCTGCTTTTACTTCATTGTGGCTATCTACTCTTTTTGCTATGAACTGCCTATCTGATGGCTTTCCTGCTGATTTTGCTCGATTGCTAGAGCTCTAGTGATAGCCGCACTGAGCACTGGAGAACTGTCCATGGGCTCCGTACAGCCTGGTGGGAGGCCAGGTGCTCCAGCCGTTCAGCTCCAGTGCCTGATCTAGTCCATTAGCCAGCAGTGTTGAAGGGATCCTCTGATACTGGCTGGTACCCGCCAGACTTCGGATGAAAGGAATTTTTTGATCTGTTCTTTCATTTTTACGTATGTATGCCAGAGTATTCTCTAAGTGTGATTATTTAGTTATTTGGATTTTGCTGTTATAGCAGCCTGAGAGATTCCTGTACTTAGGTTAGGACATCTTCATTAAGTTACAGCAATGTCATGCGAGGGCCTTGCTTGCTTGGGTTTTTTCCTAAGTGTGGTGGTTTCTTTTTTTTTTTTTTTGGTAAACAGTATTTTTCACTGTAGATAGAACAAGTTTTCTATGAATATGCTCTGTTTGTAATTACTTGTTATGAAAAACAGATTTTTATTACTGATAGAAGCACGAGGCGAAAAAAGAAGTATAAGTTTAACGTTCTTTATTATAGAATTCAAATTTACCATAAAATTAAACCCTGCAATTGAATTACAGATATTGATTTATATCCTTTGTGGAGGCATCCATTCAGTCTTGCATCTTCTTGAATCTTTTCAAAATATTTTTTAGTATAAGGATATGTACAGGATGGGAGTTAACGCAGGGATGGAGACAAAAGTCAAAAGATGTGTTTTATATAATATCCTTGCTAATATATCTAACCAATGTCATTGTTGTGCTTTATGGATACGTAGGGAACAAGAACTGCCCACATACTGTACGAAGACAAGTTAATAGTACTCAACGAAACAGTGTAAACGGAGTATGAAGGGGACAGAACAAAAAAGAATGAGAAATACTGCGACTGCAGGTGTTATACCAGTACACTTGGTCTTTGTTTTCTGTAGTTTCTTTTTTTCTTCCTTTTATCAAGGGAGAGGTCTTTTTCAGGGTGTACAGAGTTTTGAATTTCTAAAATATTTTCATGGGATTTCTAGGGGAGGATTTTTTAGTCATTAAGAGGCAATAAGAGGGACCATAAAGGGAAAGGGCACGGGGAGTAGAGGAAGAGGGAGAACTGGAAGATGGTGCAGGAGGAACATGATGGGTAGGAGTGAGAGTTGGGGCACAGGAGTTGTGTGGGTTGCCAAATGGAAGAATGGCCTGAGGGAAAGCCTTAGAAAAGCAGGGCTGTTGCAGCACCAGTGCTAGGTTTCAGTTTGTGTTTTCACTTCCTGGGGAGAGTTTCTTTGTTTGCAGAGACTAGAATCTCCCAAATATTTTTATTACCTAAACACACAGGACAAATGGCTTTGGGGCAGTGGGAGGGAAATATCCCGCAGGTCCTGTTCTTTGCAAGAAAGTGCAGGGTCAGGGAGATAAAGGATAGTCTAGATGGTTCCTGTTTTCTTCCTTTTCTGCTAGGGAACTCTTAAAGCTCCTTCTGTATCTATGCAGTGCATCTAAAATAGAATGTCATGTTCATACCTCCCCAGTTTCTGAGGAAACAAACCGACACCTAGGTGCAGGCTTCAGACTCTGTAGTTGGATCATGTTTGACTTTCTTGCTGAGGTTTCCTGATAGTTTTCTTCCTGATAACATACGATTCTTCCACTCTAGGGATACAAAAAGAGTAACTTTGCTAATGCCAGATTAACTGCTAAAAAAATTCATATTTAAAAATAAGTGAGGAATGGAGAAGTACTCAGCCTGTTCTAAAGAGAACTGGTGATGTTTTAATTTGTTCTATTTATTTCTGTATAATTTGTTTCCATTCAGATGAAAGAATAGGTTGTATTCAAATGCATTGTGAATGGAGTGGGTAAATTTCACATTTGGGAGAACAAATTCAGATGAAAACAAGATATATATTTTTAAATGAGCTTAATTCATTATTACAATATGTCTTGAAATGTGGTGGTTATTTGTCATTGGAACCCTAAATTGTGCCTGGATATCTTCCTAAAAGAAACAGCAATTGAACCAGAATATTTTGGTTTGATGCAGAAATTCTCGGAGTTTACAGACTTGAGGTCAGGCTGGATGAACGTATTTGTACTTTCGGTCTTTGTAATTGTTGAAGGCACGCTGTGCAACAGCTTTCCAAGTCAGCTGTAACAATTAAATTAGGCCACTGGGTCCCTAAATCAAGTGCTCCCGGCCAGAGTGGAGGCAGAGGCTGCTCCTTAGCTCGGAGCATTCCCCTATGGCACAGGCATTGCTGTCTGTGGCACCATGCATCAGCTGCAAGGTAAAAACTGTCCGCATAGCCAAGAGTAGATTTTTATCTTGTATGCACTGTGTTGCTGTAGGGGCAATATCAAGTGGTGCTTTCCAAGAAGGTGCATTGATGATTTTCCAGAAACCTTCCAGAGATCTGGACTGATCTGCAGTATATGCCACCTCCTCGTGGTATCCCTATGAAAAGGGGAGTTCTTTGCGTTACTGATGCTACTTCTTTTGCTTCCTTTTATTAAACATGATGTGTTCAGAGAAACTTAATCCAGAAACCATCCATATGTTCCCCAGAAACAGGAATTCCAATTTTGGCCAGTTATTGATATGGGGTTTAAACAGCAAGCAGAAAATTTTTCCTGTTTATTAGCAGGAAGTACCTAGCAGTAATTCTTTGTAGGTGTGGACTGGTCACAGTAAATGGCAAAGAAGTAAATCTGCTCCAGGTATTTATGTTTTGCTTTAGGTTGCAGAAAATGGCCACAATTCTACTTCTTTATTATATAGCGCGCTCTTGTTTAATTGTTGTACAATTACTGAATTAAAAAGTTAGATGAAATTACAAAAAGCAGTATATAGATATCATTATGAATTAGTATAGTGCAAAGTGCTTATCTCAGCAGGTGTTTCTTAATGGATACATCTGCTTTGTTGCTGTTGGAATACATGTGTAGTGATACAATGCTTTGTGAAACACATATTAATACTTACTTTTATGAAAATAAAAATACAAGATATTTTACTCTGATTTATTCCATTTTAGGAATTAGAGAAATTAAGCTTCCTTCTCTTTTAATTATATCTTGCAGAGAAACTGTAATCTCTTAATCTCTATAAAGCTTTTCTCTTTTAGTTTACCCGTTGGCATTTGCTGACATGGAACCTGCAGAGCCTGCAGTAGGAACCGTACTCTGCAGCTCAGAGGGGTGCGCTCACAAAGCAAAGGCCAAATTTTGCCTACATATGCGCGGCTGGCTTTGACTTCAGGGCAGGTGATCTGCACTTGGGCTATACAATAAATTGATTTGTCAGTTCAGTGACCGACTTAAAAATAAATAAATTAAAATGGTTCCAGTTGACAAGAAACAGATCTCTCTTCCCTGGTCCCTGCTTTTTCCCAGCTAATCAAAGCAACATACTTTATTAGACCAAAAATGCATTTGCAGGCGTTTTAGATAAGAGCAAAAGCTAGATTTACAGGAGGATATAGCTGCTATCACAAAACAGGTGCTGCAGTTTTCTTTTGTATGTTGGATCAGAAACAGTTCAAATCTTTACTGATTCTCAGGAGATGTACTTTTTTCCTCCCCCCTAACTTGGAAGAAAATGTCTAACTATGGAGCTATATGCTATTACAGCATGTCATGCTTTTCTGTTGGAACAGCTCCACTATGTATAAAACGCTTAAGCATCTATTTTGGTCAGCAGTACAAAAAGTAACTCTATAGCCTGCTGCTTAGAACACTCTCTGGAGATGCCCAGGTTCCTGTATTAATGAATATTTAAGTGCTTAATAGAAAAAATGAGAGACTGAGGGGGCCCCAGCCCACAATGCTTTATTACTTTGTGTGTAAGGTATTTTCCTAAATGCTTGTTTTGTTTCAGAGAGAGATTAAATTGGAATCTGAGCCTCTGACGCCCAGTTCTAATTGCTGGGCTGCAAGGCGAGAAAGCTCCTTTTCATGCAAAATATTATGAAACTAAACATTGTAAAAACATTGTGGAGAATTAAGAAGTAGCCACTTTGAAATTAGTAAATCACTCTCTACAACTACCTGAAAGGAGATTGTAGAGAGTTGGGGGTCTGTCTCCTCTCCCAAGTCACAGGCATGAGGAAACGACCTCAAGTGGCGCTAGGGGAGGTTTAGATTGGATATTAGGAAAAATTTCTTGACTGAAAGGGTTGCCAAGCACTGAAACAGGCTGCCTAGGGAAGTGGTGGAATCACCATCCCTGGAGTTGTTTAAAAGACATGTAGATGTGGCACTTAGGACATGGTTTAGTGGTGGACATGGCAGTGTTAGGTTTACAGTTGGACTCGATCTTAAAAGCCTTTTCCCACCTAAATGATTATATGAACTAATCATTGTCATGATGGGGGGCTTTTGTTTCTTTTTTTTTATTATTTGGTGGAAGTTACTCAGTGTGATTGCTCCACAACTGTTTTTGGAGGCAGAAGTATTTACTTTTAAAATAATTAATTGAAACCTAGAAGATATGGTTTATGTCTTACTCCAAAATCTAGCATGCAAAGATGTAAGTGTGCAGTCAAGCAGAAGAGTTCTTACCAGGCTGAAGTGAGAGCATCAGTTCACATGGGTGAAGGTGTAGGCATCTTTCCTGTCATATTTCACCTTATTTCTGTGTGCCTTACAGTGGGGAGTATGATGGTAGTTAGGATCCTTGCAGAAGGGACATCAAAACCTGGCAAAAAAGAAAAAGGTTGTAGCCAGAACCAGTGGACGCTTGGCATTTCTTTCTGTAATTCTGATAGAAATGTGCTCAAGCATTAAGGCAATCCAGAGGAAATTATCGGAGCTTGGGAAAATATCGCATCATATGATTCAGCCACCTCTGTTATAAATGAAACATGTTTACTTCTACTGTCCTATGAGTCTCTTCATACATTATCAATTATTCTGTATCTCACAATCTCAGATGCTTACTGCTATTTGCAGCATGTAGCATGATACTATAAACTGATTGCATTTTAAAAGAGAAAGCCTATAGGTCTCCATTAATTAGGTGATGTATGTGAATAGTATTGGTGTTTGACCAAAAATGACCAAACTGTTTTGTGGACTTGCCTTGATTTTCCTTTTCCTTGAGTTTAGAAAGGAAAATAAATGTAGCTTCCAGTCTAAGAGTTTAATATATTTGAAATGTATGGTGAAACTATTTTTTTGGCTGTGAAAATGACGTTATTATGCATTATTGTAAGTTTAGCATTCTGAAATTTTAATTTTTGCAGAATTCCATTCTGCACTTATGTATCCACAAGATATTTTCCCTTTTAAATGCAGTAAGTGGACGCATTACATCTCTTAAAGTAATACTCTTGTAAAAATTTCTGAAAATTAGCTCCTGAAAATATTCTTGAAACTAAACTTGATAACTAAAGGCAATGATATAATGGGTCGTACAGAGGCATTAGTGTTTTATTCATTCCTGTGTTGAGATAAGTCAGTGCAAAATGTTACCTAGCAAGTGGTCTGATGCAACATGTTGAAGTCAGTGGACAATCATGATTTCAGTAACATGGGTATTTACCATACCAGATATTAGGAGTGCCTGAAAAACTGAGAGAGGGATTCTCAAAAGGAGAGGCTGTCAGTTTATCAGTGGCAGAAGGAACTCGAAGGAAAACCATTCCATTTAGTTCCTCCAAAGCAGCCACTGGAAAATTTTTAATCACCTTGCTATATTATATGCAGTTTTCAATATAGGATATGTTTAAAAATGTAAGTGCAGAGAAGTGCTTAAACTCAGTGCTAGAAAAGTAGTAATTTTAAAACTAAATTCTTCAGGCAGCTCTTGACTGTACCCCAATAATGTGTGTTTAGGAACACGTGTTAAAATTTTGTCATTCTCCGAGCAGGAAAGTAGAAGAAAGCTGGTTGACTTTTTGTAAATATAGTCATTTTTAAAGCATACTGTCTGTCTCAGATTCATGCAAAATCTCAGTGATTCCCCATTATGAACAGGGTTATCTAAAAATTACCTTAAATGTGCAAATATATTCCTTCCAATTTTGTCTCCAATTTTTGAGAAGTGTACTTTATTCCACTAACTATATTTCCTCCTGTACTCGGTAGGCCTTCTTTTTTTTGATCTTTGTATGTGTACCTATTTGCAAATGCTCAGTAGACTAATTAAGATTTCTGAAGGTTTAACCTCGTCTTATAAAGTAGATCCTGAGACTTGCCACGGTGTTAGCTCGGTAGAGTACAGGGAAGGCTTCCAGGAAAGATTGTGTGATACGGCCAAGCAGGGCTTTGCTGTTGAGATTGCTTATCCTGTAGACCTCAGGTCAATGTGAATGGGACAGGGGAGATCCCCTGGGAAAGTGTTTTCATCACACAGCATTAAAAGGATTTTTATCACCTGAATCTAAAAAGAATTGTGCTGATTGTGTTTTATTTAATTGTTCTTTAAATTGTGAAAGAAAACTGTATTTTCAATTAATTGCCAAACAAAATCAAGTTATTTACTTTGCTTAAAACTGGGCACATGGTAATGGTTCTGCATCAGCAGAGAACATTTCCCTGTTTTTATGCAAAGGAAACACGCTTCTGAAATAATATGCTAACTGGAATTACAGATGGGTTAGGGGAACCTTCCCACCCCAGTACTTTCAAATGAGATAGTTAGGCAGTTGTAGCAGCCGAGTTCAG
The DNA here is from genome assembly GCA_008921705.1 of Burhinus oedicnemus. NCBI lineage: Eukaryota > Metazoa > Chordata > Aves > Charadriiformes > Burhinidae > Burhinus > Burhinus oedicnemus. The sequence continues at coordinate 2,261,871 of VFFE01007141.1, read as the reverse complement.
CCAGATCATACTCCTCTTGATGTGGTGGTGTGACACCATCAAACGGTGCTAGCTTCTGACGCTGTATCTTTTATTTTATAAAAATAAAAAAAAATTAAAAATGCCACTGATCTTGCCTCACGGAACTATTGCTACTTCTTCAGATTTTGCACCCTAGCTCTTGAATGCATGTGATGGTCTTAGAAGAGCTTCTGTTTCCCTTCTATTTATGTTACTTATTACTTTATACCTTTTGGGACCGTCTCTTCACTGCATTAAACCCTCAGTGATTTCTAGTTGTTTTTAAATATCCCTGCGTTCATCAACACAAGCGTGGTGCCCTACTGTGCGGGGGTTCCCTTCCCCCTTGCGTCCTCGGGTGAAGGACAAGAAATTCGGCTTCCCTCAGGCAAGGGGTGCAGCAGAGGAAGAGGGCTGAGAGCTGGATGGCAGCAGTACCAGCTCTCGCTGCGCTTTTGCCAAAGTCGCCGGGTGGCTTGGCCCGGACCAGGCTCACAGCAGAGCTCAAGCTTGCCTATGCTGGCTGGCACTGAGAGAGACAGAGATCTTTATTGTGTTGCAGTACCCAAAAATGAGAGGGGAGCGTAGATTTTGGGGTTCATTAGTTGTCCAGATAGTGGATGACATCATCAGCCTGTGTTCGGGCCAAACACACAGTGTAGACATTATCCCAGAGCAAGGATCTGTGCCGAAATTACACCCTGGCCTATAACATTGGCCAGACTTAAATAATAAATGTATAAATCAAAATGAAAAAAAAAAAAAAAACTAAAAGAAAGAAGGAAGGGAAGAAAGAAATTCTTTTTTATTGTATAACAATGAAGAGCTGTATCAAAATCCATAAATTAGACACAACTTTAAAATCACATATAATTTCAATTACAGCCATCTGTTTCTCCTTAGGAAGAATGAAGTGAGGTCAACAACTAAACATTTTACAACCATAAAGATTCTGGGATGCTTTTTAAGCTATATACATATGTGATTTGTAAGAAACCTATTTATATGTAAAATTTCTCATTTGAACATTCATTCCTTTTATCATGCAAACACCAAGTTTTTTGGAAGCTACAGGCTTCAAAGTGAAGTGAATACACATATTTCAGGCTAATGCTATTGCTCCAACTTTTTTTTCATTTTAACCCTCTGATATTTCTATCATCATGAAGAAAAACATCTGCATACCTTTAACTTTCAAATGTGTAGATAGTAGGGAATAGATGCAGCATAGATTTTCCTCGAGACTACTGTGTAAAAGGTTTCTGAGGCCTTTGACAAAAAAAAAAAAATTAAAACCAGAAGTTTTTGAGAGAAGATGGGCAGGAGAGGAATGTTACGCGCTGGGACTCAAGGTAGAAAATGATTTAAATCTTTGAATTATATGTAATCATTTATTTGAGTGACACTTACCTTTCCTTCTCTCACACAGTACTGTTCACAGCATTGAACAGAGAAGAGCACATTCAGCTGTGAATGTCTTCTTGTGACCCTGATGAGGGTTATGTCCGAGATGTGGCATATGTCATAGAATCATAGAATGATTTAGGTTGGAAGGGACCTTAAAGATCATCTAGTTCCAACCTCCTGCCATGGGCAGGGACACCTCCCACTAGACCAGGTTGCTCAAAGCTCCGCCCCCCCCCCCCAATGTCATTTTACAAGTGAGTTTAATAAAGTTGATGACTTTACTGATAAGGTTTTTAGTCATACAAAATAATGTGGAAATGCATTTTACATTCATCCTTAATGTATAATATAATGTATTCACCCTCCTTGTGCCTGCAGACTTTTTGAATTCCTCAAATATGAAAAGGTGAGCAAAGACTTAAGTAAGCTTGTCCAACAATAAATTGAATGAGAAAAAGAAGGCAGAATCACTTCAAATACTTAATCATAAAGCCTTCATGCACAAAATATAAAGCAAAATACTGACCTAAATGGTTAATAACAGGAAAAGTCTGTTAATACCTGTTGTATAAACCCCTAATCTTTACAGTTGTTAACAGAAACTGGAGCGCATGCATAAAAGAGTGCTCTTCACAACAATGCTGTTATCCACATCAATCAAGATAATCCCACAGTAAAACCTTGCTAAAGAGGAAATGTGGCATGTTTGGATAATGTCAATGATTAGAAAACATGTCCCAGAAAATGCCATGCAGAGCAAGTTGAAATATTAATGCACGCTTTCCTAGACCCTTGTCAGCTGAGAGTCTCAAATTATTTACGTGGACCTCAAAGGCTGAACTCTCATTTCAGTTCCAGATGTGAAACAAACAGTAATTCTGAGCCGTAAAACTTTACAGCTGCTTTTTCAGAAAATATGAATACTTAGTCTACAGAAGGGTAAATTGAGTCACAGAACAGGGAAATGATTTTGCATGTGAACATAGTGAACCAGAGCACATAATAAACCTCACTATCTCTTATTACCATTTCCTTCTTCATGGCGCAAGGAAACACACTGCTGGTTCAAATTCACTCTGTCTTAGGCTGACAATGTATTTGATCGTAACTCATCAGAGAGGACAATTTTATGCTTTAGACCACGCTATAAATTAAGTCCCTGGAAGATTGTCATTGGGTGTATAGTATGTTCTGGAGAGATCATTGAAAAAGACAGAATTACACACTAAACCTCTGTGAACAATTGTGCCCTTATTTTCTACTCTAGATTAATGGTAATTGAATATGATTCGCACTTGCAGGTTGGCACTCTTCGACTGCTAATCACTTGGGAAAATAAAACACATTGCTCTCTCAAGTGCTGTTCCTCTTGTTTCTCAGGACAATCAAAGAATTCACTCTCCTCGTGCTTATGAGGAAGGTGGTATTAAAAAAATATGTCAGTGAAACAGAATTATCTCGGCTAATTTTAGATGACTACAGTTGCAAAGTCTGGATCTCAGCTGGTTCTTGTGATTTCCTGAGACTGAAGTGTATTGTCCTATGAAATGCCTTTTTCTCTCCACTGACTGTAGCAGGGATCTAGTAATGCAGACTCAAATGACTATGCTGTAGCTATCCAAAGTTAGTGAGATGAATCTCACCTGAAGTTAAATTGAACAAGTCATCTTTCTGCAGAGTTTAGCAGAAATGATGCTTTTTGAACTAGCTGGAGCAGTGCAGCAGTCAAACCTACAAAAACCAACGGGCATGGAAGAAGCACAAAGGAAAGTGTGAACACGTAGTAGGAGTAAAGTTCACACTGATACGTAAAAATTGCATAAAAGCCTGTGTTTCAATAAGAAGGTGATTAGGTTTCCTAAATGGAACTTGGCAAAGTTATAATTATGTTTGATCAGAACAATCACAACGTCAGATGAGAGTTCATTATTCAACAAGCTCTCAGTTCAATTCAACTGCATGAGACGCTGTGCAACTTTAAGGAAATAACTGAAAACCTAGATAATCAGTTAGGTAGTCTTAACAACTCAGCAAGGAAGAGTAAGGAAGTATGCCACGTTAAAACACGTCTTTAATGAAGAGTTGCCTGGAAAGACAACATGTGGGAAAGGGGAGGGAGTGTTTAGGTTTTGATGTTCAAAGTAGAAGGAATAGCTTACCTCTAATGACCTCTTTCCTGGAACAAAAACACAAATTACGACCTTTTTTTTAATAATAACTTAAAATAAAAAATAAGGTAAGATATGGTTTGTTACAGGAATAAGCGTCCTACCAGTAGAGCTTCTAAACTGTGAGTTTAACTGTTTTAATTTTAAAACAAAACAAAAAAAACCCCAAACCAAAAAACAACAACTGTGACTTAAGCATTTTTATGGTGCCTTAAGCACAAACCAGAAGAAAATATGATTCTGGCAGTGAACTGAAATGTAGGAATACTGCTCTCACTTTGTGCTTGACTCTCTTTATGTTAAACATTTATGAATAGGATGCGCTTGGCTTCAGTGGTCACAGAAGGATGTAGGAGCCCCCGTACCTTCATGAATATCCAAAATCTGGGGCTTGGTTTGTCTGGCGATATACTGATCATATATAACCACTTCTAGTAAGAGAAAGCGGACATGAAAGGTAAATCATGCCTTGTGCTCTACTTTGGATAACCTTGTTGATTTGGGCATTTTCTATGCTAGTGCACTGAGCCATGCCAGGGCATGTTCACTGGCCTCGGGGCCACCAGGCAGCATCTGGCCATACAATTAAACACTCTCAGCATCCAAAGGTGGATCCAAAGGCTGCATCCAAACTGCCCATGGGGAACAGTCTTAACCTAACGTACTGCATTGCAGATGGTAGTGTCCAGACAGTGCTAGCTCGCCTGCACCAAAGGTGTGGCAAGGGCAATTTTAATGGCTTAATAAACTGTAGAGAGAGAAATTCTTGTGAGTGGGAATGTTCTTTGGCTCCTCGGTTTACTGGAATAGCTATAGCGCTGGTGAACTAGGATTTCTGACAGTGTCCCTCGTTGAAAGATCCTTTAGGAAACTAAGCTATTATGAAATGAGAGGAAATGTTTTTACTCAAGTGTCACTGTTTCTTAATCATAGTAATTATCAGTTGTGGTGATTAATGACTGGATTAAGGGTGAGGTAGAGGTTTATGAATAATGGGAGTTTTTACTATAGGTGGATATTACCAAATAGACAAGGATGTGCGTGTTCTGAGAAACAGAGGACACAAAAGATACAAGAAATGGAGGGATCACAGAGAGAACAAAAAAACCATGTAATTACAAAGGTGTCCATGAACAACAATTTACTTAGGAAAGAATAGAACCTATGTGTCTGTTTTCAAGGAGCAGATCTAAAACAAGCAAAAGGAAATATTTTTTTCATAAAATTTGTAATTAAATTGTGGAACCTGGTGCCAGATAAATAGATACTTCATGGTGGATAGGCAGTTCAGGAAATCCTTGACATTCTGACTGCCAGAAGCAGTGATGTTTGCTGAGAAGGATCAGTCTGTCCTTACCTTGTTTCTCCGATGTTCCCTAAGCATCAGCTACTGGCTGCAGTTGGAGGCAGGATTTAGCCATTTCAGTCTAACCTAGCATGGCAGTTTCTATTTTTTTGTACCCTGGAACATGTGTGTGGAGAGCATAAAGGGAATGGGCCACGTTTGTTGATAGCATTTTATTCTTTTCCTTTATCATCCGCTTGTCAGCAGCCCTGAGATGGTTTTAGTACTCAACAGAGCAAAGGAAGCGTTGCAAGAGGCATTGGAGGGGAAGTTATGACTCTGAAGCATTTGTTTGCCTCATTATGCTAATTCCTCCATTATCTCTGGGGTAGTGCATCATCTTGCTCCAGGTGAATTTAGATAAGTCCTATATTCAGCCCTTAATTCCATTGTTCTTGGGTCCTCAGTCTGTAAAACTGGGATGTCATGAGAGGTAATGATGGCAAATACACCATCTGTGAGAGTCTCAGCTTGTATCACAATAAAGGCCATCAAATGAGGTAGAAGAATTCTCCATAAGATGGGTTTCTAGATAGTGTGCCATAATATGCAATCAGGGAATAAATCATGCAGTCCAACGTTTACACACTCAGGCACCAGAAGCAAAGAACTTCAGGTTCATGCCTTGGAACCTAAGTAAGCACAGCTGGACCGATGCTGCTGACACAGCGAGGCTTTGTAACTCATACACACATCACTGCAAACCACAGATGTTTGTCGCCTCTCCGTTTCTGACCACTGTAATTTTTATTCAGGAACATGTGAAATGTCTGAAGGTGGGAACCTTGTGCTTCAGTTCCCCAGTTATAAAGTAAAAATAATTTTCATTTTGCAGAATATTGTGGTTGTTCAAGTTACTTTGAGATTTATAGATCAAAGGCATCATAAAAGCACAAAATATTTCTGTGTTCAGTAGATACAGCATGAAGGATCTGTAAAATGGTGCACAGATAGTCAAAAGAAAAAATGGAGTTTTGAGCAAGTGCATATGTAATTTCTATAGACAACTGCCATTATCCTATGAGGCAAAAGTATTGCAGAATTATTAAACTAATTACAGATATTAAAACAAATATCAGTCTTCAAACCCTCTGTTGCCTTTTTTCTTCCTTTGAAGGCTTTTTATTATTTTTTATTACTGTGGACACCTATAAAAACTTTTAATTTGAATAATTTAGAACTCTGCATTTAATTTTATTATATTTCTTTTCATGTTACCGCGGTGTTGTCTTTGGGCTTTTAATTGATTTTTTTTGTTGTTGTCAAACACTTTGAAACTTCTGAAACGAACTGCATGAAAAGAATAAATAATGACATAGTCATAAGAAAAAACAGCAATATTTTATTAAAGAGAATCTTTCACAGAATTAAATTCTGTGATTTTAGTATTCTCTGAGCAATTACAATAGCATTAGTACCAGGTTCTTATGAAAGTAACGTATCTGTATCTATAGAGCCAGCATGGAAAATGTGGCAAATACATGCCTTTGATCTAAATGACAGAAATAAATTTGCTAAGGACACGGTAACATTAAGCATGTTTAAACTGACCCATATTGCTTGAAGTGCAGGTAGAGTATTTCTCCTTTTGATCAGACCATTTGATTTAAAGTATAAATGAAATTAAGTTATGTGCATAATACGTGTAATATAATTTGGCACATTAACTCTTGCAGATGTAGGTTAATATTTTATTTGCATATATCCCCTAGTTTTTTGCTGTCCTGCAGTTAAATTTATCATGAGTCCGCAGGCATGACTTGCTGCTAGACATGGACACGAACAATTAAGTTTTCAGCCAGAACTACAGTGAGAGACTCCACTTGGGCTGCGTGTGCTAAGCCTTTTGGTAGCTGCTTTGATAAGGCAGAAAGAAGTTCATGTGTGAGAAATCTGAAGATGCAAATCTCATGCTTCGCTGGTATTTTGTTATCTAAGAATATGTTGATCCTGAGGGGCATCAGAGTAGCTTTACTTTCAGGGTAGAAAAGTGTTTCGGTTTCTTCTCTTTTAAAAGTATCCTAAATCCTTTGGTAGAATTACTACTTTCTTGTCATTACAGGGAACTCGAACAAATTTGTTAATGTTGTGATTAGAGTTACCTTTTCATAAGGTTTTACACAATTTTTTAGAATGTGTTCATTAATATTCAGAGCTTTTTTTAAAAAGTCATAGATTTGTGTCTAACATTCAATCAGACACATTTTAGTTGCTTTTTATAGATTTGGAAGTTTGAGATGCACTTTCTAGTTTGAAGCAGTCGTAAATGTCTTCAATCATGATAAAATAAGAATATAAAAATAACATCAGACTTGCATTCATTTTCCCTCCACGTATCCAAAGGCTCTAGGATTCTAAAATAAATCGCATCTAAAAATAATGGAAATATGCATTTGGTTTTTTTAGTTAATTGTCAAGCTACTGTAAATGATTTTGAGCAGGGACTGCTATGTTCACTCCTTGTTTGAATAGTACAAGAGTTGGGCATCTAGGTTTCTACAGAGCTATAGTATTTTAAACTCCCTGGAGAAAGAAGGCAGACTAAGCAGTACAGACTGTTGTGTGATATCTGACGTGTTTGAAGACAATGCCTCCGTCATCTGACCTTTTAGCTGATGTCTTCTGAACTACTACTTACCTGTTGAGATGCCCAGCATGTAGCACTCCTGCTCTAACACCATAAAATTTTGGAGCTTTCCATTTTCCCGTTTTGTCAGAGCAGTGTACCTTATTCTAGGTTTGAGCTTAAACACCTATGTTAGGAAGTTTGTCTTTTTCAGGCTTTTTATGTAGCCTGCAGAGACTGGGGTGCTCCTCCAGGGGATAATTCAGAACAAGAATCTCTTGTGACCGACTGACTAAAGAGCAGAGCGAGTCCAACTTCATACTCAACTATGTGGCTAAGTTGGATTCTGTTCAGAAAATTATTCTTCCAGCAATTGCAGTGCTAAGTAGGCTGTAGAGCTGCAGGACTGTTACTTTTCCGCACCTTTTTACCACCCTTTGCTTGTGTGTATGGGGGCCTGTGTCTAGGGGCAATATTAAATTTTGTAGACCTGCTGTGTTAGAAATTTGTACAAACACTCAAGGTTAAGAGGATATAGCCTTTATCGTAACAATTATAAGGACACTCATTAGCCTAATGAAGCCATGGCAGTGTATCTATGGGGATGGTACTGCAGCAGTGTCAACATTTGTTGTGAGAATATTTTGAATTATTTTTGATTAACAATATGCAGTCCCCAGGGAAATAAAAAGCTAATATTAGAGATACAAAACTTGCACAAAACTACGTTGCTGAGAGAATACCAGAACGATACAGGAAGAGACTCTTCTATAAGACTTGATTGGTAATTATGGATCATAAGATACTGTCTGTCCTTGTTTCTTAAATACATAATTCATGAGTAGAGCTTAAGTAAGTTTTTCAACCAATAAAAACTACACTGAAATCGGAATTTAGGGGATTATTAGCACAATGAATCTGATGAACAGTTATGGCTTTTCAGTCTTTGTCTTTTGATAGGAGAGGCAGGAAGAAGGTCTTATAACCTAGAAAATAACATAGTTGTGTTTCCACCTGAGAGCTTTTATGGGAAGGCGCAGTTAGATACAAAGCTTAGAGTAAGCAAAATTTAGGTGGGATTTAATTTAATAGACACGATAATCTGAAATCTCATCATGTTTAAACTGAAATAACTTACTTAAAGTTGTCATTCTGTTTAAGCCAAACACCTTTTGTGTTCTCTGCTTATGTATATTCACAGAAGAAAAGCAAGACAACAGAAACCAAGGAAGCAAAGCTCCCAAATATTCAAGGTCTTTGAAAATTTGAGGCAAAATTTGCAGTGCTTATTCACAATGAAGTATTTGCTTAGTGCTTTTGCACAGGCTGAAAGAACTTTCATACTGGTTTTATCAGTTTTCAGTAGACAGTGATATTCAGAAGGGCTCAGTTCTTGCTCAAAGTTTATTGTACATCGTATGCGTGCAACAGAGAGATAAAATTCTAACGACAAATGTGCTCCGTCCTTGTTTACTTTTTTAAGCAAAACTGATATAAAGTGTATTGCTTGTTCAGAAAAGTATCTGTTATGAGATTAATGAAAGAGATATCAGCTGCAGGTTTAATGATTTCCTTAATGATCAACAAACTGTTTATAGTGATCTGGAAAGGAGGATGTGGATAGTGAAGCCGATGAATTAAAAACTTGGAAAAAGCTTTCAAAAAGTTTGTTGAAATTCATAAACTTCTTTTTTCTTGGAATTTTCTGAGAAACATTGAATGTCAAAAAAATCTTTCATTTCATAAGCTAAACTACTGTAAATATTAGCTGATTGGTCAAAAATTAACTGATTAAAATCTTGCTTTACAGTCTCAAATTAATAAGTCATTTGTCAAAAAGAATTTGAAAATGCAAATCTCATTCTAAATTTTCCTGTAAGAATCAAAGAAAAGACAAAAGATGGGGAAAATGGCAGGCAATAGGTGGGCCTCTCTTCATATTTAAGATTGAATGGTTTGAATATTACCTGAAAGTCTTCAGAAGTCTTCTGAAAAGCTTCAGATGTCAAAATAGAAACACCTGAAGGCCTATTATCAAAATAATAGCCTCTGTAGTCTGAGAACTTGGCAAAAGAGAAATGCCTCATCTCAATGACATGGGCTGATTGATTCCACTGGCAGCCAGTGACTCGTGTGACGTGACTAGATAATGAGGGCTTTTATAAACTCCTCTGCCTATTTAAGGGCCTAAAAATGAATTTTGGATCACAGGCCAAGATTCAGGGCCAGGCATCCAGAGACAGATTCTCTGCTATTTTTAAGAACTCTTGAGACTGCAACTACGGATGGTATTTATGCACACTCTTTGCTTAAGTGGTAAAATCTGTTCTTTTTAGTGAACAAGGGGATAGTTATTCCTGTAATTTTTAATGTAAGCTTAGAAAATGTGACTGACAAAATCTCAGTGAACCATCCTGGAGACGACAGATATTCATTAAATAATAACCACTCTTTGTAGTGCATTAGCATGAGGAACCTTAGCAATGGACAATGAAGCTGTTCTGCCAGGTAGAACAAACCCCCTCCCCTGGCACAAAGACCTTCCAATTTAAATTCTCAACGTGACGCAACAGTTGGATACAGAAGATGAGAGAGCAGGTAAAATTCTATAGCAGTTCTTTTTGCTAGTATTTCATATTCTTTAACTAGTAATGTACCGATCTTCAAGAGCATTCTGCCTATTTTAAAGTATGAGAGTGAAATTAAAAAAAAACACAACAGCCTGGTCGTGGATTTCAAAGAGAAACTCGGCCTGTTGGATTCATTGTATTGACGTGAGATCAAGTTAAAAAATCAAGCTCTTACGTATTAACTGAGCAAATATTTCATTCTGACTAATCAGAGTATTGTTTTACAAACATTAAAAGAGCTTGGTAAAGCCGTGTCATTCATTATTACCATTAAAAATATTGGTATTATTTCTTTGGAATAATTACAAACATAGCAATTTATTCATAAGATAAATGGGTAGGATTAAAAATAAGCACATACAAAGCTATTCATCAATTAAATAAATCAGCCCATGCTATGAAAATTCCATGAAAAGATACCTTAGAGATTTAGTTAATATCAAGGCACTAATTATTACAGGAATGTTGATTGTTTGGACATGGTGAGAAGGAAATCTTAGAAGTGTTGTCTAGATAAGAGTGGAGGATTATTTTCTTTTTAAAATACAGGGAAAATAGTGTGCACAAGACATTCAGTGTTGGTTTGTTTGGGTTTTTTTAGAGTGTTTCTAATATATCTGTGCAAAAAGCCAGATTATCCTGTGTAACAGCATGCAGGCATAGGATGAAATTGTGTGTGTGTTGTGCTTCCCCCCCAGAAAAAGAAAAACCAAACCCACCAACCTTTAGTCTTTAAGTGTTGCATTTTGTGGCTCTGTTTAGGCAATTTCTTACCTAAAAATTCGGTGGGTTTGGAGAGAAAAGAGATGCAGGTCTTTTCCACTGAGAGCATCAGAAATAAATAGCTTCAACTGTAGGCACTGAAGCGAAGCTGAGATGTGCGGAGCCCAAGTCAGCCTTAAGAAACGGTTGCAGTATGGCTGAACTAGTATGTTGCGGAGCTTGAGAAAGCAAGCTATTATTATTAGCCTGGGTGACCAGGCAATGCCAGGCTGACCAGGCAGCATTTAGCGCTTTAAGCAGTACCGTACCTTGCCAGCTTATCAGCTCTTTCAAAGATGTTGGGGGGACTGATGCCATGAGTGACACTGTGCAACAGAGAGATGAGCAAAAAGGTACCTGAGGAGGAGCCAAGAGCCCCTGCAGTACCTGCGTACCCATGGGTGCTGCTGGTGGCCTGGCAGGGGCCCCTCTGTCCCCCAACGCTGTGCAGCTGCTTTCTGTTCTCCGTCTGTGCCCCAGACCTCAGTTATCTGCATGGATGAGTCTCCCCAAAACTCCCTTGACACACGGGCTGCTGAGAAACTCCCAGAGACCAAACCTCTTGTGCTGAGCAGCCTATGAATAGAGCTACATATTCACTTAAAATGAAACCCAGCTCACTTACTTGAGCAAACAGAAGATGAAGCTGGAAAGTCAGAGAGCTTACTTTGCTTTGTCAGGTTATCCTCATTATCATTGCAGGGTTAGTAAATTATAAATATCTACCCATTAGAAGAGGAAAAGCTGTACTTTAAACACAAGCTGTGTTCTTTCTGCTGGGCTTGCTATTATTTTATTATTTCTAACCCTGTAAACTGTAGTATTTCAAAGGTAAAATGTGTTCATAGTTCAGGTAACTTTACAAAGCAGCATCGCTGCTGCTACATCTAAACAGCAGTACATGAGCAATTCCTGCTTTACTGGTCTGAGTATGTACTCCACTGCGCACAGCCTCTAGACTGAAAGAGACCAAAATTTAAGACGGAAATGTGTCACTTCCCCTAATCCATTCTCCAGCCTAATTTTCATGGGAATGAAAGACAGCTGCTTAGCCTGGAAGACCCGTGGTGTGCGTGTTTGAGGGAGAGGGCTGTGGGGAGTGCTGACGAGCTTTGCTTCCCTGCAGTCTGTGCATTGGCAAAGTGTCTGCCATGAAGTATGTGTTCCCTGAAAGGTCTGCAAAGTTACCGATATATGTCTAAACAGGGATATAAATAGAAAAGCAGGTCTGGTAGTGTGTGCAAGCTTTATTTGGCAAAAAAACAAAAGGGACTGAGAACAAAAAGAGCTTTTCACTGCCTCAAGCCTGACGTTGGCCAGGGTCCAGACAATCCCTACTGCTGGCTGAAATTAGAGCTGCATGAAGTCTACCCTAAGTTGTGTCTGGTTGGCTATAGCCCTGGACCTCTCTCCTGAGAGTTACAGGTCAACCAGATTTGGGAGTGTCCATCTTATTTCGCTTGGCCTCATTCCTTACATTGGTGGCTAAGAGCCGGTATGATATAGGAGTCATTTTGAGATCCTAGACAATCTGGAACAGTGCCCAGGAGTTTAGCTTTTTCAGTGAGAAAATCCTTCAGTTTGCAATGGTAAACTTGGATTTTCTTTTGCGTCTTAAGTTTTATACTACTGACTTGAAATATGTAATGGGGAGGAGTTAGCTGGTGTTTTCCATACATATATAACCCATTTTTAACTTACGCATTTATGTAAGGATATTAAAAAACCACCTTCTTTCTTTTTTTATTTAAAGGAACTTTGTTGATGCCTGATAAACTAAATAACCAGAAAAACAGCAGGTGAAAAATTACCTTATATGGTGGAAAGGTATGAAAAAAGTATTCTGGGACATAGAGCTTGATTCTTTGTGAATCTGGAGCTACAAAATGTGTCCTAAGAATATATACAACTTTCAGAATAAATTACAGCAGCCTCAAGTCTGAGGGGCAAATCAAGACCCTACCTGCTGCAAAGATTGAGTTAAGGCCATATTTGTCTTCATGTGTTCTGTAATATATCTAAATTCAATGCTGTATAATCAGTGATTTTAGTTTTGAGTGCTGCAAAAAAATGAGTAAAACCTCTGCATCTTATATTTGCTTACTTTACATTTTCAGTTTTCCTTGTGACAAGAAGAGATAACTACATAAAATGTCACAGTAGCAGAACACAAGCATACTGTTGCGTGATGGGATCACAGTCAGCAGTCTTGGCTATACATTTTTGAATCTGAATGTGTACAACTCAAAACACGGATTTATTAGGAATCATCACTCCCAGTTTATGCAAAGAACAGACAGTTCCTTTATGGTAGAGTCTGCTTGCTAGTCTGTTACACAGCTGGGTATAGCTGAAGAACAAGTAGGAGACAAATTAGGAAGTTTGATTCTTGAAGTGACTGGAAATATCCAAGCAGAAATATGCTCCAAATCACAGGCTATTAACAAGAGAATAGGAGGTACAAAGTACATTCATCTGAGAAGTACAGTTCTTTAAGACAGCTCCTGTGTCTTTTGAAAGGAGCATGCTAGTCTCTGAACTTCTCTGGAGATCTGTGTTGCTGCTAATGATGGCGTTCTTTTGTGTGAAGGCAGAAAGTTCCTTCCAGGTTCTCAGTTCAGCAGAGTTGGCCACTATGTTCTGCTTCATCCATTCACCCTACTCCAAAAAACCCACAACATCCTGTCCACTGCCCCCCCAAGGAACTGAGTTTGATGTCCATTTAACTTCATTACATCCTAATGTCCAATTACATCCTAATAACCTTATCATTTGTACATTTGCTTGTATGACTTTTACTTAGTGTTTATCATCTCTGTCTGTGAGCTCTTCTATTGACCTCTTAGGAGCTAGCTCATAAATAAGCTGTTGGCAATATAAAATGATGTGTGCTCTAGGAGTGCTTTTCTCTACTGTGTATAGGGGAACACTGTATAGATAGCTCTTATGTAGATGTTAAAATGATGATATTTCTCACCTTTTTTATATCTGTTAGTGCGTTGCAAGATGTTCCCATAGAAATTGAGACTTCACTTAAAACGTGGAATGAACTTACTTTTTACTATTATAGAAATGGTGACAAAAATATTAGAAATACTTAATGCTGTCAATGGTAAGAGTAGAGAGTTATGAAAGAAGAGGAGAAATCCTAACAGCTCTTCCAGCTCCTCTTCTGCCAATCCATCAGTATTTCCTATATTGCATTTTATAGTGCTTTGTCTAAATTCCAAGAGTTATGACTTCCATCAAAGACTTTTACAT
>VFFE01007141.1:2190577-2247682 GCA_008921705.1 Burhinus oedicnemus | reverse complement strand
CCTTGGTTGTTATAGCAATAAGTATAAGCAAGAGCCTCTCTGCATACCGTTCCTTGGCCTCAGCTATAAACATGGGTCTTATCACTCTGAGAGCGAACAGTTTTCTGCACAACATGCTGTTAATTTCAGCAGTTAGAAGAGGCCTAGCTAAAAAGAAAAGTTACTGAATAAAATTGGTCCTGTTTTACCTCAAACCAGGACATTAGTGTTTATCATCTCTGTCTGTGAGCTCTTCTATTGACCTCTTAGGAGCTAGCTCATAAATAAGCTGTTGGCAATATAAAATGATGTGTGCTCTAGGAGTGCTTTTCTCTACTGTGTATAGGGGAACACTGTATAGATAGCTCTTATGTAGATGTTAAAATGATGATATTTCTCACCTTTTTTATATCTGTTAGTGCGTTGCAAGATGTTCCCATAGAAATTGAGACTTCACTTAAAACGTGGAATGAACTTACTTTTTACTATTATAGAAATGGTGACAAAAATATTAGAAATACTTAATGCTGTCAATGGTAAGAGTAGAGAGTTATGAAAGAAGAGGAGAAATCCTAACAGCTCTTCCAGCTCCTCTTCTGCCAATCCATCAGTATTTCCTATATTGCATTTTATAGTGCTTTGTCTAAATTCCAAGAGTTATGACTTCCATCAAAGACTTTTACATAATCCAGAAGAACTCATTATCAGAGAAAATGTCTTCTCTATGTTTTCACCTTCTTTTCATTCTACTACTCTTAACTGTACTTTTGGAGCATCATTCCCAATTAAATAATAATTGTCTTTCCAGTTATGCATTCTGCCCTCTACAAAAATCCAACTGCTGGCAATTTATGTTGCATTCTTATGATTTCCTTAAGTGTCTACTTCTCTGTGGTTCAGATATCAAGGCAACTTTTTCAACTGCATTATGGTATTCTGGGATGTTTTGCCACAAAAAGAATCCGTAAAGGATTCCCTGACATAAAGGATCATCCTTATGGAATGCCTAAACAACTGATGGTGTTGTATATGGTTGAAATGCACCTTCATTTCTTGCTAGAGCAGCACCTTGTATCCATCACTTACTGAATATAACCTTGGTCAGCTGTAAAGCTATTCTGAGTTTCTCGAATTCCCAGGCAACCAGATTGCTATTTTACCCATATACTTTCACTAATTCTTTGGATTATGTCTCTTTCCTGACTGGTGTTCACAGAACATACAAAGGTAATATCTGCTAGGTATTTCATATGCCCACAGTTCATTTTCCGTGTATTTTTTCTTGAAACAAGATGTGGATTCTGAAGCTGGTGCTGTGGGAACTTTTATTATATGAAAAGCCCCTTCGTTAAAGACATTATTTATTTTTTCTGATAAACCTTTATTTTGCAAAGCAATTTTTCCTGATTCTCTTCAGAATTCTTTGTGCATTGTAAGCGTGCATTGTAAGTGGTAAATTGAGTGACTCCTGGGAAATTATTTTTCCGTTTCTGCAGAATTAGTAATATTGATGACTCTGAAAGTCCATCAATAGTCTGATGATAATACTACATTTTCTGTCAGACAAAACAATATCCATATCCTGAGGTCAGAGAGAAGGCAAGTCTTAGAACAATATAGATTTTCTCTTTAAATGGATTATATCTTCAGTTCCTCATTTCATTGCCATGTTTCAAAAAGTGGAGGAGATAACACAATAACACATACTGTCCTGTTTTCCTAATAGCATAAATTCCTAAAACTTCCTCCTTCAGAAAAGCCAGATGTGATGTCCAAGGTAGAAGTTAAAACTAATTCCGTGTGAGAAAACCAAGGCACTTGACTCAGAGGCTATCCCTGACTAATCTGCTGAATAATCCCTTAATAAACAGTGGTTCTATAAAGTATGCTATATAAAAAGTGCAAACAGATAAGTTAGACTACAGCTAATTTACATGTGTTGTGCACAATATTTTATTGACATTTTATTGTTGCAGTATGTCTGGAGACCTTGAAAGAAAGAAAGAAAAATACAATTTAGTTCTGATCGTAGTGATCCTAACATCTTAATAGGGTCATGAGATCATTTGCAATCAAACAACAAATTCTTTAAAAATATCTTTGTCATTGTTATGCACAATAAATAACTTTTCCAGAACCAGCAGGTTGTCAACTGAACTGAGACAAAGGGTTAATAAGTGTGTGAAATAAAAGAGATACTTAAACTGATATTTTATGGATAATGATCATTCTTCACATCTGATAGAACATTTATGACATTGCTATGAGCTCACCATAATATTACTAATGTAGTTGATAGTGAAGAAAGAAACAGACTAACAGGGGAACCAGCCATTTTCTTAGGGAAACTATAGTTTACTGTCTGAATTCTAGATACTTGGTAAATGATTTATGAAGCTATTCCTAATTCTTTTACGAAGTTATCTAGAGATTTAATCAGGAAATTAATCACTGCTGTAGCTGTATATTTATGTAACGTAAGAAGATGTCCTTTTCCCTATTTACATATAGAGAGGAGTGATTACAGTTATATACATGTCTACATCTTTTCAAATTATGTTATAATATTGGAATGATTTACAGTTTATATCAGCTTCAAGCTATGCTTCTGTGCCTTCATCTGTCTCCCCAAATGAAGGGCAATGAATGCCCATGGCAGATGACTGGAAGGAGATACCACCTCCTTCTTAAGAGACCATGTTCAGGGTCCTTACGGGAAGAATTACACGCAGACTTTAATTTCTGAAAGAAGTGTAAAGCTAAAATGAACTACTGGAAACCTCTGTCAAATTCCATTAATTTTATTAGAGAAGCACTCTACCTATGTCAGCTGCTCTTGTTGAGTCAGATTTGTCATTGAAGGAATTTTCTCTCATTTTGTCAAGTCTGCATTTTTCCATGTGCAATCTTTTTGTTAATACATTCCTTACCACTCCTACAGCAGTTGTGTACAACTCATATCAGTGATGAGGATTTTCTCTACTTTTAAAAATGTAACAGCTACATTGTCCTGTATGTTTTCACTTCATATCCCACACACACTCCTGGCAAAATAAAAATCCCACCAAAACCAGTGAACAAAACCCCAGTTATACAAGACCCCTCCAAACATCTGAAAACAGAACATCTAATAACAGAACATAAAGAACAGAACATTGATTTTCTGTAGTCCACCAGTTGGGATATCAGCAGAAAGCAGAAACTTACTTTCTGCATTAATTATCTAATTTTCTTTCCCTTGTCCCTGCCCCATTTCATTATAGCTGATTCAATACTGGTTATTTGCATATGCTTGAGCATGAAGTATGCTATTGCCCAGAGAACACGTACATTAAGATCAAGCAAAACCACTCTTCCAGTAAACGCTCTTCTTGGCAATTTAGAATACTGACACAGAGTAAGTGGAAAAAGTCTTGAATCAAAATTCAGCTAAGGTATTTTCTCATAAATTGTGTAATCTTTAGTGATCGAGGTTGTGCTGAATCAACAAGAGGCCTTTATTCCTGCCCAAAGCTTTTTTGGGACTACCGCCTAACAACCAGTTGTCAACCAGTCAGTTGCTTTTTGATTTTATTGCGCGTTAGAACGTAGCCAATTAAGATCTGATTCCCAGAGAGAAAAAGAGGGAAGATAGCACCTGCTTAGTAAATGGCATGAAATAACACTAAAGTCAGGATGTATTTAAAGTGTGAACACAGATGTGCTTTTCTTTATGTGAATGGTAATAATGCTTTTGAGACTTTTGGGAAACTTGCCTTTGTTGATCAGTTCATCAAAGAGTTAAGAACAAAATTGTGAGAGAGTTTTTCTTCACATCAGTCATTCACTTCACAATTTGAAGATCACTGTTCCCTTTTAATCAGCACATGGGATATATTCTGTTTTCTTGGAGAGGGCAATTTGTGGTTTCATTGCTAATTGAAGTAGACTAATTATAAATGATTAGCATTTGAAGAAGGCTTTTAACTGCTATATAAGACCAGTTCAGTGTGCCTTTCTCTGCACTTCTTGTGA
Organism: Burhinus oedicnemus; assembly: GCA_008921705.1. Classification (NCBI taxonomy): domain Eukaryota; kingdom Metazoa; phylum Chordata; class Aves; order Charadriiformes; family Burhinidae; genus Burhinus; species Burhinus oedicnemus. The sequence goes on along the minus strand of VFFE01007141.1, from coordinate 2,243,689 downwards.
GTGTAACTTAAAATACATCATTCAATAAAGACTTTAGTATAAAATAGGATTAAGTATACTTATAAGTCTTTATCAGTCATTTCTGCGGGTCTCTAATCCTAAACAAAATGATGCTAAATATGCAGAATCGCAAAAGACAGAAATCAGGTAATTCAGTATAAACATGCTTGCTTTCTACCTGAGATATTCCTACTATTTTTCCGTGTACAATTTTACTGCAAATACTGTTTCATGAAGAATATTAAAAAACACCTTAAGCTTTTAGTTCAAAATGGACAACCAGTGAAAAAGTAATATTGATCTTGTAAATCCAGCTGAAAAGAATCATAGAAATCTATACTGAAGAGAATTGGACAGATTCTGTAATTGCTTTTGTATCAGTAACAGTATTGATATGAGCATTAGTTTAGAGTAAAACCATGCCTACGTAGCTCCACATCTCTCTTCTTGCTGTCTGGTTATAACGGAGGACTCATTCTGTACTACAGAAGGTTCTTCATCATTTTCAACCTGTGAGCATGAATGTGACCTCTCCTTTCAGAACGACTCTGGTTTGCAAGGCTGGGACGGGGAGAAGAGCAAAGGGAAGAAGCCAAGTGACTTTTGCTAGAAGCCCTTCTGTGAGGCCAGTTTTCCCCTTGGCAAAAGAAAAAGATTTTTCACTTGACGTTACTATTTTTGTCCTGTACCACTTGTGTCAGTTCTCCAGACTGTATATTCTTTGTGAAGGCCTCTATCTCTTTTGCAACTATTTCCACCTCTCCTTTCCACGAAACATCTCGGGACCAGCCTTGGGTCTTGGACACACTCTCAAGGACTTGTAATTAGTTATGAACAAGGAGCTACAACCAGGTGGCCCATATGAGAACATCCCTAAACAGCATTATAAATGTGGCAGTAGTACTGGTTATGCAGATGGCTGTGCACTGTATAAATGCACCAAAGAAGATCCCTGCCCAGCTGATCTAAGAGTAAAATGAGTTACCAGATGCAAAAAAGCACAGAGCACAAGAAAAGCACGGTCATGGTATGGTGTAGTCATAGAGCTTTACAAGCATCACCATCTTGAAGTTTTCTGAGCCTTCATAATAAGGGGAATTTTTTATGAATGGAGGGGAGAAAGATGCGGAGACATTTTCACTCTGTCATGTGAGAGAGCGGTTACAATACGGAGACTGAACTGAGGAGTTTGGGGTTCCTGCTGTTGAATTACTGGAACTTACTAGGATAGGGCTCCGATGTATTGAGTGTTAAAAATAAAGACAAATACATTGTATTTCATGTACAAAGTGACCTAGTACTTTGTAGTAGACGAGAAGTCTTTCCAGCAGCATTTTGAATAAGTGAAGGGAGACTGAATATGTCGTGTATTTCTAAATATACATGATAGTGAAATGCTGGTTGATCAGAGCTAGAAAAAAGAGGGTTTGCTGCGAGGATGAAGAGGAAGAGTATGCCTGGGAGGTACCAAGTAGAAGAATTTGCAAAACTGTCTTACAGATTGAGAGAGGCTAGTGAAAAGTACAAGTTAAAAAAACTGTATCTTTGGATTGTTGCTTGAGTGATACAATGAGAAAGTTATCCTGAGTGATTAAGACAATAGTGGAAAAATGTTGCAAGTGAATATCAAGATGCCTGTTTAATTTTTTTTGAATGTGGAAAGTTGATAGGTAATCACTTATAAGAAGATGTCAAAGAGACAAGGAGGCAACGGGTCTGGGATGGTGAGGTAGGGCTGTGCATTGCTTAAGGTAGTAGTTAAATTTAAATTTGCAGGTAAGAGTACCCTGAGATAATTTAAAGGCAGGAGAGAAGGAGACAAAATACAAAGCATTTTGGAAATCCTACCAAGAACTGCAATAAAATCTGGAGGGTTCTGTGGAAGAAACAGTGAAAAAATGATCACAGTGCACAGCCAGAGAAGCCAAAAGGAGACTGATTTCAAGAGGAACTTAGTTGTATTGAAGGGAGCTGACAGTTCAAGGCAGGATGCGGAGTGCTGTTTCTGAGCGTAAAGAGATTAAACAGAGAGGAGAAATGGTAGTTAAAGAGGCAAGGGGGGGTGGGGCAAGCATGCTTGTGCTGTGACGTGAGAGGATGTGAAAGTAAGGCAAAGATTAAAAGAGGGAATAAGAACAGACACTAGCAAAATCTGAAGTTATTGTTCCAGTTTTGTGATAGGGAAAATGAAAGTAAGTAGCAGGGAGGAAAGACAAAAGTTTGCGATGAAAGCAAATGGAGAGGACTGAAATAAGTTCTGAAAATATGTCACGGATCTTTCTTGAATCACCAGACGGCGATCTTCCTGCCTACTGAGGATGATGAAAGTACTCAGGTCCAGATATTGAAGAACAGACTGAATCACGGCTTTCCCGTGCTCATGTGTATTTCTCTGATCCAGACTGCCTTGTTTTCTGGATAAGGCGTTGTAGAGGGAAGCTAGGGGTTGAAATCCTTATAATTAGGCTCAGGTGGATCTGAACATACATGTTTCTGCATGAGGCTATGATACAAGATGACTGTCAACTAAAGCACTAAGACCGCCTTTTAAAAAGAATCGTCAGTGGGTTAAACATGCCATTAACAGGTGTATGAACATGCCCTGAGCACACACTGGAATGAGAACCTAAAGACCTAAGCACTGCCTGGCCCATTTTCTTCATTCTGCTGGGGTTTAAACAGAGCAAGATTGAGACTACTAAATGTAGAAATAAAGCTTCAGGCCAAAACCAGACAGTCAGCATTTGCAAAGCCTTTGTGTTCAGGCAGACAATGAACAGAAGCTATTTGGATCACGTAGCTGAAGTGAGATATCCAAAGTCACGCCTACTTTAGAAGTTTGAGTCCTTTTATGGACAGTGTTTAAGCTTTTCTCTTCATCCCTTGCTTCAGAATAGATCTGCCATTATTGTGTTCCCTTATTAAACGTTAATAACTGTAGGGATGTTGGTGTTCCAAACAAGGAGATGGCTTGGGGATGTCCTTCCTTCCCTGTCTCTGTTGTAGAAAAGTACCTGGTATAGCATATAATGAGTAACGATATTTTCGTATTGTTATATAGATAGGAGTACATTTTAGCTGTATGTTATTATCTACCAATATTGCCATATGTTTCATAGATACGCTCTATACAAAGGAAAAACAAGTGTACGGCAATGAGTTATAAAACCTCCCTTTTAAATGTGACACAGAAAACAACTGAAGTGTACTATGGCAAAGTGACCTGCGAGCAGTTTGTACAGCTTATACTGCATGTATTCTAACAAACGCATCAAAACAGAATATAACCACTAAGTATTTAAATATCCTTGCTATCATACAAAACTAAATAGTCTGTACAATTTCTTTGTACTTGAGGTGATTCGTTCAGATGTGAGTATTTACAGTGTTATTTTTTTCCCAGTATCTCCTACCTTTTTTCAGGTTTGAGCTCAGAAATACTTACCTGGATAAAACTTCCTTGCCTTCCTCTCCCTCTCGATTTCTCTGTTCCTATTTCGTATCTTGTATCAGAAGCAAAGTATAACTGTATTTGCAGATTTCTCTTTTTTCTCTCCAGCTTTTCTCCACCAGCAGGCCTTTGATTTGAAATTGTAAGGCACTTAATCTTTTGCCAGCATTCTTATAAACAGATTCAGCTTGTCCTTTTGCCGATGCTTCAGCATGTAGCCAATTTCCTCTCTTTTCTTGCAGTTTAGAAGACCTCAGATAATTCTTCCTCTGTTCTCTCACAAATATATGAAATTCTAAGTAGTCATCTAACTTCCATCACATTCATGAGGCAATTCCATCACCACCAAATTGCAGACTTGGCAAAACATTGTCCATCTGCCTTTGAAATGATATAAGAAAGGATTGAATTTCAGAGATGCTGGTACAGACAATCTAATCTACTGCATGGCTGCTTGTACTTTTACAGAATAGCCTGTTCTTTTGCATATCCCAGCATGGAATGCTTAAACTATTATTCAGCTTGGTTAAAGTCTCCATTCAATTCACCAGTGCTTCACATTTCATTTGATGAAAGACGAGGTCACTGGGATTCATACAATTTGGCCTAAAACTGCTGATTTGCAGGAAACAATGCAGTTCTGTATAGGTCTTTAGAAAGGACTGATCTGATGTCAGTATGCACTCTAATGGTGCTTGGCTGCAATTTTAAAGGCTGCTGAAGTAGAAGTGGTGAATGCTTTTACTTGTGTTACAAACTCCTAGTTAACGCCTTTGGTGATAGGTTATCTAGGAATAGAGTCATGTATTAATCCCTCAGGTTTAGTTAGATAACCCCTACAGAAGCTTTAAGCAGCCGCCGCCTCAGATGCTTTGGGCTGAATCCAGTCAGATCATCTGTAATCCATTTTTTTTCCTTTCCTCTTCATTTTAGGACTTTCAGTCTGCAAGCTGTAAGCATACACAAAAGAATGTGGGCAGCTGCGGTTGCAGAGTCATGTCTAGTAAGCAGCAATGTGTGATTCACAGTGGCACTGCCTGATGTGTGGAGTTCTTTAAAAAAATATTTAGCCTATCTCTTTAACGATGTGTTTAAAAGTAGGACAAGCAAAAATTCTGACTCTCTGTCCTGTCTCAGCGGTCACTGTCCCTGACCCAGTGGTAGTCCAAATATTCCAGTGTTAACTTGCAGGAGCACTAAATCCGCCACAGTCAGGAAAGAGATTAAATACTCAAAAAAGAAATATACCGACTAAGTTGCTGGCTCTCTCAGTCTGAACAGGCTCGTACATCTTTCACCCTCTGTGGCTTGTAGACTCTGACGTAAGAGAGGCAGAGAGCTATGTACTCGGAGGGAAGGCATTTTCATTATGTCAGAAATAACTGGCTGAAAGCTGAAGTGTGGCTAGTGCTGAGCGTGCTTCCTTGGCAGGAGCTGATATCCTTCTGAACAGCAAAGCCTTTGAGATGTTTCAGTGGTCCTATATTATTTATTTTGATCACATAAATGTTTATTATCTGTCTCTCAAAACAGATGAAGTGAATTTGAGAATGTTGTAATGTGAATAAGTGGCAATTCAATGAAAACGCTTTTGGCAATGTACCTAAGCCACAACCGACCACACACAATTTTCAGTTATATAAAGGCTTTTTTTGGGGTGGGGGTAGGGTGTTAATATCTGAGGGTCTGTAGGCTTATGGGCTTTGTGTACATTTGTTGTGACCATTTTGTTAGTGAAATAGGCCAGAAAAACGACAGGAATCAATACAGCACCATACACAGTGTAAATGAACTCGTGTATGTTTGGAATATAGTAGTTAAGATCTTATCTGGTCATGCTTACCCAAATGGTAACAGACCCCAAATACATAACTGACCATGCAGCTCCTCTAAACCACAGTATAGACCAAGATAGTTGAGTGATAATCCAAGAATTTATAGAAGCAAACATCATTTTCTCTTGTTCCTAACTATATATCTAACTGTTTGATGCTGCAAGCTGAAGTCGAAGATGCTGATGTGTGTAGCTGTAGTGATGGGTTTATGGCAAGTATTTGAAACTGGATTTTTGTGGGACTTATGACCTATATTTCAGTCAGTTGTGGAAAAGCCTTGGAGTGGTTATGAGCAATCCTTAAGATTTTTCAGCTATTCTGAAATCTTATTCCTCAATTTGTGTTCTGTGCATTAGGGTAGCACTTATAAATACGTATTTTAGTGGGTTTTGAAATTGTGTAGTCTTTTAAATACTACTGAATGTTTAAATTGTGATCTCGTATTGAATCGTGCCATTTATTTGATACGTTGTCAAATACCGTTTCAAAATTCTTTCTTATACTTCATCAGACCAACACTTCTTTTGGCTCTTTCTCCATCATCTCGGGGAAAGCACTTGCATAAGAACACGACAACATAACAGTTAGAATAATAGTCCAACTTTTAAAATCAGTTTAACATGTTTCATAGGGCAAATAACGTCTTTTTCCAGGACAGAACCACTTTCCTGAGATTTTATTAGACGTTTAGCACCCTTAAAATAAACATTTTTAAAAATCTTTAACAGTTTGGTCTTTTCAGCAAAGTTAAAAAAAAAAAAAATAAAAATCTGTGTGATTAGGAGAATAGTAGCCCTAAGGTTATTCTCTCCTATCTGTTAAAATCCATTCCTACCAGACATAACAAGAGCTCAACTTCATGCCAAAATTGATTTGAAGTATATTTTCACTCTTGACTTTCTCTGCGGTGGCTCATTTCCCTTTCCCATGCTTCTTTGTAATGGCCTCCTTCCAAGCTGTGAGACTGAGAAGTCAGTACAAGCCCAACACTGATTTCAGCAGGGAACTGCAGAGACATTTGCCCTTTATTGTAGATGCAGAACATAAATTGAATCCAGGGAGAGCAGCATCCTAAAATTACCCCAGGAGTAATTTTTCTAGACCAGACATTTAGATGATGAGCATTGTTCCCTTTCGCTAAGCTTTTTTAATATCATAGAAAGTCAAGCATGTTCCTACTGTAAATACTGTATATCCCTTTTTTAAACATGATTTTTACAAGAACCCTTTTGGGTGGCAATACAAATGCAAAATACTTAGGATCCAAATTAATTCAGAAGTAGAAGATCCAATTTGGAACTTTGTGCAATAAATAACTGCTGACTGTGGATTTTGATGGAACATAATTTATCAGCTAAAACTATGGGTCACGATGCATTTAAGGCCTCTACTTCCAATGCTGTGTTTTATTGTAAAAACAATTCATTGATTAATTAATTATAGTCAGTCATTTATCATCCTAATGCAGAGATTTTTTCTCTCTTAAAGTCAGAGTATGTCTCTCTCTTAGGAGTCATGCTTTCCAGAGCACTTTTATTTTATTTTATTAGTTTGGAGCAGGCAGACCTCAAAGCGGCGCAGTAAGACATAACCTATCACTTTCCTTACTCTACAAAGGTAAAAATCACAGACAACACTTTCATCTGCAGGGAAAGAGATATTAGAAGCCTAAACTAGAATCCTGAGTGTGGTGTCATCTTTGAAAATTGAGTATAGGGATTGTATTTAGAAATAGTTTACGAGACTTTTCACAGGAGTTAAGAGCCCAGCCAGTATTTCCAGAATATGTTTGTAGTAAAAATCAGAAGTTCCTCTTAGCTTCTGTCCATTAAAAATACATACCTGCTAACACCACATACCAATTACCACACTTCCAGAATATAGTGATTAGATTTGAACATTTTTGTTTTCCTGGAAATAGTTTATTAGAGCTAGATTCAGAAGAGAGTTTCGGCATCGTAATGATTACCACTGAAGTGCAGCTCCTGTTTGATAGGTGTGTGTTGCCAAGGGGCGCACAGGCCTGCATACAAAAGGCATTTAAGCAGCGTGACATTAAACATAGTAGTTAACTATGCTGAAAACCAATCATTATGTCAAAAGTCTACAACTCTTCTTTGTTCCTGTATACAAGGAAGAGTTAGGTGCATCAGGATGGGATCCAGAGAACACAGAGCAATTACATCCGGTTAATAGGAAATGCTGAAGATAAGAATCTATGTAAGCAACTTCAGAAGTTGTTTTATATTCTTACCAGGCTCTTTTGTTTTCTGCTATTACCTGTTTAACCTAGGCTTGTCACATGAGGCACAGCCAGAGAGGTGGGATCAGGGGAGATTTAAATCTATATCCTCTACGTATCTGCTGTATTTGTCCTATGGGTTTTGTACAATTATATTGCCTCTGTCTCTCCTTTTGAATTTGTTCTGTTTTGCCCAGAGTAATTAAATATTCAGGGGGCCAGAAAGAAAAAAGAGGAGGACTATCTGGTCTGAGAATTCACCTGGGATGGGTGCAACCTTAGTTCATTCACACACTGATATTTGAATCTAGCATCAAACAGTTCTTAGCCGGGGTTTATTTAGGGACCTTCAAGTATCTTTTTATGATGTATCCTTCTATCACAGTTCAGGATTCATCATTTAAGTGTCTATGATCAAAACTTTCTCTGATACCTGGAGATGCTTTATCCAACAGGTGATATATACAAGCTCTGTGTATAAGTTTTTTTAAATTCCTGACCCCTCTGATAACTGCCTCATTTTGATGAGACATACAATTTAATGTAATTTAATTATGAATCCTTTTTTTCCTGCTGATGATATTGTATGTTTTACTGATCAGTTCTTTGACCCTGTGATACATATTTCGGTTATTTCTTTCATATGAATTTAATTTTTCCATGTGAATCCCAAAAAACAAACAAGCATGAAGTATTTATTAAATGTTAATGCTTCTTTGGAAATCACTGTTGGTGACAGTCTAGTCTGTGTTGAAGTAATGTATTATTCTATACAATTTTCTGCAAAAACAATAAAAAGGAATAAGAATATAAATTCACAGGTTGGGTTTTGCCATCCTGAGACATGGCCATCATCATGAAAGTGCTTTAGTTCCTAGTGCTTGTGGCAGATTACATGATTAGAATCACAACAGAGTAGATGCTTGATACAAATTCAAATAGTAATTATCCATGGGACAACCTCTGGTCTCATCTTATTGTTCTGTATTCATACTAACTATGATGTAGGGGAAGCATTTGCTACTCAGGGAATAAAAACAACTCCACATCTCTTTAACTTTTAATCTCAGTGTGTGGTTTATAGATGACTTTTTTTGCCATGTTCTTCATGTCTTACAAGAAACAATAAGAAACTCAGTGCATTGTGAAAGGGTTCTCCTAGACAATATCTGTTTTCTGATGCTTTCCCTTCTCCTTGCCCCCAGCAGAGCAGAATGATGGGGTATGTTTAGGCCAGGAGACTTAAAAATCTCCAGAGACGCTGTTTGCTTGGGTTTTCCCTACTCAGGTCATTATTTTAGTACTTTCTCAAGCAAAGGACTTTTTTTAAAATTTTTTTCTTGAATAAGGTCACTTTTTGTGTGTGCTAGGATTTCAAAAATGCCAAACCACATCTAGCTATTCTCCAGAATGTTCAACAACGCTGGTTGAGACAGAGATTCATAGCATCAGTGGATCACTAGTATATTTTTGTCAGTGGCCTGTATTTCTGCCTCAGTAGATGTTGCTGTAAGATTATTTTTTTTTTACACTTGGAAATTCAGCATGAGTTCATTGAGACTGAACTGAACTTTAATATGGAATTATATGGTGGTTATGTCCTGAAGTTTATTCTCTCATGTTGGGGAAAAATATGTAAAATATCTGTAAAAACCTTGATCTCTTTCCATGTTCCACACTGTAAAGAATTCAGCACAATAGATTGGACTGAGAAACTCCTAAAATGAAGTTTGAGTGAAATCTTTTCTTCACCTTTTCTAAATTGTATTTGCAGTCCAAATATTTGAAAAGCTCCATTACTATGTTGGCATACATTGTTGCTAGTAACAGCTTCCAAAGGAGAGCTGGGCGTTTAATGCAACTCTCAAATTTTTTAAATAGAAAATGGAATCACATGGAAATGCTAAATATATCCTAAATAAATAATTGAAATTTGCATATCATAGGGAAGTGTCTGCCATAGAGAGGTTGATTATAATGAGATTTATTACACAGGGAAAACATTTTTATATGCTGATTCAATTAGCTTTGAAAACTTGCAGTAGTGTGCCAGTGTTGCTTATTGCCATTATTTGCTACCAAGGCAGCAAATTCATTGACTGTGTTCAGGATAAGTCATAGGACTGGAATGAAAGCATTGTCTCTGCAGAGGCAATGTGGGTACACCCTGGTGCTTAGTTTTCTTGTAGTAAGGGTTATGCCATCAAGTCTTCTAGTTTCAGCTCTTTTAGGGCTTGTTCCATCACTGTCACAAAGTTTTGCCATTGAATTTCGTCAAACTGGACTAAAAATTGCTTTGGTGTCCCATGGAGTTTTCAGAGATCAATTGAATATTTTCAAATAGCATATTATTGCAGCTAGAGTTATTAATTGATGCCAGATCCAGTGCCCTTTGAAATCAATGTGGTATTCTTAAGGCTCTGAACTTCAGACCACATGCTCAAAGACAAGGAGGTATGTAAATGTAATGTGATTCCCTGTCCAAGATGAATACATGCTTCTGATCATATCTGTATGAAATATTTAGGTCCTGGTTTAAAGGACTTCAGTGCTATTTTAGCATTTAGGACATAAGTTGTTAGAGTGTTTGGACTTAGAGTTAGCCATGAAGATGAAAACTTAGTAATCAAGAAAGTTCTAAAAGTAACACTTGAGACTTTTCTTTCAGTTAAGCAATATTTTCAAATAAATTTTCCTCCTAATTCTCAAATTCTGAACTCATGGTTTGCTAGGTCATTGGAAATACTCTCCTTCAAAATTACTCACTCAGAATAATAAGACTCTTATATAAAGTGGCCTATTATCATAAATGAATAAAGTGCAACCTCTTAAGCAAGTGGAGAAGATTGTATGAAGAGTAGATCTCAGTCATGTACAATATCTCCTTCAAACATGGGGAATTTTCATGAAAATTATAGTACTTCAAAAATTCTCTTTCCTTAATCTTTGCTAGAATTGCTTGACTTATGTCATAAATCACTTCTTCTAACTACCTAAGGTTATCTACTTTAAATGGTAATGAGCTTCATGTTTGAAACTTTACAGGATTGCTGGTAGGTAATTGTAGAAGCACATCTTAAAAGAGAATTTGGGGCTCCAAGCATTACAAAACAGAATGAGCTATTTAAATTAACAAGCAAGCTGTTAGTCAGATTAACAATTAGTGTAGTGAAAAAAATATCATAGGTAAACTTCATTAATGTGTTGCAGTAGAAACAGCTATTTCAACAATTTCTCAGTCGTTAAAACTCTTGGAATTCTAACCTGTCTCAGTCTATAAAATCATGTAAAGTTATACAGGATCAGGGAAGAGAAGAAGAGGAGGGGAAGAGTGTAAAACTGAATTATTTGCAGCTTGAACTGGAAAAAAAAAACCAGATAAAATTATTCTTTCCATTTTTCCCATAGCAAAACACATACAGCTAGTCTTGATTAACTATGGCACGGGATAACAAACAGACAGGAAGAAGCAAGTTTGAATTAAAAATAAAATCCCAGTAGTTACCTACTTTTCAGGGCAGAGGAGGGAGTGACTATTACAGAAGCCTCCTGGGTAACGTCACACTAAAAACTTTCCCTCTGCCTGTACAAAAGTTTGATAATACTCAGCTAGATCTTGAAAAACTCTGTCACTTATGCTTTACATGGGTGACAATGCCAAGTATGTAGTTTTAAAAAGCTCCTCAATCAATCTGAGGTTATAGACTCTTTCTGGTAAATGTGCAATGATAAAAAAATGATGAAAGTATGAAACAAACTTGCTTGTCTTGAACAAAATGGGATGTAGATTTAATCTAATGACAGCACGTGTTCTGGTGACCAAAAAAGGCCATCCAGGCCTGTATGGTGATACTCATTGTTTTTATAATAATTTTGGCTTTCTGCTTTTCCATTGCTCATTATGGAATGATGTTCCCAGATTCTGCAGGGAGAGGTGAAAAAGAGTGTGTTCAACTCTTTCTGCTTTTTTCCTTTGAGAACTTTCTATGGATATAGCACTTGTGAAAAGAATTCAGCTTTTCTCTGTATCTAGTAGGGTTTTATTTTCCTTTTTTGTTATCTTATTTAAAATTACATGTCTATCAACTGTTCATACATTTTCCTGTTCTGGAGCATCTAGAAAGCTGGCTCAAATTCTTCTTTTCCAGTGATTCTAGATACTGCACCTTTTGTCTTTCCTCATATATTATTTACCCAAGTGTTATCTTGGTTGCCAATGTGTGTAAGAAAACAAGAAAGTCATGGAATATGTTTCTCATACACTGCTAACCACTCCAGAGAGATCAATGTATCTGGTACAACTAGTATCATTGACCCAAATCCATCAAGCATTAACTCAGTTTTGCCAACGTAAAAAGAGCCAGTATTTAATCTAAAAAGTTTCTACTCTGTGAAATTTGCTACCACAACAGCCCAGCCTGCCCCTCCAAAAAACCCCCTATCTAACAAAATAGCAGTTAATGTAAAACTGATCATTTGGCAGGGTCTATTACAACCAGATCATCTTTTCCAGGTCATATGCTTGTTATTGCAGAGTTTGCTAAGGAATGTTTTCCTGTGTAGAATGTAGGAAATTTCATCCTAGGAAACTGACATCATCTACCTGGACTTGTGCAAAGCATTTGACACTGTCCCACACAGCATCCTTGTCTCTAAATTAGAGAGACATGGATTTGACAGATGGACCACTTGGTGGATAAGGAATTGGCTGGCTGGTTGCACTCAAAGAGTTGCAGTCAATGGCTCGATGTCCAAGTAAAAACCAGTGACAAGTGGTGCTCCTCAGGGGTCGGTACTGGGACCGGCACTACTTAACATCTTTGTTGGCAACATGGAGTTGTTCAGCCTGGAGAAGAGAAGGCTTCAGGGAGACCTTATAGCAGCCTTCCAGTATCTGAACGGGGCCTACAAGAAAGCTGGAGAGGAACTTTTTACAAGGGCATGTAGCAATAGGACAAGGGGTAATGGTTTTAAACTGGAAGAGGGTAGATTTAGATTAGATCTCAGGAAGAAATTCTTTACTATAAGGGTGGTGAGACACTGGAACAGGTTGCCCAGGGAAGCTGTGGATGCCCCATCCCTGGAAGTGTTCCAGGCCAGGCTGGATGGGGCTTTGAGCAACCTGGTCTAGTGAGAGGTGTCCCTGTCCATGGCAGGGGCGTTGGAACTAGATGGTCTTTAAGGTCCCTTCCAACTCTAACCATTCTGTGAAATTTGTATTAGTGCACTGATTTTGTTTTGTTGAAAGAAGTGGTTTGTTTTCATAGTCTGAGACTGACTGTGCAGATTTCTTTCCTACAAAGTAAAACCTGTTGGCTTTTGCTGGAGGGGAAAACACAGGCTTTATGGCCCATTATGGAAAATGCTGCAGTTCGTTAAGATGTGGTGAGACAAGAGAAGGTTGTATAACTGAGTATATCAGCTTGCAGTGAATCTCTAATTCTTCATCAGTAGATTATGTTAGGTTAGTTACGTCCCTCTTCTCAGTGAAATCCCAAGGCTCTGCTTAGTCTTTTGTGGCATTGAAAATCCTTGTGATCTATTATCAGATTATCCTTGAAAGAGTACTATATGTTTCACTCCTAGAAATAAGCAATCTGCTCTCTAGCACTCACCATTACAAGGAGTCATTTGTTACAGCAGAACTTTGTCATTCAATTATGCTTTTGTGTAGAGCGCATGGCCAAAAATCTCAATCACAAGTGTCTAAAGTTGGTTAAAGAAGTTGTCGGTGTTCCAAACTTCAGAGATGCTGATCCTGTGCTGAGGTGCCCGAGTGCCAGCACTTGTGGCAGAGAGGAGCCCACTGCAATCATTTGCAGACTTCTGATCCTTTTGCTTTCTCATTTTTCAGTCTATGAGCATTCTTCTATGGCATGTGAAATACTTTTCCTTCTTTTGTAACTTATTTTTCTCAGCATTCAGTGAACTGATAAAAGTGAAAAATATTTAGCTAAAGCTTTAATTACTTTAGCCTACTTATTATGTTGAACACCTTGCTGTATGCCTCATTTCAGCTTCTTTTGATCCACGTTTTCATGAGAAAAACTGATTATAGGTATTACAGGTAGAGACCTGACTAACAGTAAGAGACTTGTGGCATAGCAGAAAACCTGTCAAATTCGTAACCTAGTTGTTTTTATGAGATGTGTTTTGTTATGCTATGTAGAAAAGGATTTAAATAACTGATCATTCCTTTCCCCAAATAGGTCACCTTTCTTTTAGAGTTAACTATTGCTAGCAGTTATAGTTTAACTGCTTTATTCCTGAGGCAGGAATTCCTTGTTTCTGTACACAGTAAATCATGTTTGTTAGGGATAAATCAACATCTTGACATAGTGCGATAGCTGCAAAGTTAGCTGAACTTGTGTAGCCCAGATGGGTCTGGCTTTTGTTGAAACTTGTGAAATCCACTAGCTAGGAACTATTTGTTCTTGCAGTTAGCCCATTCCTTTCTTAACCCACAGGCAAAGTAAAAGAATATCATAAAGCAATGGGAGGATGATGCAGAAAAGGAAATTGCATCTGCTCTGTTCATTCCCAGAGGCTCAGAAGGCAGGAACAGAAGCTTCTGTGGCAGAAAGTTAGTCTTTGAGAGTGTAGAGACTCTGGAAAGAGAGAGCAAACCCTCAAAATGGCATTGCTTAGGGAGGAAGGTTTGGACTTAGTCTCCTTTTGAACCATCTGCTGCTGGGTATTCTCTCAGCTTTTACTACTTCCCTCTTCAAGTCACTCCAGAATTTAATGTACACCTTGCCCTTGCCTGCTGACTCTGCTGTGGGGTCAGTGGTTGGCTCACATATGCAAGGGGCTGTTAAATACAGTACAATAGAGACAAATCTCCTCAGACCAGCAGTAAAAAAAGTGCGCAATCAGGATTTGTATTTAAAAAAGATTTTCATCTTTCTTTCTATTTCAGCAACTTGGGCCACGATTTATTTGTATTTATACTAGAAATAATGTGTATCCAGATGAAGTGTTCATCTTTCAGTGTAACTACTGGGTCAACAGTATTATTAAGTCTTTGCTCTGCAACATGGTACTGTAAATGTGGCCCGATTTTATATAATTGTTCCTATTTTATAAAATGCAAGTTACTTTTATTTGTCATTGTCTTGTGTAAAGCTCCCCTCATTCTAATTGTGTGTCATCCCTTTCCTTTTGTACTGAGAAAACAGACTACATTAACTGTCTGACTCATTCAACAGTTACTATTTCTCAGTGTTTCTATGGTGCTGGTGCAATAGTTCTTCCTTTAGTGACTCCTTCTCTTGAGTCCTAGAACACTTTAACATGATAGTATTTGAACAGGTTAATTCTGGTAAACCATTGTTGATTATTCTTTTCAGAGAAGAAGCAAAAAGTCACATAAAGTAGTGAAGCGTACAAATTTTTGTCACCCTACTGTACTGGGAAGAGAGCCCTGCAATTCCTTACCAAATATCCTGTTTGAATCTGGCAGTGAAAGACCATCATTAGAGGGGAGCAATGAAGGTGTGACAGCACCTTGGGCAAGCTACCAAGTGCATGCAAAGGTCAGCTACTGGATGAAAGGGGAGTGCAAGAATGAAATGAAAGGAGGAAAATGTCAGTGTTATGCTGACGTTTTCATTAAGAAAATCACTGAATACATGGAACAAGTCTGACATTTACTTATACAGAGGTAGAAATCGCTACACTGTGTGTACTGCATGTTTTCCTGTTCAGTCAGCATATTGTACAGCTGTGATAAAGGGAACTGTAATCATTTCACAACAACAGTGATACAAAATTGTTCATTGACTCAGCTTTTTCTCCATTATGTGAAACATACTATAACTGGCCATGTAAGTCAATTTCTTTCATTATGCCTCTTTCCACCTCTACATTTATCAGGGCTGCAATCATCCTTTTAAAATGATTTCTCAGATGTTGCTCCTTTCTATACAAATAGCCCACCTTACCTCTATCTTTCTGTTAAACAGGTATGTTCACTAAATTACGGTAACCAGGCATCATACATTGTAAAGTCTGGTTTTAGTTACGTAGCTAGAAAATTTCACTGTGATGCCACTTAATGAGAGGAGTTATTCATCAGGTCTGGGTGACTGGTAAATCTGTCACAGACCACGGTGTGGTGCATTTCTGCATTCAGCAGTTTAATATGCACGTGGAAGAGTTGGCTTTCCATTGGACTCATCCAAATTACATCACTTTGGCAATATGAAGAGGTCATAAAAGGGTAAAACAGCCTTTGGAAACACTCTCCACTTTGGACGTGTTCTGGGGTTACAGGCAGGCCCAGAAGGGTCAATTATCTGGCTCTTCTGGACAGGTGGATAGCTCATAAGGGATGCTCACAGCCAGAATATGAATTAGAGTAGCTTTAAACTTTCTCTAATTGATGCCAGGAGTTCAACAGGTTCCCAAGCAACCTGAAAACACAAGGAATACAAAGGTGATTCAGAAAGTTTGGTAGTAAATTTCCCCCCTCTGGAACTCAGTAACAAAATTCATACCGAGTTTGAGGGTGGCAGAGTGGGAGGCTAGATTTAATGCTTGGCATTTAATCTTCTTGGAAGATGCTTGTAGCACTGAGCCAACAACCCTTGGGGTATGACACATGGCCTGTTTATTTCAGTTTCGTATCCTTTAAGTTTCATTCCTTCTGCTGTTTCTTTGTCTGCATTGGAAGGTCCATTTGCACAAAGAATGGTATTAAAATTAATGTCCATCCAAAGATATAAAAAAGGTGCTTCAAACATTGATCAGTTATATTTTACCACACACTGATGGGGCGTGACGTAATACTACCTTTTCACAGACTGCCAAAAAGGATACAAGAGGAATGTCGGTGCTGCAGCACTAATCTTTGGCTATCGTTGTGAAATTATCACTGTGAAGGGGGAGGCAAGTCAAACGGAGATGTTCAGTGAAAGGATGGCTGTGACCACTTAGTGTTGTCTGCGCTCCTCCTCGCTATTACTGCTCTGTGAACGGTCCACCCCAGCCTCACGTGCTCCCCGCTCAGCCAATGGCTGTGGCAGCGGAGTAAGCAGCGGTGCTCTCACAAATCCTGTTTGGCTCTTGGGGCAAGGGAGTGGTAACAAGGGTAACAAGCAGTTGGGGAAAAGTGACGCCTTAAATTTTTCCAGCTGACTCTACATTCATGTGTGTAAGCACGTAAGAAGGTCATGCAAGGAGACACTAGTGGCTGAAAATGCTCTGGAAGGGAGAAAAGGGGAAACCTTGCTGATTGCAGGCTCCTTACTCAGACCTTGAAGGAGGGACATGTTTCCATCCGAGATCCTGACTCTTCCCAAAGACTCAGTGGGTTGACCACTTGCAATGTAAAGCCAGGAAGTGTCAGCATATTATCTACACTCTTAGTCAAATGAGCTCTCTCAGCGGCCCTTGGGACCCTGTTTGCTGATCATCCGCAGTGCATACCTGGTAGTTTACTTGCAGGCTTTCTTTTGGAGTACACCAGCCAGTTCCTTTTAAAATAAAACCTGGATGTGGTTTTGTGGGTAGCTCACTCCAGGGACAGCTTGTTTTCAAATGTATGTAAGACCTTGGGATCTTTATTTATGTGGTCTTCCCACACTGTCTTGGCAAACCTTGCACCCTAAAATACCTTCATATGTCACGTGCTATACCCACGGCACACAATATAGACTCTTGGCATCGTGTTAAAAAAATACCTTTCTGGCAGGTTGTGTTAAGGTTATTATTTTGTGTGTTTTGAACAGCAAAAACAAACTCCTTTTTTCAGGGTGTATATTGAAGCAGCAAATGGGGCCAGAGGGATTAAGGCAAAGCACAGCATGGTGTGGGCTGCAGTACACTTTGGGCATAGTTAATCCTTTACTGATGGAGTTGAACCCCAAGGAAATGTAGATGGAAGCTCACTGTACCAGGTGGTCTGAAGCCAGAGAATGTTTTTCATAGTGTAGATGTAGCCTTTTTCTTCTTATAAGTGTTACCAAGCAAGGCCAAGGTCATCAAAAAGGTCTGTTTTGGGGGTAACAATAGATAGTTTCTGAGTTCTAGCCACAAAAACTTTTCTTTTTCTGAGTTAGAGTTTTTTCTTTTCATGTCGTGTTTCCTTTCACGGCATCAGTTTAGTTTACCTCCAAGAAAAATTAAGAGGATATACCAAAGGATAAGGCCTTAGTATTATATAAATGATAAAATGACTGAGGAATATGGGAGAAAAATTCCATATTTTGGACTTTATCCTTCAGATAAAATTCAAGTCCATACTGATAATTTACTGAATCTGCTATTTCTGATAAAAAGATCACGGAATGAAGAAATGAATGATTCCATTCCTCTCAGTGCAGGGTGGGCTTAACAGGTGCCGCTGGTGGGGCATTTGCTGATACTCAATTCCATGAGCTACAGTCTAGCCCAAGCAGGGATTTCTAACTTACTCTGCTGTAGTCCTATGGGCAGAGCCCCCTCCATAGGTACTGGACTATAGTCCATGGAGTCAGAAAAGAAATGGTGTCATCAATCAGACCCACTGTCAGTACAATGAAAAGGTGATCTGTCAGAAAAAATACTCAGCTGACCGCTGACATTGTTTCTTTTGTTTTCCTGGGTAATACAACAGTAATACATTGATAAGAATCAAATTTTCTGTTTCCTAAGGAACTATATTTGTAAACAAATACCTTTCCTGTGTTTGCAGATGTGATAAACCAAACCCAAATGATGTACTGAGGTAAAAGGCATACCAGTCCTACTGCTCCAGAAATTCTGTTTTTTTACAGTCTGTCTTTTGTTTCTGTTCCTCCATAGCTGAAATGTCTTCTGTTTCATTTGCTTTCCTATTTTCAACAATTTCTGTGACAATGTCACATAGTCATTTCTGCTAAATGTTCATAATTGTTAGTTTGAGCTTGTTAGGTGTTTAACAAATGTATAACCTACCAAAATTAACAATAGATTGTGAAAAACTGAACAATGCATTTATTCTTATTTCCATATGCTTTGAAAGAATGTGCTGTAACTATCCATTTTCAGTTAAAACATGAACGCTTTTAAAAAAAAAAAAAAAGGAGAGGGGGAGCTGAATTTAATATCTATAATATAACCAAGTGGGAATGAATGCAATACATATAATATACTTTTAAAAAGCTAGATGCCTGTTACAATATGAGAATTTTCCACTCATGGTATTTTTGTTACAAAAGTAGTTTCATTTGTAGTAATTGAAGTACGTGAGTTGCAGCTAGTATGTCTGTATATATTTTTATAGTTTATATTTTTATAATAAAACTATCATCAGAAAGTCAAAATGCCTAAAGTATTGACATAATCATTCTAACTGATTCAAGAAAGTCCTGGTGATGGTGACTAGGTCCCATGGTTAGAGTATGTATTATAAATATGTAAGAGCAAGACAGGTAATTTAAGGAGGCAGGAGACTTCTCAATATGACAAAATGCCTACTGCAAGTAACAAGCGGGCTTTGAAGAAATTCTAGTTGCTGCTGGAAGAGGCTAAGTTGCATCTTGAAAAGATAATAATAATTAATGTGCAGTAAGTTTCAATCATGGGCAATTTAAAATATTTTTTTTAGCCAAGGTCATACTTGTAATATGTGATGAGAAATGTTAAATGTAGAAGCTTTATACCAACAAGCTTGTTTTGTTTCAGAAATGGCTATCTTTTCTGAGGCTGTCAAACCTTTCCAAATGGGAAATAATGACCCAATACTAATTACTACAAAAAATGAAATAACCCAGCATTACAATGCTGTTTTATCTGGTAGATCCCGTCCCTAAACAGATAAAACAGTTAGGGTGGTGCTTGAAACCGAGTTACAGTCCAGATTGTGCAGCACGCTGTCTGATTTCCCTGAGCTTTTTAAAGAGATGTATCTCTCTGGTATAGATCCCCGTGGTCTACTTACAGAGAAATTTCATTACCATGCTGTGCGGTCCTCACGGTGCTGAAAGTAAAATATTGGATTGACAGGCACTCGTTGTGGAGGAGGGCTTATTGATGATGGAAAGACTGATTCAATCTCTAATCCTGAAGAACGACCTGCCACCTGGAGTGATAGTATACAGATGGGTGCAATCTAAACTCTCTTTCCGCCTCGAGTTGCATTTGGCTGTAGATTAACAATGTGATTCCATATAATGAAGATGGTTGTTTGGTGCAGTGGCAATTTTCCATTACTGACATGCAATGTCAACAGTTCTGACAAAGCTGTAAGGACAATGTTTAAATGTGCTACATCTGGCTGGGATGGTTGCCAGGTTATTAACAGCCCCATTAAAATTACCTGCAGAGATCTGCTTTGGTAGAAGAGAACGGAGAGCACTGTTTCCCCTGCAACTGTCTACGCAGGCATAATAACAGTCTGGTAGCACACACTTGGAATAATACAGTATTATGGTAGTGGTAGCAGCTTTTTACAGTTTTATTTTGGCGAGGGAATATTTTATAGCTTTAATTGTATTGAATCTAATTCCTGTGGCCTTACTAGAGCAAGTATCCCGTTGAAGTCAACGACAATTCAACTTAGGGTGGAGTTACATCAGTAGGTCTTGATTTTATTAATTTTATTTCCAATAAAAATACTCTGAAGATGTATGCATACATATAAACATTTTTTAAAGTGATATATGAATGTCCTTTTAATTATCCTTTTTTTTTTTCTTTCCTCTTGAATGACTATGTAACACTCCCAGTGAAGCGTATATAATACGAAAGGGTTTTAAGGCATTTTTCTGAGTAAGAGTAAAGGGCCATGCTGTCCCAGAGGACACTGCAGAAGGCACAGCACATTTTCTGGTAAGACTCCCCCATTCCTTTTGAATGCAGAGGGAGCACTTGCCAGTATAATGATAAATGGGCTTGTGATCCTAGCTCTCTATAAGCAGTTTTTAGTCCAAGTTGAAACATTCCCTCTAAGTTCAGTACTGGAATGCTGGAAAAGGTTCTTGCACCCTTGCTCTTACCAATCCGTATAGTGCCTACCATAATTTATTTCTAAGCTGTGTCTCTTCATATATGTCCAAAGGATCTCTGCATACTGAAAAATCCACCACCTGCCTCCTTCCCATCCGTATAGCTTGTGAGCAGAAGTCCATGCCTTGTGGTGAGTTACCTCCTGGCTGTGCCTGGCAGTGTGCTGCCTCACCGCCTCTGCTCGGGAGGGCTGTGCTGGGGACAACGTAGAAATACCGACTACACCTAAGCCTGCCTTTGAACGCTTCCTGTCCCCATTGGCACCAAGTGTCATCTTCAGGATGACTTCAGGGTTAGTTCATAATGTGCAATGAGAAAAGGAGCCCAAATGTGGTCATCTTAGCTTATTATGGCTATGTGATCAATGGTGTCAATAAAAAACTGGGGGCATTTCACATCTGATTATAGTTCTCTTCTCTGGGATGCTGTAGTGAGTAAATTCATTTCTTTGCAGCCTGAAGAAAAATACAAGTCTTTGAGTGCTTTTGTGTCACCAGAGTGCACAGGCTTTAGTCTGTGTCCCTCCTGCTTCAGCTTCCTGAACAAGTGGAAGAATTTTCGAAAATTAGGGGCAATGCAAGGGCTCTTGACATTTCTTACACGTGGAACTTTCCACATGTGGCAGAAATAGAAGACTAAGTTTAGAACGAGCAATATGACTTAATGTCTGTTATGCCATATGTTTTTCCTGCTGCTGCTGTACCAGAGAAAAGGGATGTGGAATAACCTGATCTCATT
This sequence comes from Burhinus oedicnemus, assembly GCA_008921705.1. Classification (NCBI taxonomy): domain Eukaryota; kingdom Metazoa; phylum Chordata; class Aves; order Charadriiformes; family Burhinidae; genus Burhinus; species Burhinus oedicnemus. Next base: position 2,222,454 of record VFFE01007141.1, on the reverse strand, counting down.
CTGACCGTGGCTGTGTTTGTAACTCCTTGGGGCTGTTACAGCCACATGAAGAATTCTCATTTTGCTGCACCACAGAATAGGCAGATAAAATACACATCTATGACGAGACCTGGAGCAAAAGGAGTACAGTTTTGCCCCTGAATTCTGCATACAAGTCTGCCATGGATACTCTGAAACATGTATTACCTCTTATTTAAAATTAATTACTTTTTTTAAGTACCTAGTAGCTCGTGGACTACCATGATACGAGCGAGTCATAGCAATATACGTTAGGCATGTGTTTTGCAGGTCATAAGAATGAGTCGTACACATACAGACTAGGCGACATGTTCTGTGCAAAGACAAATGGTAAAATATATATAAATTTTAATTTGACTTGGAGCTTGGTCTGTGTCACCTAATGGATGTTCTGTGCTTTAGAAGTAAGAAATGAAAACCCATGAAGGCTAGTCATTTCGTAGTGTTCAGTGACACTCAGATTCACACTTCTACCCATCTTATTGTCTGGTGGTGGCGCAGAAGTAGAAACACAAGTGTGCAGTCTGAACTATCAGGCTTGGGAGAGGGAGGCTTAATCTCACAATTGAGCTTTCTTAATTTGTTGTATGTTTTATTCACATACTGAGATAGGTGTAGGTCTTTCAATCCAGCTTAGGAGAAGAAAGGGCTAAGAAAAATAATGAAAGAATGTTGTAAAAAATCTAGCTTTCCCACCTGTAGTGAGAAGTTCCAGTGACTGAACATCCAACTGTGCTCTGTGCACAGAGTATTGATTTAAAGAGGTGCCATCCAGTTGAAAAGATGGGTTAGTTCCATAGCAAGTATGCATGTTTTTACATGACTTCATGGGACTCGTATCTGTCTATACTAGCAATTTAGCCTCATACTTTTAATTTAAAAATTGAAATAGTCAATTATAATTACTTTCAGATTCCAGTGTTTGGAGTAGATTTTTTTAAAATCTTTTCTAAAACTAGAAGTAAGTACTTTACCTTCTGATGGAGAAGGAGAAATCATCCATATCCATCTCAAGTATATTTCAATTAACTGTATTTTTATGAAACTCATTTGTATAGAAATTAATATTTGAGACAAATCTGATTAAATGGTGTCTCTAGGGACAGATACATAAACCAGAGTATTGCAAACTCAGTTTACTTTTTCTTCTAGAAGATCTGAGATTGTCTTAGAATATTCACCCTAAATTGTATGGTTAAATTAGTTGCCTTGGTACTAGATAGATACAATACCTGTGTTTAGATACTACTTACAGTAATGAGTATATAAGATGAATGGTACTAGTCCTATTAGTACACTGGCTATCTACAGCCAGATAATTCCTTTATTTTAAAATTAATACTGTGTCTGTTTTTCATAGTAGGTCAGACATCATTTTCATTTCTTTTTCTATCCCTTCTCAGATGCTGATAACTAATGATGGCTCTCTTACATTTCGGGGTCCTATTGCAGTTTCAGCTGTCTTTTTCTTTCTTTCTTGTTCAATGAGTTTGACTCTTCGCACTCGCTTTTCTTTGCCATTTCCCTTCACTTTTTGTTACTTAGCTTTTATTTAACTTTGCACCTTGCCTCATCTTGCTCCTCTTCATTGACATGACCGTTTTTATTTGTAGTTCTGGATCAGTTCTCTCACTTACAATCTTGGTCATTGTCTCTTCTTGATGTGGGACTTACCTGACCCTTCTTTTCTTCACGGTCTACTAGCTGCAAATTTCTCTTCTTTAATAAGCAGCTTATTTTGCCTTACATCACCCTGTCTATTGAGCTCTGTCTTCTGTCATACTTCTACAGCCTCTAATTTATCTACACAAGATCTTCATGCATTTGATTTTCTTACCTTCCACTCTAAGATTATGTTTATACTTGTGGTAAAGCCAGGTAGGTAATGGGCTAAAGCCAAAGCTCATCACAGCCTGCATCCACATATCCATATGACTGGTAGGATGCAAGTGTCCCTGTATTTAGTAGTCACACACTGCCTAAAAATCCTTGCTTCCCTTGTAGCAAGCGGTGCCTAAACCCTCTAGAAAAGGTTATCTGAAGTCTGCGCAAGAGCATATGGAGTATCTAGTAGCAGCCACTTCGGCAAAGCTGTGGTCTTGCAACCTACAGGACTGTAATTTTCTTGGGCCGGCACTACAGAGTTGAGTAAGCCTGACTTTTAGGGTTGCCTAAAGACGATGGCCAAGACTTTGTAGAATACTTAGACAAAGTATTCTACCATGTACAAGAAAGCTGGAGAGGGGCTTTTTACAAGGGCATGTAGGGATAGGACGAGGGGTAATTGCTTTGAACTGGAAGAGGATAGATTTAGATTAGATATTAGGAAGAAATTCTTCACTGTGAGGGTGGTGAGACACTGGAACAGGTTGCCCAGGGAAGCTGTGGAGGCTCCATCCCTTGAGGTGTTCCAGGCCAGGTTGGATGGGGCTTTGAGCAACCAAGTCTAGTGGGAGGTGTCCTTGCCCATGGCAGGGGGTTGGGCCCAGATGATCTTTAAGGTCCCTTCCAACCTAAACCACTCTATGATTCTATGAACAATCTGAGATATCTTCTCTTCCCCTGCATATCGATTCTGACAGCCTTTGAACTACAGAGAATTACAGGAGAAACCCCCTCCCTTCTAGCCCGGAAATGGAGACCAGGTAGAAATCTTGCTCAGCATGTTTTTTTTATCACCAGTTTGTTTGCTTGCTTTCTCCCCGATGCCTCTGCCTGTTTTTCTCAGTAACTATTCTGAAATCTTCCTTGCTTTGCTCTTGCCTTCTCTTTTCTTCCTCTCTTCCTTTTTTCCCTTCAGATATTTCGTGGTCTCTTGTCATCATTATAAAAGAATCTCATTTCACCTTTCCAGCCACCATATGGCAAGTATCAGACTTGGGTATGTAAAGTCTCTATGATGTTATTACAAAAATAAATGTTCCCAGGAGTTATGTTAGTATGTAATTTCCAGATGTTGATCAGAAGAAACATACTACAAGTAATGATGGGACCCAGACATATTTTTGCATAGGTTTCCTTACCAGATCATGGCATAACCACTACAGTTTGTGAAAATAATGAGCATGTTGTAGAAGATCAGTCGTTAAAAATGCACCGCACAAAGAACTGTCAAACAACTTTGATCGCCTGATTAAGAATTCAATTAAATGGGAGGTTAAGAAATGAGTCCATTGCTTCACTTCAAAGACATGCAAAAAAAAAAAAAAAAGATTTTTAGGAAACCAGTCGGTGAAGTAAACTGAAAATACTGATTGCTTGCATATCTAGAAATTATTTCTATGTAAGCAGGAAAGCTATTAGGATGATCCTCAGGCTTCATAGATAAATAATAACTTAAAAGAGACCATTAGGGTAATATCTGAAAGGGGAAGATCGGCTAACAGGCAGAGACAGCTACATCATGGAGGTGAACAACTGTAGGGATTAAGTGAGAACTGTTGACGTTTAATCTATGATAGACTTCATAACGGAAATTTAGATCTTAAAGGCCTTGAGGAACTCTAGGGTGGAGATTCAAAGGAGGTTTCTAGCAGTCCAAGGTTCTGGAGTAGTCATCCAGTGATAGTAGGGTGAAAAATCCTACTGAATTTTAAGACAGGTTTTGATGAGCCTCCCTTTATTCTGGTATACAACATCCACTTACCTTATTCGTTTAACAGTTTTCAAGATAACCAATATCCGTCTTCCACATAGCTAGTCTTTGAATTTAAGGCCTCAAACTTGCATATCACAGTTTATGTTCACTGGACTTCAGGTACTCTTATTTTTCCTCTTAACACTTGAGAAAGAGCAAAGCAAAAAGTAAAACTAAACACATGGCAGGCAAGCAAAGTTAGGAGGGAATTTATTTTCAGCTGAAAGTTACGTATATTGGAACAACAATTTTCGTAAACTCCTTCCTCCCCCAGTATGAACTCAGCCCTGCTGTGATTCATGTTTCCTGGGATCCCTCCTCCTTTTCTATTGTTTGTCTAGCATTACGTCCACGGCTGAGCATTTCTCTATCCCCAAGGTTTGTATTTGCAATGAGAGATATGGGCACCAAACCCCATGCTGCTAGAATTCCATTATTACCATCTATATTTCAGGCAATTTTCAAAATGTAATATAGAATCAGCACCTGTCTCTTTTGTTCCAGATGTCCGCCATAGTAGGGTTTAGACCTCCCAAGCTCAACCTTAGATTTACCTACCCATGCCTCTGGAGCATCAGCTAGAACATCCAAGGTCAATATCCCTAGATTGCCATCTAGACAGCTTTTCAGTGTTAATATGTTAAGTGCATTTCTGTATAGGAGTTGTGTGGGTTACACGATATCTGGTTGTCCCAAGAGTAATTTTTACAAGAATTCAGTACATGACAAAACTATATTCTTTACCAAATACAGTTATCTATAATGAGTTTAACAGTTCAGGACAGAAAAATACAACTTCTGCTTTTAGTGCTTTACTTCTCTGAATAGATACGAAAATTTTGCTCCTACTTCTGAGTCTATTTCTGTTCCCCTCCCATGCTTCCTTGGTCCCCAGTGAAAGCCTGCTTGCTTTTGGGCTTAACACAGTCTTACCTTTCCTATGCCCTTATTCTGTTATAGCTGCATTCAGTATGCTGGCTTAGATCTACCTCTTCTTCACAGGTGCACCTCTCTTTTTCCTGACATCTCCTCTTACATGTCTGTCAGCAGCTTCAGCATCTTCCCTGTCATTCAGGCTTACAACTCCTGTGTCGATTTTGACACTCTCTTCCCTCTTTCCAGAGCAAGTTGTCACTCCATCATGTCACTTTTCTCTGTCTAACTCCATCTTCCCTCTTGTACTTCTATGACTGGAACTGTTGTTCAGGAGGACAACGAAGCTGGTAAGGTGTCTAGAGCACAAGTCTTATGAGGAGCGAATGAGGCTCTCTTGAGCCTGGAGAAAAGGAAGCTGAGGGGAGACCTTATTGCTCTCTACAACTGCCTAAAAGGAGATTGTAGGAAGGTGGGGGTCGGTCTCTTCTCCCAAGTAACAAGTGGTAGGACATGAGGAAATGGCCTCAAGTTGCACCAGGGGAGGTTTAGATTGGATATTACGAAAAATTTCTTCACTGAAAGGGTTGTCAAGCATTGGGACAGGCTGCCCAGGGAAGTGGTGGAGTCGCCATCCCTGGAGGTATTTAAAAGACGTGTAGATGTGGTGCTGAGAGACATGATTTAGGGGTGGACTTGGCAGTGTTAGGTTAACGGTTGGACTCGATGATCTTAAAGGTCTTTTCCAACCTAAACAGACTATTGATATAGTCTTCTTTTGTCTCAAGCACTGCATATCTAATGCCAGCTTGGATCCTCTGCATTTGTACCAAGGGTATCCAGGAGACCCCTCTCACCCCTGGCACTGGTTGGTATCCCTGCACTGCATGTTCTTTGTCTCCCACAGCTTTCAAGTATCTTGTGTTTCAATGGAAGTTGTTGCATTATGGGACTGAAAACTGGCAGCAGAGGGCAGAGGCACTGCAACTCCTTACTAAATTTGTTGTGCAGGGACAGTAAATCCATCGAGCTTTTATTGTCCAAGAAACCCATGCAGGTTAAGTGCACTCCCTGAATCATCTGAGTCAGTGTGCATCACTGGCCAGGTGTTTTCATCCATTCTGCAGGCAGCAGGATCCTTTATGGGATCATCTGATCAGCTCCTCTGACTAGGAAGAGATTTGCGCTGTTCTCTGGTCTTGACTTACAGTGGATTACTTGAGTTTTTTAGGTGTTTTGAGGTTTTCATGTCTTCAAAAACCTATCAAGCATAAGCAGTATGTTTCATTGTGGGGGGTTAAACATTAGTTACCTGCATAAACATTATTTCTGACACTCATGACAGAGAGGTTCAATGTTCGTGGTATACTTGTGTGATGCTGCAATTACCCATATAGGACAGTGTGATGCAGTGCTGCAGTTGTGGCCTGAAAAAGTAAAGGTACCTGCTCCCCCCTAGTTATTTCTACTGCTGTTACGATATTTGACCAGCAGTTGCTGTTCACTCCATCTAGTCATTCTCCACGTAGTGCATGCATAGTCAATATGAGCCTGTTTACAATTGAACTGTCTCTTTATAGTGAGATTTTATACTAGCTCCATGACTACTTCCTAAGCTTCACAGTACCTAATGTAACCTTAGCTACTATGACACAGTCCAAAACTCAGAAACACCAAACTTCTGTTTATTTTTTATTAAATTGTTTCAGAAACTCGCTATGGACTATACAAGCTTTCACAAAACGTGACTGTTCCAGTTCTATAAGGTGCAGCCTGCCAAAATTCACCTCTTGTTGGTCTTAGAATATATTAAATTACTGTTTGTCATTATTTGACTGATGTAAAAGGTTGAGAACTACAAGATTATGGATGTTCTATTTTTTCCCATGTCTCTTCTTTATTGCCTTTTTTCTTTGTTATCTCTCCTCTTCTTAAAGTCTTAGTGTAATCCTCACCCCCTTCTACAGGGACCTAAATACAAACAGTTCCCTTGACAATAGTTAGTACAGGGCTCCAGAAAGAGCTGGCACAAAATTAAAGCAGCAGGGAAATTTCCAGTAAAAATATTGCATAAGATGTGCATATACATGGAATATGTTTGCAGCATAATTATGAATGTTTTAGTCCCTTGATACAATTTCAGTGAAGTAGCTTGAGATATTTGTTACCAATAACTAAAAGTTAACTTCAGTTGAGATCACTTTATCCTTTTATGTCCTCACTTTATTTTTCTGTTTCTGTGTGCGTGTGTTTCATTCATTCCTATTGTTCATTTCTAGGGAGGGTCACCTCTCTGCTGCTAGCTGAGAGATGGTGATGCACTGTTAAAGACTAACAGCAATGTTCACAGCAGTGAATCACTTGAAAATCAAGGGACCGTTTTCAAGATAAGGTGGTTCTGTGAATCCAGTTAGGTATGTTAGGTGTGTTGGTTGTTAGGAGGATCAGGGCCCAGTGATGGAGGTGCTCCTGGCATCTGTGATACTGAGACTCAACAGTGAAAGAACGAACACATGTATGTCAGGGCACCACTGCCCGCATCTAAGTGTGGGTTTATAGGGATACCGTACAATTTCCTAAGTTAGGAGTGAGAACATACATGATGTATAATACTGCTGCATACTTGGCCTCTTTCCTGGGGTTTACTCTGGCACTTCAAATGTAGCTGCTCAAGTATCATCTTAAATATGAAGTCCTTGTCAGCTAGAGCTGTCTGGCAAACAGAAAATCTGCTTCCTGGACATTTTAGTTGGGAATTCAGTTTATTTCTCTTCTTTAAATGTTCGCAGTTAAAAAAACATATTCATGAGAGAGAGATTCATATTAAAACTGGCACAGTCCCATCTGCTATGGCACATCCTAGGTATGTAGGAGACAATAGTGCCAATTCCTTCTCTCCTTGATTCCAGCCATGGTCTTGTGGCTTATCAGCTGCCATTCTCATATAACAACCCCAGCTGAGTGTATGTAGAAAGCCACAGCAGCAGCTTCACAACAGGTTTGTAAATATGAATTTCTCCATTTTTTTTCATGAGTTCCTAAGTTACCAAGATTTCAATCTCAATTTCGGGTCTTCTGAACAAAGGGAATACATTCATTAACATTACACTGCATACATCCCTTCCATCCTTTACACAGATGCAATAAACTAACAATAAAAGTTAAGTACATTTGAAATGTCTTTAAAAAATTTCTTATCAATTTCAGTAGCAAAAAAATTTCAGGTACATAAATATAAAATAAAAATTAAATATTCTTAAACTCTTTAGAATAATTTTAATATTTGTGTAACATATATAGAATCATGTAATAGAATCATAGAATGGTTTACATTGGAAGGGACCTTAAAGACCATCTGGGCCCAACCCCCCTGCCATGGGCAGGGACACCCCCCACTAGACAAGATTGCTCAAAGCCTCATCCAGCCTGGCCTTGAACACCTCCAGGGATGGGGCCTCCACAGCTTCCCTGGGCAACCTGTTCCAGTGTCTCACCACCCTCATAGTGAAGAATTTCTTCCTAATATCTAATCTAAATCTACCCTTTTTCAGTGGTATGTATCTTTATGATATATAATATATAAACATATCTTTTTATGATTGCAAGGCCAGGATAACCAGTTTTGAGATAATTAATAGCATCAGAAGAAACTTACTTGGTTTGGAAGTTACATATCCCACTGTTTTGCATTCGGTATATCACACTATTATGTGTATCAATGTGTAGGCATATAAGAAAACAAAGGGAAGCAGAAACTATTAATAATACTGTGATATTAATTCCCATTTCTCAATTAGATTCACATTGCATGAGAGAAGATGTGTGTCTGTATTTGACTGTTTTTCAACAGAAGCATGGCAAATGATAAATGTACTTCTAACCTGGGCCTGCTTGCGTACTGGAACTAGTAGAAAACAGGATGGAACACCAAGCACATGCTATGGCTTAATTCTGTATTCCTTCAGAGCCTTGAAATTGTTTGGCCATGCGTTTTGTTTTTTGTTGCTTCAAATGAGAGTGAAGAATTCCTTCCTGTAGTTAAAATGTGTTTTGGATGAGCAGGTGTTGATTCAGTCAAATTGCAAGCCGATTTAACTTCCTGGGATTTCAACTGTTGAGGCACAAGGGGAAACGTTTAAAAAGTGCTGGCAACAGTAAGCGCCTATAGATGATTATTTCAGATTGTTGTTGTTGGAGGAAATGTGATGCAGTGTTCTGTTCATCAGCTAAAGTTCCATTTTATGGTATCAGTCAGGCTCGAGGAGGTCAGTCTGTACCCAGAAAGATCTCTTGTGAAACTCTTTTGTTCTCTAACTCCATGAAAGAATAGCGAAAAATAGACCATGTCAGATGAAAGTTGGTATCTTGGCATAGTTCCATTAACTTAAATGGAACGATACTGATTTACACAAGCTAAGTGTCTGCCCTTAAGTCTATTGTTTAGAAGTCATCCAGGAATATTTTCATACCTTTCAAGGGGAACTTCAGATGGTCTTTAAACCTGTGACACTTTACTAACTGAAGTGTAAAGCTGCAAAGGAGTAACCGAGGCACTTTCTTTTTAAAAATTGCACTCTTAAGAAAAATCAAAGGCTACAAAATAGCCTTATAGCTAAAAATAGTTCAGTCTTGGTGATTTGAAAGTTCACATGCTGTGAACTTAACTGTTTGTATTCAGGCTGTAGTAGGGGTGCTGCTAGAAACAATGAGGATTTCTTTCCATACTGATGATGCGAAATGTATTCTTGATGCCACCTGTGATCAGGCAGCTCTAGGTAATCCATACTATCTACCATGGCAGCAATAGAAAACCTTTTATTCTAATTCTAGGTCAGCTAGAGTCTGATTTTTTATCTAACACCACTGAGGAGCTTCACTCTTTCGAAGAGAGAAAAGAAAGGCTGGAGTAAATAATAGAACATCATACCTATTTGTTTTCACTTACATTAAATAACCTATTTTGGCATTTTAATGCATGAAGTCATTTTGATACGTGGAGTGAAAGCATGGAAGTTGACTGCAAGTCTAGAAAACATTTTACACTGGGAGACTTGTACAGACAGATCTTCTATCTGTGTCTGTAAGCAGCCTCTTAGATCCATTTTGAAAAAGCACTTGAAAAACATTCATATATGTTAAAAAGTGAACAGTTTCTGTGGTGCTAGTAACCTTACTTCTGTCCCTAAACTAAATATTACTCAGTTTAGTAAGTCTGTAATTGGGACTGCCTAGGCTTTTCCTATCAAGCTATTTTTGTCAAATAAAAGCATAGTTTTCAACTGTCCATCAGAAAAAAAAAAAAAAGAAATGAATGTTTTTATTTTAGTCTAGGCATTTAACCAAGTGCAAATTCATCCTTTTAGTTCGGGCTGATATTAACCTCTATATTAGCCCCTTACCCGGTACTGTTGAAATATCTCATGGTATCCCATCTTCAATCCCCTTCTTCTCTGTGGAGAGGGCTGTTTGACTAGACTAGATGGCAGATCCTGTTCTTCTTTTGACTGAAGTACAGTGGAGACTTGGTGAGTTGGAATTGCTGCCATTCCAGCATCTCAGAGTCCCCTGAGAAGGTTGGACCACAAGAAGAAACGAAACTTTGTAGATATCTTGATATGCTTCCCATGTGATCCCTCCCTTTGGAGGGAAAGTAACTTTGTTCAGATAGAATTAAAAAGCAGAGTAATTATTCTAGAATAAAATATTTTTTATCCTTGGAATAGAGTATCCACATGGGGGAGTTATATCAGCGTAGCTATGGCACTGTAATTATTCTGTTAAAGCGAGGCCACTCAAATTCTTCTTCTAGCTAAACCCCAGTATGACCTGTTACCACAAGTGGGAAGAAAGGGAATAAAGAGGGTTCATTGGGCTCTTCGTCACCTCCCACACAACACCTTCAAATAAAAACTGTAATTCTGTTGTGGATAAGAACAGCAATGAATGAAGTAAAGTGAAACACAGAAGCTTTTTTTTGTATGTTACTGAAATGTTCTGCTACCAAAATGAGCCAGACAAAAGATAGAATATGATGATATGGCACAGTGCTGTGCTCCATAGAGATATCTAAGCAGTTCTGAACACCTGGACTGGTGTAATCAGTAGCTTACCTTATTAATACATTGAAATGAGTTTTTAAAGACAGTGTTTTGCAACTTAATATCCAGAATATTTAATTTTAAAATTAAAAAGACATATGAGAGTTGAGAATAATAGATGAGATTTTAAAGAATATGTAGTTTATTTACTGTGTTAACAGAGTTTGGGTGTCAGAGAATAAATCAAGACTTCAAATTTGCTCATAAGGGGATTAAATACAGTGCTCTCTCAAAGGCCTGAGTCATAACTCTTGGTCAGATTCTCTCTTAAAATTCACTTCTGGTCATAAGAAGTTTAAAATGCCCCTCTAATTGCGTCTTACTACAGTAACCCCCAGTCATTTGCTCTCTGAGGCTTTAACACTGCACATTATCAGTGTATATCATAGCGCCTCACTGCACTTTAATTTTGGTGAAATCTGATGTCTATACAAAAGGCTGTTGTTTGTAAAGTCAGGTTCTTGGAGCAGTTGTTTCTCTTGTTAGTTTAGCAAGGTTGCTCTAAGTCAATCTCTTTTTCCTTGTGACAGGATATTTCATAAAAATATACAAATTGTGTAGAAGAGCTATGCTCCTTAAAGACGTCAATTATTTGATCGAGATAAGAGACACTCTCAAGAAGAGAGTTTATTAAAAATGAATTGTTGATCAGTTTATCAAAGAAAGATTTGATATAAAGATCATGATGGGCACAACGTAAGGGTTAACAATTCAATACATGTCATTTACAACTTCCTAAAATATAGCTTGTAAAGTCTGTTTTAAGAGTAGCTGCTTTCTTGAACTATTTCAATGAGAGTGACTTCAGGCTCTTCAGGGAAGGAGCCATTCCTTTATTCTTCCCTCTTAAGCACCTATCAGGATGTGGATGCTCTGAGATACGAAAGTGATTAAAACAACATAATTAGTTTGACAAAGTAAGAGATTTAAATGTGGAAAACCTCTAAGAGAGCCATTAATGTTGTAAAAATTAAAAAGGGAGTGAATAAGCCCATGCCCATGGAGTAAAGAACATACCTCAGACAAAGTACTGATGGCAGCATACTCATTGTGGTGGGGACGCCGAGAAGTTACTATAGCTTTAGGGGGTAGGACGTGTGCAAGAGAAAAAGCAGAGGAATGAGCCGGCTTTTATTTCCAAATCTCACCCATGGCAAAACTGCGTTGATGGACTTTAGCAGCATCCCACCTGCAGAACACCTGTCCAGCTCCAAAGCCTGTAGCCTCAGCTCAGGCGTGACACTGATGGAGAAACAGGGTAGTAGAAGCTTCTTCCCCCAACCCCTTTGAGGTCTTGCCAGCAGCAGTGTGTTCCCTGAGTACTGCTAGCCAGGTATTTCCAGTGACAGTAGCTGGTTTTACAGTAACCGAAGGAAAAAAGTTCAAATGCATCAGTTGATTCATTATGGGATGTATATAGGTAACAGATTCTATTCCTACCTTTCTCTCTAGCAAGAATCTCATGCTTGGGAGTCTAGGTGAAGGCCAGAAGTAGATTGTGTAGCCTGTAAAATTAGGAGGCATCAGCTTTATGATTATCCATGCAAGCTTCATTCTTACCATTTTATAGAACGCATATGGCCTTTCATTAGGTATTCAGATCACCGCTTTCCTCAGAGGGACCCTTCTTCACAAAGTGCACAAAGTCTGAAGAAACAAAGGGACAAACTTAAGTTCTCACCTTCATTAGAAGCCTGCTTCCCTAAGCTTTTCCTTTGTCATAAATCTCTTTGAAGAGATTGGTTTTGTCCAGTAGGTATCATTTTAATATGAGATGGGTTTCCAAGGTTGTTTCTTTCTTTTTTGGGGTAGCATATCTGAAACAATGGTTTGTTTTTTTTTTTTAATGTAAGAATTCATTGTTTTAATGAAGGTAACCTCACAACACATGGAATTTAGCAGGACTACATACTGCTAGACTACCTATTTGTATTTTCTAAGGTAAAAAAACCCACACCATGTTTCATGTCTCATTGTGCATGAGAATTTAATTGATTATGCTACATAACTGCATTATTTTAAGTAAGTCTTAAGAAATTATTCCTGAATTCAAGGCTTAGATTCTCTTTGGAGTTTTTTAGCTGTTACCTGCTGTGGTAGAACAAAGCTTAGTCCACTGCATTCACAATGACTGTGATGACCTCTCAGATCAGCCACTGCATGTAATCACCTGAAGACACAACAATAATAAAAATATATTTTCCAAATAGTTATTCAGCAGCAACTGTGCTTGACTTCATTCCCCCAGCGGAAAAAGGAAATGGCTTGGATTCAGCATTTTCCTATGGATGTGAATTAGTTTAATACAAACATAAACTTCATTGTGAAGTGAACATTAGTTATTAAAAAATAAATAAATCTGGAACCAACACTCCAGTAAAAAAGATTGACATGAGAGTAGCAGTTATATTAAGAGCTATTAGATTAACATCCTCTAATTTTATAAATCACATAATTTGACAACTTGTTCTATATATATAAGCAGTAATTTATCAGAATAATTCCTTTTTTAGCATCACAGAAATATGTTTTACAAACCTTTACCTAAGAGTTAAGATGCAAAATAAATGTGTGGGAAACAAACAGAATTAGATTTACCTAGCCATAAAGAGCCATCATCAAAAAATGATCATAGGAAATTTTAATTCCTATGCATGCTACCAATAGTCTTTTTTGGAGAGACCAGATGCAGGACCAGTTCTAGATAACAATCAACTCATTTTCTTCAGTGTGGATGGGAATAGTTACTTCTGAAATGCAACCACTGGCATGTGTTTGTGTTTTGCATCTAATCAGCAGATTTGAATGTAATTATGTATTTTGCAGGTGAGGTGTTAATGCAGGTTATATGGCACATCAGCTGTGTGCTGCCACTTGAAATGGTCCACTGGAAAATCTTGAGACAAACAACATTCAATTAGGCGCACAGCCATGAGCAGCTGTGCTAAGTACCACTGGCATCGCCTCAGACGTACAATTCTCAGTGTGAGCCTACTGCTAGCCGCTTTTAAAATGTGTTTATGTTGGTGACAAAAACTTTCCATCATCAATTCTTCTTAAATCTCTGTGCCTCTTAGCTGAAAAATTACAGCTGCCTGCAAGGGGAGGGATGCTCAGTCCTATTAATTTTCATTGGATGAAAAGGATCTTTTTCTCCTTCAGGCTAAAGGTTTAACCTTTATGAGTTTCATGAGTAACAAAGGGCAGCCAGATTTTTATTACATGGGGTAGAGCTGTGCATTTGTTCAAAATAATCAGCACTGGGCAATCTACTGCGTATTGATCCAAAGCAAACATTATTACCCATGTAAGCTGTTTCCTTCTCAAGTCTACATTTGGCATAGGAAAACAAACTTGTTTAATCATCAGTTTTCAAATGCTTACCATATATGTCACTACAGTCTGTTACAATGTTTGGGATTCATGACAGCGGTACAATTTGGGGAAATGCATCAACAGATTTTGTAGCGTGGTTTTTTCCTCTCAAAAATCCCACGTGTATTTAGAAGCTACCTTTCTGAGTACACAAGCACTTCCGCAGGTAATGCTGACTTGCTCAGCAGTCAAAAGAGGAAGGAGCCAGCAACGCCTTTACAACTGTATCTTTGCAGCTGGTATAAAAGTAAAATCCATACAGGTTTTTAAATTTGTAGAACAGTGCTGGTTGATTCCTTCTAACTCGCTGCGGAGGGTGTGGTTTGCCAGCTCTCCCGGTGTTGAAGGGTGGAAGACATATATAAGGGCTTTTTCGGAAAGAAGCCCTCAAGCATGCTGATCGTTGAAGGAAGGAGAGGGGAAAAGGAAAAAGACAGAAGACAAGGAAGAACATTTAGGTTTAGTTTTGGAATCCTCTTTTAGTTACAAAAGCCCAAACAGCATAGAAGCTGTCTTTGGACTTGTTACTCTATTGAGGATGAGAAAACCTTCAGCTCAGGTATAGTTACATAGACATCATGAAAGTATGATGGATGACGGAACAGTAGTTGGAAGATGAAGAAAGAACTCATGAGGTCATTAGTACCACTTGACTGAGAATATTGCTATGTTGAAGGGACTGATAAGAAATGCTCACAACCTGAAGGGTGGTTTGATCATAAACAGGAGTTAGGATATGAGAATTGTATCTCTTTTTTTCAGCGTATATGTCTGATTCTGTCAGCCCTGTCAAGACTTGAGGACTTCATCTAGACTTGGTTTGGAACCCTAGTTGCATACAAGGGGTTGTATCGTACTTGGGAGGTGACTGGAGGTAGAGCTACTGCTAAGCTGATAAATGGGCAGTAAAGTGTAGCAGCTCTGGTGAGACAGCAATGGAGGGTACTGAGGCATACGAGGACCACTGCCTTTGCAGTGTAAGGATAATGTACATATGCCAACAACCTATTTCTATGTGCTTTTAACCTCTGGTTATTAAGGAAGCCTTTTTCTTTTTTTTTTTTTTTGTGCATAACTAGCATTTCTCTAAAGGATGAGAATATTTCTTAATGTCTGACATACTTGAACTGTGGGGAATGCAGTATTACCTGTCAAGATTTCAGCAGTATACAAAATAAGCCAATTTCAATAAATTCTTTGGTGGTGCAACGGAAGTTGTGAAAGATGAGAGATCTGCTGACTAACTACAACAGGAAAAATTAAGAGTTACGATACATAAAGTTATGGTCTTCCCCAGTGTCCTGGTTTCAGTTGGGATAGAGTTAGTATCCTAGTAGCTGCTGTGTTTTGGATTTAGTATGAGAATAATGTTGATAACACATACTGTTCTAGTTGTTGCTAAGTGATGTTTATAGTAAGTCAAGGACTTTTTCAGTTTCCCATAGAAGCTGAGAGGGAACATAGACAGGACAAGCTGGCCAAGGGAATATTCCATACCATAGACGCCATGCTCAGTATAGAAATGGGGATTGGCCGGGGGGCAGGAATCTGTGGTTGCTGCTCGGGATGGGCTGGGCAATTGATATCAGGTGGTGAGAGCAATTTCTGTTGCATCACTTTATATATTCTTTTACCATTTTTTTTAATCTTCCGTTACTGTTCTATTAAACTGCCTTTATCTCAACACACGAGTTTGGGGGGTTTTTCCTCCTTTTTCTCCTTCTTCTCCCTACCCTACCTGGGGGGAGGGAGTGAGTGAACGGCTGCCTGGTCCTAGTTGCCAGCTGAGGTTAAACCACCACACCCAATTATCTGTAATTTAAAAAATAAGTATTAATCATAATTTTTTAAAAAATCATAATTTATGCTTCTAGGAGACCAAATAGGCATTTGGAAGCAAACTGAGCCTACTGATGAGTTAGTGAACTCAGCTAGTAAATAGGTTGTAATGATGGAGGGATTGCTAACCTCTGGGCATGTCAGATACACCTCATGCAGAGTTAATGCACTAATATGTGTTTGTATTGATAGAAATAGTGTGACTGGCTGAATGAGAGCTTTTGTTTGCATCTTGAAGTGAGAGCAGCCATCATACATAAGCATACAATTTATGTATTGTTTTCATTGTTTGATGAGTAACACTGCTAGGTGAAGTAGAGAACTCGGAACCGAGAATAGTCTAGTAATCATATTCTCCTCAAGTGCAATTTTAAAACGGAATTAAAGTATTCGTTTTTACACAACATTCTTTAAAAGAATAACGTAGTATGGAATGCATGATTTAGTTTTGGTAAGCAGAAGTTAAATAGAAGACTCATTCTTCATCACTTGTATTTTAACCCTAATTTACTTAGACTTGAATAGTAGACCAAATAACAAAGTCAGTTGTATAGTAAGGATTTTTCTTGTATTCACCTGCATAATATAAGCTACTTCCATACAAAATCTTAGTACTTTGTCTATCATTGCTGGTTTGAGATGTGCAGCAACATTCCTTCGGCATTTCCTCTTGGAAGAATACAGTACTTCATAGCCTCATATATCTCCTTCTAAGGAAGATGGGAATAAAGCAGATGAGAGCTAATCTGGTCTTGTTCTGTATATTTTGAGTGCCTTTGCAGACACAGTTCTGAGTCAAAGCAGACTTTTCTGTATACTTTTAGCTAGCGTGATTTTTACGTGGTTTAGAAAGAGAAACAGTAGTATTCCTGTAGGTATATTAGTTTGTATTTCCCAATGCAAAACTCCTTTTGTTGTAATTTGAATTTTCTATTTTGCTTTGCATTAGTCTTTTTTGCTGGCTCTCTGCAGTATTTCAAATGTAGATTTGTCTATATATTTCATTAATGATCTCTTCAGGTCAATGTGATCCAAACTTTAACCTAAAAGACAAAAGCAGCTTTCAGTAGTTATTCTTGAGAAGCTGGTTTTCTAGGTCTGTTGGTGTTAAGAATTCCTTTTCAAGCAAAGAGTTATTTTGAGCCTTTTGAAATATGTTTAAGTTCCTGCTCCTCCTCTTCCTCCTACTTTCTTTTTCTTTTATTGTTAGCAACATAAATGTATGGTATGTAACTTAATTCATATGTCATTTTAGGAAATACGCAGAAGAATAACAGAAAGCATACAATGTGAAGTCAGTTGTGGTGATAAGGGAGAAGTTCAGCTTGTGTGCTGTAATGTTTCTTCTGCCACTTTCAGAATGGCCCTTAAGAGAGTCAATAAGAGCATATCCTGTATGGAGAGCCGCTCTTTTGTTTTTTAAGATCTGGGAGTTGTTTTGTCATTTTTTTTGGTTTGGACTTTCTTTTGTTACTTAGGTATCTTTTCAGTTGCTTCTACTGTTTCAAATGATGTCATCAAGGAGAAAGATACACCTCAAAGAGAAGTAGTAGCCAGTGTAACGCTGATCGGAGCTTTTGAATACTTGGCTGTACAATAACGAAAGATGTCTTACATAGCTCTCTACTTCTACGAGTTCTTGTAAAACTCAGCCTTCCGTTCACAATAACAATACGAAGGTTTCTGTTTGATCTTGTGGCTAAAGGAGCTTATGCGAGACTGTGATGCATAAATGGGGAGTTTTCTTGGGAAAGGGGTGGGGGCTTTACCTTGAATGTATCACTGAGAGATTGATATTACCATTTTGCACTTAACAATATTGTCCCTTATCTCAGGATGGTTTCAAATCCATCTGAGATGATGTTTGCTTTAGACAATCACACCTTTCAAGAAGGCTCGATGCAGATTTGGCACCAGGCTTACTGGTTGAAGTTAATGTTCTACAGAGGATAGCCAGTCACTATTTCTTTCAGTGGTCTGTTTGCCTTTAAACTTCGTGAACTTTAAACTCAGTCATGAATTATTATTCATGTTTTTGTCTTATTATTTGAAATATTTATTTTGCCAGTCTATATTAGGAATGAAGGTGTGGTAGCCTTCTTATTTCTGTACGTTCACATGCTTTTATATTCTCTGATTTTGCTGGTTTGAAAGTAAGATGCTGGGGAATACTTTTCTCTCCTTGTTTCACATTAACTGGTAGAAAGTAGGTGTTTAAAAAATCTCACTCTACCCAAGGCAGTGCTAATGCAAACCCAGATTTGTTAACGCACGAGATTTGACTACGTCTATTGGAAGAAATTAGATAGATTCTTTTCTGAAGTGAGTCTGTCTTGTTATGAGACTCTCTATTCTCTACAGGACAGTATAGGGGA
Organism: Burhinus oedicnemus; assembly: GCA_008921705.1. Lineage (NCBI taxonomy): Eukaryota > Metazoa > Chordata > Aves > Charadriiformes > Burhinidae > Burhinus > Burhinus oedicnemus. The sequence goes on along the minus strand of VFFE01007141.1, from coordinate 2,204,239 downwards.
AAAAAAAAAAACCCAGCAAAAAAAATGGGTTTGGTTTGGCTTTCAGAAACTTTGAAAAAAGCAAATGCCTGCAGGACCACCTACACTTAGAGTTTTATTGCTGTCCCAGATTAAAAAGACGTAGAAGAGACAGTTCTAATTATCTTTCCTCTTTCGATTGTGAAGGGAAAAAATTATCTTCCACTATCCATAAATTTACTATAAGGTCTATTAAAAGATAGCTGTGGTGCTGTTCAAGCTAATGAGCTGCAATGCCGAGAGTGTACTACAAACTTGGCCCAACAGCCACCATCAGGCTTTGAGGACAGTGAAGCACCTTGGTGCGACAGGAACAGGAAGACTTGCAGATGGAGGAGCGTCGGTGGGCTCTTCACAGTTTACCTGCTCAAATAAGGTCTGAAACTTCTGAAAAGAGATGGGATTCTTTGGGGAGGAGGAAAATGGCATAATAGAAAATCATCTTCTGCAAGTAGTATAATTACTGCTGTGCATCAGGTACACATTTGTGTACCTGAACTGGTTGGGAAAAAGTTGCTTCCTAATGAAAGACAAGACTATTTTATCCCAGTAGAGATGAGAAGCAGTAAGACAATGTAGTTTACAGTAGATAAGGGTAAAGTTTTGTTTTATCTCCCCACTCTCTACATGGCTCTATGTTGCTCTTACACAGGCTGTGTGTCTGCTAACCTGAGGACATCAATCAGGCTATGTTTCAGCAGGAAAAAAGTATGACTCTTAACTGTGTGATCTTTGTGGGAATGCGTTTGCAATAGAGATACTTTTGGCATGAACATTTACTTCCTTAAAGCTGTATGGGAGTCATCCTTCCCTCATACAGAAAAATGCTTTACAATATTACGGTTGGAAACGATCCCCGGGAAGACATGCCATGTAACAGAAGTAGCACAATGAAATGGCTTCCCTGCTACAGTCATTTACAAATGTATAAACTTTAAGCTATAGTGAGAAGTCTTGTTTTGCTGGTTTTCTTAATGTGATGCAGAATATCTTTAAAAAATACTAATGGAAAATGTGCTATGTCCTTTCTTTTGGTCTAATCCTCTGTATTACCTGTACAAAGAACAAGGATTTGCACTCCCCCCCCCCCATTTTTTTTGCTTATCTATGCAGCAGTCCTACCGTCATTGTTTGATTCTGCTTAAATCCCTCTGTACCTAAAGGTACAGCCTTATCAATTGAAAAGCTAATGCTATATAAGAAGTGAAAAGAACACAGAAAGGTTTCCTAGCAACTACTGTGAATCCTTCTAAAGTAAGTCAGTTAAAACCATGTAGTACGTGCAATGGGTGTAAATTAGGGAGCTAAGCTGATCCACAGATTTACAGATGCCCACTATAAAGTACAATAAAACCTGTAATAGAAGGTGAATTGCTCAAGAAGAAAATCACATCAGAGTCTTGACAGCTTTATCATTATTTAAATGATCCAGCTTAAATTCTACTATGTAGTTAGTAAGACTGAGTGTCAGAGCTACAGCAACGGTGTACAAAAGCACAGTTAATAGCCTTGGTTAGTGTCGCTGCTGTGATTATGTCTTTTACTGCTCTTTCTAAAAAACAACCAGCAAACGTAAACAAACAACACAAACTCCAAGGGGTAGTTGCAGGGGAACCATTACAAGGTGCAAATATACAAAATCACGTCTGTGAAACAGAGTCGTTCTTGGTTTGTTCTGCTTTTGCACACCGTGAATTAAATCAGACATTTTTAGGTTAGTAAAATCTGTTCAGTAAAGTGTAGGGAGGCTAACAATTATCTGTCTCCATACGCACTGCTCTCCTGCACTCTTCCATGCACTGATATTTCAGTGTAGGTTTCTTTACTCAACACTTTTTTCTTGTAAATGTTTTTTTAAAGAACTCCTTGGACTGGGATTATTTAGGGAATCAAGCTAAACCCCCAACTTGCATAAAGGCAATACCTTTATTTCTGGAGCTTGCTCACTTGACACTTGGCTTGGTTACACAAAATTTGAGAAGTTTTCACAAAAAAAAAATGCTTGTGGCTTATACAGTTAAATTCTGTGTTACATATTTAAGTTAACTGATGGGTTGATTTCACACCAAGTAGTGTAATATGTTTTCATTTGACTAAAATATTCCTCATTTTATGTTTATTCAGAAATGACTAATGATATGCATAGGAGAAAATGTAGGCCTACAAAAGCTAACTTTAAGTCTAAAATAGTTAAAATTTTACATTATAAGTGAAATTCACTCCTTATTTCTGAGCCATTTATAGCACTTAATTAGTTCTTCAGAATCTTTAGAAACAGTAGATAATATGGGGATAGAGTCGAGTATATTTGCAAGCACGAGCATGATTAAACCAAGTGAAGTTTCCCCATTGTTCTTTAGTAAACAAATGTAGTAAAGAGAAAAGACAGGATGGCATTCAAGTGCCACCTATAGCCCCATCCTAATGAGAAAAATTCATGTCTGAAGAATTTTAGAGAATGCCATTTGGGATCAAGATTTTGTGATTGCAGTTTTTTGTTTGTTGTTTAAGTCATCACCCCTGAAATGAGACTCATATATGAAAACAAGACCTAAATCACAGTCCCTTTACAGGAGTAACACGTGTGTATGTGAATGTTCATGTTTTTATTATAATAGTTTTAGTCTTTGGTTTCTTCCATTTTGCAGATTCTGGTAAGCAAACTTGGAAAGGTCTGAAACATCCACACACTCTGGGACTTACCCAATGCTTATCCCTCCCTGGCTTCTCTGATCTGAAAATCAGGTTGGAACTGTCAACAGACTGACCTTTCTCACATTATTGTGTTATTTCTGCTTCTCCTTTTGACATCTCACAGAAAGTGCAAGGACACAAACATGTTGAAAAGAAAAAAAAAAAAACAAACAAAAAAATGAAATGGGAACAGCAGCACTCCGAACACCAAGCAAGTTCAGAGTTGTTTTGAAGTTTGGCAATCTTCTGAGCAGGCTCTTATTTTCGAGGTGCCCATTCATCCATTTTGTACAGTGGAGAGTGGGCTGACTTTTGTAACTCTTCTGGAGGGCAGGCATGAAAACTGTGAAGCAGCAGTTTTTGCCACGTACATCTTCCTTACCCTCTCCAACCTCACTCAGCAGCCATTGCGCTTTCAGAAGTACTGTGGTAGAAATATTAATTCACCCAGTAGATTTTAACCTTCGTTTACACGAACAGCTCATTAACATATTAGGACCGTTGGAACACTAATGTCTAGCCAGCATCTCCAAATATTTGCGGAGATCCTTATTCCAGGCATAAAGGGAGCTGCCTGCTCCAAGGTCTATGTTGGTGCTCTCTCTTCACACGCACAGGTACAGCTGTACCTGCCGCTTTTTCTTGAGGAAGTACGGGAAGTTCCTGTAGTAAACCTAACATTTGAAGCAGATGTTCCCTAATGCTATGTGTGTTCCATTCTTTTTTCCCCACCTGTGAAGGGGAAGACTTGAGAGAATTTGTTGCCACACACAAGGTCTGCCTCCTCTCTGACTGCTAAAGGAAGACTGGAGACTTGCAATATCAGGTGTGTATTACACACTCAGATACTGTCTCTGGCAACTGTACATAAGCTTGCCTCATGTGTTGAGGGGTATTTGATTTAGAAGTTGAAAGAACAAACTCCAGAAGCTCCTTTATACAACTCTGAAGGAAAGGCCTATAACCTGGCTAATATCAAGCTCCGGTATAAACTTACAGTCAGTGCACGTATGTAGTAATGCATTCTCGCTAATGGTCTGGCTGCACAGTCATAATTTGTAGCTTTGGAAAAACTTATTAAGTCATCGTATTTAGCTGTGGCAGCTGAAGGCATGTACAATTACACCTGGCACAGGCTGATTGTTAACAGTGGGCAAAACTAGATCTACGCTGATTGCGAAACATATCAGAGGCTTTTCCTTTTGCAGGTAAGCAGCAGAGTAGATAGGGGCAATCACTTGCTTTCATCTTCATGGCATAAGAAATAGTCTTATCAAATACCATCTTCCTACCAAGATTCTTCAATACAGTACTGGAGAGGAGGCCTTCCAATCGTTTGTGGAATTTAATTTTTACCCTCTGTGTAATCAAATTGCCACTCTTTGAAGATTTGTGCTAAGCGTAAGGGAATAATTTAGACACACAATGTAATAACGCTTCCAGATGGTAAATTCATGAGTCTGTTTTCTGGTGGTATAATTAATTATTCCAGTCTTTCATAACATTTGAACCATCATTATCTATCACAGTGTCCTAAACCTGAGCCAAAGTCTGGATACTTGCACCTTATGTTTCTTGGTTGTATTCTAGTCTTATGCTTGCCCAAAGCAAGGAAATACTGTCAAGCAAAACCAATAAATAACTGTGAAAGTTGTAGAGTGTAAAAATCTGTTTACTACTTCCCACTATGGAAATTATTAGTATGCCGTGGGTTTTTTGGGTATATTATCAGGATCTGACTTTCTGATAGTCTTTCTGATAGTTTGATATCAGCAGCAACATTGTAGTCCTAAGAATAAATGAACTTACTTTATCTTTACCTTCTGGCTTTTATGAAATGGGCTGAAATAAATTATGCTGTCGGTATTTTCTGCTACTAGGTTCTCTATATGCATGATTTTGTCTTCTCATACTGCATGATTTGCAAAAATTCTTCTTAAAAAATAAGTGCAGTATCTGTAAATCTGTAATTGACAGGGGATGTTTAGTTCAGTTTATCTAAAATGTATATATGAGTGTGAATAAATATTGCTTATCTACTCTGCAGGTGTGTATATGCATGTACGTAGCATTTGGATTTCACTGTTTACCAGGTCATTTACTCAGCTTTAGCAGTTGATATTTCTTAGGATAGTACACATCTAGACTTTCATGAAATTACTTCCTGCAGTAAATCTCTTAAGTATTGAGATGTCCTGAACAGTTTTTCAAACACATCCCTCATTGTCAACTTCTGAAACCTATTTTCATCAAGATCTTTTACCCATAATTATTTATATGTCCAAGAATCTTGGATCTAGTGCAAGACATTTTATTGGTATCTAAATATCCACAGGGAAGAAAAGCTATAGAACTTAACAGATCATTAAACGGAAAGCTATATATGTGAAGAAACTGCTCATCTGGACTTGAATTATTTGCCTTATGTTTATGGGAATAAATTCTGACATGTTACTTAAAATTCACTTCACCAAGTTTCCTCTTATATCAGTCTGGAGCACGGTGTTTGGATATCATTCAGGGCCAAGAAATTTGGCAAAAATTTTGCTTGCTTTGTCTTGAGACTTCTTCCCAGTCAGCGCTGTGGAACAGAAGCCCCTGCGCAACATAGCAATTGGTTTTGAGTGGCTCATGATCATGCATGAAGCAATTCCTTATACATTAGATTTATAATCTGTTTAATCCTTTCTTCTCAATGCCCCTGTTCTTCAATTAGTGCCTTTTCACATGCATTTCCCTAATCTTATTTCATCTTCTTTTAGCCTGTGCATTGCAGGCTCTATTCAATTTTCTTTGAAGTTGATGGAAAGACTTCCACTGACTCCGCTCTATGGTAGAGAAGAGCTGGTTTGTTTTTCTGAGGAAAAGAAACCTAGCCTGGTTTCAAAGTGCTATGCCCAGCTATGGTGATAATAAATTTGTGTGCACCAACCGTCTTTCAGAATGTTCCTGTACTTGTTCATTTCCTGAAAAATGGCACGATTTTACTACTGTCAAGGATGCACAATAGCATGATTAAGGAAGAGTGAAGCTGATTTTCTTCTTTACACATCAGGTTGTGCCTCACTTCTCATCATGAGATTTGTATTATCAGCGTTAGTGGTAATATAAAGAAAAAAAGACCACGTTTTGCTTTAAAATCCTCCCCCTCCTTTTTTTTTTCTTTTTTCAAATAAGAAAAAAAGTCCACTCAGTATAAGAATATATATAACTGAGAGGGAGGGAAACATCAAATTTTACAGTATTATTTTACAAAGCACTTATAGTCCTACTGCACAGTTAAAACTATCAAAAGAAAAGAAGTGGGATGCTCCTTACAGGTAAAATTCTATCTGTACGAGGCTATGCATCACTGAAGTGCTACTTAAACCCTGAAATAAGTGGGCCTCAAGTAGTTTGTAGACCATTGCGCCAGGATAGATTTTACCCAAAGAAATATCAAGTGGCATTTTTCAATCTAAATCAATGGTCTGGGAAGCACAGTAGAGTCAAAACACTGTTGATTTATAAATCTCTGTGTGTACAGTGTGTATATAAATAAATATATGTGTATACAAACAAACACAAAATATGAACACTGAGATGTACTTGTGTTTAGTTAAGTTTTACTGAAATAAAAGTCTCACGTCAAGAGGTTTCTTCTCTCTGTGGAAAATTTTGCAAATTGCACTAAAGAGAACTGAGCATTTTGGAAACATGGACAGCATTTTGGTTTACCAACTGTAAAGCAGTAATAATGTTGCTTTTATTTAGTACTGTACCTAAAGATTACAATACAGTAATGCCATGCAACTATTCTGAAAGGACATAGTGATTTGGGCATGAAAAGACTAAAATTATAGGAAAATGGAGCTCAAAATTACATGTCCTCTGAGAATTAAGTCTTTGGTGTGCAAAAAGCCAGAATATCAGATATAAGCCTATTATACTTGTTACCTGCCTTTCAGCTAGAAATTGCTGCAAGCCATAAAAAATAGTGTTGTTCACACTTCTCAAGTTTAATTCAATCAGATTCATTGGAGCTTGGGTCTTTAATAAAGGACATTTTTTCAAGAAAATAAACTTATCTCTCTCCCCTTCAGGGTTATCCTTTCCTAGTGAAACTCTGCTAAAGTAAAAAACAGGACCACAACTGTGGCAGTTTAAAGTTCCAACATGACATTGTTTTTCAGGGATGACGGATACAGATATTAAACAGGGTGTCAGCTTTGAAGGATACTCAGAAAGATGTAAGAGAGGCTCTATAATACTGGCTGAATTAATGCATTAACACTTTGACGTTACCTTCCATGAATTCAAAAGGGCAATGCAAAACAAAACAAGCAAAACAAAAATCAACCAGCCAACCAAAAATATCTACACCTGACCTCAAAGATCAATAAATCAGAATTTCTAGTTCACTAGTTCTGGTGGAAGATTAGCATGTCTCTTCAGGCTAAGAGAAGATATCTTATGTGCTTTATAGTCTATGTTATATTTCTTTGTCTTTTGACTGTGTAATTTCTACGTAAATTGCCATAGACATAAACAGTGGATGTGGAAATCTTCATTTCTAAGGTTTGAGAAAGAGAAAATGAGTAACTTTCAGGGTATGTTATGGATTATTGAAGTCAGCGGTGATTAAAACCATGCAAAGTTACTTGAGACTATAAAAAAAATGGCTGTTGATTTAAAGCCTACATACTGATTTTGTTCTCCATCCTTGAGACTTGGCTTTAGGAGTATGTGTAGAAAAATATATGCGTATATGCATCTTTGTTCATGTGCACAAGGGACAGTAGCAAAATGCCTTGTATTTGTGGCTAAATTATGTTAGCGTGAACACACAGACTCCTGGTGTACTCATCATTTTCTGCATTTAGGTTACTTCTCTGTACAGCTAAGAAATGTGCTGGCACTCTTAGCAGCTTTCCCAGATGGTATCAGTCTTCCCCCAAAGAGTGTATTTTTCTGTTTCTTGTTTGATTTTTTTGGTTTTATCAAGCTGGTTAAGAGCACCTTAAAATCCCTAGAGTTTGCATTCTCTTTCTGCTGCCAGGGGTTTTTCTTTGCTTACCAAAAGGTACTTCTTCCACGCTGTCTTATGTACTCTATACTTTCAAACAGATAGACTGTGCAGCTTGGAAAAAAAGATGTTCCCCTCTGTACACTGGAAATATGCAATAGTATGGTGAGTAATACTATTTCTTTTACCACTGGAGTTGAGGGATGACCAGACCCAAAGGAACAGGATGCTTTCAGGTGTGCCAGTTTCTTTGAAATCATCCTTAAAACAAGCCCAAATGATTATATCTTCCATATTACTTAAATTAACACAGGTAACTTCCTATTACTTATATTAACAGGCACTTTTCACTGTGATCCAGCTGTCAGACAATGTTCTTTTGTTCCATTAATAGAAAAGATCTGGATTTCGGGCCCTATGTTTGCTTTTACAGGCCAGATTTAGCATTTGGGATGTATTCAGCTTTGATTTGCTCCTCAAAAGGTTCCTTAGTCTTTAATCAGGAAACACCGTTGACCTTCCTGCCACCAGATCACTGTCTGTTCCTTCCAGCCAATATCCTGGGTGTGATAGTAACAAACCAGGCTAAGCCATTCCTTGACTAAGCTCTGTGTTGGGAAGCAGGGCAAAGCGGAAATCCCAGTGACATTTTCAAGACATGATGAATTTCAAATTCCATTTGAAACTGTAACTTGCTTATCCTCCTTTATACGATCCCATAACTAGGATCAATGGATTTGGGGGGAATTGACCTGAAATCCTGCCTTTGAGAGATATCACGACACAATTGTTGTGGTCCATTGAATATTGTATGTCCATATCTTTTCTTCTTCTGCCAAACAGATACAATAATAAGACTAGGAACAGTTTTAAGTTGCCTTCAAATTTTTCTGATGCTTTATCTGGTATTAATACTTCTGAGAGCAAAAATCCTCAAGTTCTTTGTTCTGTTTTTTTTGTTGTTGTCATTTTAACTTGCATTAAGCATTTCACTTGGTGGTTCTCCGGTGGAGGAAAGATGAACTGCTATTTGCTTAGAGAAGTTATGGAATGAAATAAATGGGTTTCAGCTGCTTTCACAAAACTAAATCAGATGGTTGAAATTCCAACTATTATGAATTCAGGTAACAATAAAAAAATCTAAAAGAAAAAAATCTCTTCCAATTATTGTCAGCCAAAGTGGCTGACAAAAAGGTGAATTGTTTTATACTAGTCCTTTGTACTATCAGCCTGACACAGAAAAATTATTTGTTAGAGCCAGAAAATCTGGATTGCAGTGAAGACGAAATTTATTTTTAGATGAGCACATTGCTGAAATGGCGCTGTTAAGAAAAGGTTGATCAGTACAGAGTCAAAATTAAACAGGAAGTTGAGATGTCTCCGGTTTGTCTTTAGACAGGGTTGTTAACTCATAACAAGTTCTTCATTGGCACTCTGTTGGCATAGATTTTCTTTCTTAATTTGAAAAAGAGTTCTACAGCACGCTTTATAAAATTAATGCCAAGGAATAATCTTTAATTAATGACACATTTTTTCCTTTAAAATTAGAAACACTTATCAAACAGTAACTCACTGTCATGATTGTAAAAATGAATAAATTATATAGATATTGTAATCGCAACAGAAATAATGGCCTGATCCAAAGCCCATTAAAGTCAATGAGCCCAGAATTGTATTATTCAGATTTTAGACGAAAGATTTTCTCCATAGCTTTTATGAATGTATGACCTTCTTGTTTCATAATGTGGTCCTGTGTTCACATAACTTGACATTTTGTTTTCTCTTTGCAACGGTTAAAGTATTAGTCTCTAACAAAGCGTAGCAGGATACAAATGGGCTGACTGGAAAGTTTCCAATATTTGTTGCAATCTACATAATGTTTTTTGGGTGGCAACAAAAGACATAATCTATTTCCACCTCATACCTTCTGAATAGGCTGTAATCCATATTTAGTTCATTAGTCAGTCTTTGGGAAAATTTGGTACTTGGTTGGCAATGAGGTACAGTGATTACCTTTATCACAGAACTTCATTAGCCAGAGCCCAACCTCTCTTTTGAGTATGATGGATAATCAGTGATCTTACTTTGAGGGAATATTGAAAATCACTTTCAGTGAATACTTCTTCAAAAACTAATGCATTTTGGTTCCCATTTTTAGGCTCTCATGTTGTCAACAACCTTTGTAATAGAAATGTTATTTTCATAAGTTGCTGTGCAAGGAACTTACCAAGTTGGCACGACCACGTGCAGAACTAGATTTTTGATGTTTCCACGTACTTTTTGCTTTGTTTGTTCATCTACCAGTCAGAGAACAGACATGATGCCATGTGGTTTGACTGACCAGTGGCTACTAAACTGTACAGCTTGAATAGTGAATTTTAAGTACTCCAAGAAATGATCCAGAGAGATGATAATGAATACACTTAGGAAATCATTATCTTCTTGCCAGTATTCTAAAAGCAGAAAATTAAGATCGAGTAAATTAGGGTAAAATTTGTAGGCTAAATTATCCATTTTGTATTCTTTGTTCAGCTGCATTATTTTCCTTTTTCTAATCACGAAAACAGAGAAGAAAAAGCTTTCTCATTGAGATCATGCAAGTGACAACTATACTACAAATGTATGTTATTTGCAGCCGAGTCAAGTTTAAAGGACACAGTGTGAGCACAGTATACATTGGCAACGTTAACTAAGACTTCCATAGGTGTGTAGGCACAGGAAATTACCTGTGTTGCCCCGTCCACTCAGAAGTGCTTAAGTTTTTCAGTAGTGATTGGGAAGGGACTGACTGGATATTGTGCTTTATTTCGTAACACCAAGGAGTTTCAACGTGTAGGCTGTTAACTTGACAAAGTATGAAACTTCCCATTTAATATTAGAGGGAGAGGTATATACATGTGAATCTTACAATTATATAAAGCAAGGTATTTTAAAAGTCCTTACAAAAAAAGGTTAGGAATCTGAACCCGCAATTATCCTCCAACATATCCCTTAGGCTGTGGGACTGGTGGCTGTGCCTCTAGTGCTTCACCGCCTGCTTCGCCCCAGTGTTCACCACCATGTGCTTGAGGCACCATAGCCTGTTTGGGCATGCCTGGAAATATTTGGCATGTTCAGGAATATAGACTTACTAGGGTTGCAGCCACGATACTGAACAACATATAGACAAAACTCAAGCTTTCTCCATTGCTGCACTCTGGATAAATAGGAACACGCAGGCTATTTGGAGGTGAGATGTGTCTGGGCTCACACATGAAATGCGGTATAGATACAGCCTCACAGACTGTCTCCAGAATGGGTGATCTCATCTAAGAAGCAAAGTGAAAGCTCTATCAAATGACGTTAGACCCTGGAACCTGATAAAGTCAGGGCAGGTTAATTAAATGAGCAACTGCCCACGGTGTCTCTGCTCATTTGGGATTTTGCAGTCACTGTGACAGACATGAAGAAGTATCTCTTGTTTTATACTACAGCTGCATCTTAGGATCACATGAAATCCCTTCTGCCTAAACTGATCAGATTCAGAGTCAGTCTCCTGCCACTGATGCTCTAATCTCCTCTCCTTTTGCATCATCTATCACGGGGTACCAGTGAACCGTACCGACCTGTGAGAATAATGGAGAGAGAGGGGGGCATTTGTAGGTTAATATGTCAGCTGTGCTGGATAACAGATGGTTGTAATGATCTGGTCCATGATGTGATGTTACAGTCAGTAAGGTAACAACAGTGTAGAGGCGAGTTACAGAGAAGCATCTTAGATAAAGCACTAGGGGGAGAGTAGGGGTAAGGGGGAGAGAAAACAAACAAGAAATACTTGTTAAATATACTGGAAAAAGTCTTCAAAGAGATCAAGGGAAAGATGAGAGAACAACAAAAAGACTTTAAGATTCTAAAGACAAGGAGCTACATAAAAATAATTGTTTCATTCTGCAGCTTAGGGCAGTACTATAGCTCTTTATTAGGCAATTATTTTCTGTCATTTTGAAGACTTTATCTCTTCCAACAACATTAAGATTCTACCTGAATTCTTTACAGCCATGTTCCCTCCACCCCTGTAATAGTAGTATGCACCTACTCTGTAATTCTTCCTCTTGTCAAGCGCTGGACTTTTTGTGTTATCACAGCAACCTGTCAATACCTGCATAGCAAAACTGATAAAACAGCTAACATTTTTGTATATTAACATGTTTTACTTCAATACTATGTGGGCTACATTCTGATACGCTTATTTATAATGAACAGTACCTTCGTCTGAGTGGTAGATTCCCTTATGGGATAAAGTACTGTCAATATCTGTCCCTTAAGTTTTAAATTACAGGATCACACTTTATCAGTCAGTGAAATACCAGCACCTTTGGGATGAGATGTGACAACAGTTTAACAGTACATGCCACTGCTACCTAACAATTTAAGACAGAAAACGAAGAACACTGTAGCCACTTGAAGAGACAGAGGAAATTGAACTGGGTCGGTGGTATTAACAGGATTGGTCATTGCCAAGACAACGAAGTTACAACTTGCATGCCTACAAAAAATGGCTTGTGAGAATGAATAATAAAAAAGGTTGCCAGAAGACCTGCAGTTTCAGATTTTGTGGGAAAGGGCAGTGCTTCTTCAAGTACTGTACCAGCTGGCATGGCACATGGGATAGCTCCGCACTGATGATGCTCCCTGCAGTACTGAATACATCCTGTCAAAAAGTTAACTGGGTATTGCTAACTTGGTCAAAACTGGAGCTGAGACATTGATTTCTTTGGCCAAGAGCAACAATATTTTTGTATAGCTGCATCAGGACTTTCAGTCAGTGTTTTAGTGCTTTTCAGCCCTGCAAACACCGTCTTGATAGTTGCATGTACTAGGAAGGCTATGCAGAATTGTAGTTGTTTTTGCTTTTGCTCCCCTTTGAAGTTCCACAGTATTTCGCTTTTCCTTTCCCTCTGTTCCTATCAAGAGGATCTTTTTGCAAACAAGCGACAGGTATCTGTAAATTATGTTATTGTTTCTTTTACTGATTTTATATTTATATCCTCTTCTCTTCTTTGATTTTTTTTTTTCTCTTTTCTCTACTCACAAGCTTTCCAGTGAAATATGGTTTCATACTGGTTCATTGTTAGACTAGAAAAAGGTTACAAAATAAGTAAAGTGGGGCACAGCTGTATGCACCTCTGGTTTTTACCTGCAAGTAAAGTCTTTGATTGCCATAAAGTGCTTGCATGTTTTAGCTTTCTATGATTTATCAGAACTATCAAATGAGATTGTTTTGTTAAGGAAAACCAAATGGACCAATACATTCTTCCACTGTCTCTATCAGAGCCTCTATTGTGAATTTTGGAGTGGAAAACATTACAGTCACTGGGATTTCATTGTGACTAAGAAATACATTCTCTCTGGCATAATTAGCCGCTGAAGCTGCTGTCTGCTGAGCTGTATACCAGGTGGTGCATACTGGCTGAAGGATGAAGGTTGACAGAGTGAGGGCAAGGAAATATTGAAAGTTAAGTGCATAGATAGAGTCAAAGAGACTGCGAAAGCAAGATGAGAAAAAGGTTAGTGATGGAGTAGGGCGTGAACAGTGAGGGGCAGAACTGGACTGTGGAGCTGCAAGATGGCTTAGGAGAGATGAAAGGTGTCAGAGCAGAGGGAGGAAAGAAAAAGGTAAGAGAAAATAGTCAGGAAGCTGGGAGACAGAATGGCAAGACTGAAAAAGAACAGGAAAAGTGGGGGGAAAAAACAGAAAAGGAAGTGAGAGATTAAGGAAAAATTGAAAAAGAAAATCCTGAAGTACAACTGGCACTGTCTGTCCAAACCCCAGACTGGAGCCACAAAGGTTTGTCTTTTGGTTTTTATAAAGTTCTCTTGATTTACATCAGGTTTCATGAGATATTACTGCAGGGTCAGGATACTGACCTGGGAAGGAAATAGATAAGGGAAGAGATGGCATAGAC
>VFFE01007141.1:2107040-2190557 GCA_008921705.1 Burhinus oedicnemus | reverse complement strand
TTCCCCTGAGCCTGCTGGTGACGTGATTGTCATCCTGGGAGCTTGATACGGCTTTGTATATTTCATTTCCTACTAAATACTTAAGTCTCTCTTTTTCTCTCTTTTCTTTCCCCTCTCTTTCCTGTCTCCTGAGCGGAGCAGGAGAGAGAGAGAGCATCTGTCGTTCCATTGGATTGGGCCAATCTGGCCCAAACCACGACATGAGGGCAAGGAAATATTGAAAGTTAAGTGCATCGATAGAGTAAAAGAGACTGCGAAAGCAAGATGAGAAAAAGGTTAGTGATGGAGTAGGGCGTGAACAGTGAGGGGCAGAACTGGATTGTGGAGCTGCAAGATGGCTTAGGAGAGATGAAAGGTGTCAGAGCAGAGGGAGGAAAGAAAAAGGTAAGAGAAAATAGTCAGGAAGCTGGGAGACAGAATGGCAAGACTGAAAAAGAACAGGAAAAGTGGGGGGAAAAAACAGAAAAGGAAGTGAGAGATTAAGGAAAAATTGAAAAAGAAAATCCTGAAGTACAACTGGCACTGTCTGTCCAAACCCCAAACTGGAACCACAAAGGTTTGTCTTTTGGTTTTTATAAAGTTCTCTTGATTTACATCAGGTTTCATGAGATATTACTGCAGGGTCAGGATACTGACCTGGGAAGGAAATAGATAAGGGAAGAGATGGCATAGACCACAAATTAATACAGCAGAAGGAAAGGTAATACAAAATCAAAATTAAAAAAAAAAAAAAAAAAAAAAAAGAGAAGGGGGATAAAATCAAGATAAACATCCTGAAGACTACTTTACACTGACTCCAGTGGGACAGTGGAAATGCAGAATCCAGCTAGGCTAGAAGTTTACTGATCCATTTCAGGACACTTGTGTGGCTAGGCTACTTGTGGGAATTAATCCCTCCAGACTCCGCTGTTGGTAGTAACCACTGTAAGTTTGAGTGCCATTAACATTTGTTGGCGGGGCTTGGCTGGTAACAATAAAGTATGATTAGAAGTCCTTAATTACCCTTCCTAAAATATTGCGCCTGGATATTCATTGATTATACTATAGTTTGAAATACTCGGTTTTAGATAGTTTCCTTATCTGGGAGGTAAAATGTATTGACTATTGGAGAAATGTATTTGCATAATTATCTCAAATATGTAAATCCAGTGAAACTTTTGAATGGGGAAAAAGAAAACCACCAATACCCGGTTTTGTTATCTGGAAAATAATATGTTATTGTCAATATGAAAAAGGTGGGAAAAGAAACAGAAGCATTGTTCTTCCTTGGAGAAATGGTTAGTTTACAATTCATTTTCCCTATTGATTTTTGTTACACCCTATCTGTGATTTAGATTTGTTTACGGTTATTATACAGAATACTACACTGGCAATAGAATATTTTTTTTCCTCTCCCTTTTTCTTATTCTCCTTTACAACTTGACAAGCACCGTTTCCAGATGTATGCTTATCCTATCCAATACACAGAGCGTACTTTTCAAGAACATGAATGAAAACCAAAAGCAACAGTGTGTATGTTACAGAAATATGAGGCTTCATTCACAAGTTGTCTCACAGACTGTTTTCTAGCAAATTATTCTTTCAAATATATATTGCTTAATATATTCATTATGTTAATAAAGGTAAGTGCCATTTACCTTTTGCATTAATTTAATTGAAGTAAATGTGATTAGTTCAAATACCTGACATAGTGTAGGACTGTACCAATCAAGGCATTTGCTTAAATACATGACTCAGGGCTATTGAAAATGGTAGGGCTAAACACTAAAATGTGTACTTAAGATTAAAGACTGAAATATCTTTTAGGGCTAAACACATTCTTTAGTAAATGTACTAAGACTCTAATATTATTGCTTATATCCCTCTACCTTTCGAGACTTGTAATGCATGGGATTTTTACCAATGTAAATCTGACAAGCTCTCTGTCAGAAGATCTTGTCCTGGTTCCCTGCCAATAATATCCAGTAAATTGCACTGATCACAGCCAGAGTTATGGTCATATATAGATACAGTCACATGCTGCAGTAGGTGAACAGGTAATAGGAATAATACAAAGCTTCAGGACAGAAAACAACTGGTGAGTAACAGTGAAAATGTTCATTCAGTTTGCGGGTTTGTTTCCTGTTACTTTGGTATTTAGCCTTCTTCACACCATGTGCAGAGTCACATGACAGCAGTATAAACCATACCCATAAAGGCTTCACTGGATTTATTTATGTACTTATTTTATGTTTGCACCCCTGTTATTGTGATGAAAATGTAAATCTCTTTTGATGAGCATACAGCAACACCCAGGTAGCACCTTTAATTGGCAGAATCAGAAAGGGGAAGTTCACAAAACTTGGGGGAGAGAGGATGAATGCTTCTGGTATTGCTGAAAATCTCTTCGTACCTGTGCTCGTGAGCAGTCTGTGTGAAGTCTGTGTACCCTCGATGAGTACTTTGAAAGACCGCTGTGTCACTTCAATCACAGCTCCGCCAGAAGTGATGTGCCAGGAAACCTCAGTGTCAAATTCTGCCTATTTGAACTACCCAGCACGTCAGCATGGGTAACTAAAATAAGCTATCAAAGTGAGAAGCGCAATTTTGTATTACAACAATTTGTTTTCTAGAGGAGGCAGAATACCGAAACAAACCAGCTTGATTTATGTGTCAGTTTTTAAGTTCAGCATGCATCTAATACTTAGTCCTGAAAAGTGCTGAGAACCCACAACTCCCATTGAATCGGTATTTGCTTCCAGCCTAAAGAAAATGAGAGAAGGCTATTTCTGAGAGCTGAGGGAGCTGGCACTCAGAGTAAGTGATAGGGATTGGCTTGGCAAGTAAATATCATCATCTTCCAAAATTGTTTCTGATCCAATTCTCATAATGACAGCTAAGCTTCCAAATCAAGTCAGAGTCAGCAATATGAACGAGTTGGAGCTCTTCCTTTTCACACACTAAGTGCTTTTCTGCCCTCCTCTGTAGTCCTCCGACGGTCATTATTTCCGCTTCCCTCTTCTCTGAGGTCTTTCTCCCCCTTCCTCTCCCTCCCTATAACAGGCTGCCAGACCCCTGACAGGTTGCAAGGTCTCTGCTGCGCTCCCCCAGTTGCAGGCGAAGGAGCGATGCTTTCCAGCCGCCCCCAGGCAGACCAGCATGGGCCCCCAGTGCTCTTTGCAGACATGGACATAGCGCGCTTGAGCATCTTGTGTCCTTTGGAGCTAGGTTTTAATCTCAAAGCAGCTGGGGAAGCAGCCTGTGAACATGTGCAGCCCTTAGCACTATCATATACTTCCAGCGGCAGCAGAAGTACTCGGGGATTAATTCTGTACCAAACCTGCTGCTCCTGGCCTCAGCCTGAGGAACTGCACTTTCCCGGCCTGTGCTGCCAGGTCTTCCCTGCCAGTCCCTCCTCCCCAGACACTTCCTCTTCTTTTTGTGCCTGGCTCTCTTTTAGACCTGCACTTAATAAGGAGGGCAAAGAGGAATTATCATCCACAGAGTTGCAAAGAAAAAAACCAAAACTCAGCAGATACTGGCATGTTTTCTCTGTTTCAAGTAGTTTAATGTTTTTGAAGGCTTGGTTTTGAGTACTTGAAGTTGACAGTTGCCAAACTGAAGCACTGAGCAGTTCTATCAAGTCTTAAGAAATTCATGGAGTATTTTAGCAAACAGGTAGGCTCCTAGTTTGACTGCTGAGTACCTATCAAATATTGTCACTTGGAAAGCCCACAATAATAATAATCAGGGAAAAATCTCTGTCCTGGATGCAGCCATTTTTGATGATGATGGAGGTGGATGGGGGTGGTGGTGAACCTGATGTGAAAGAGACACTGTCTCTAATGAGGTTAATAGAGGGCTGTGACCTTTTAAATCCTATCTTCCAAAAAAAAATCTGTATGGAAATGACATTTCTTTGTTTTGATGGAAGATTTTATTGGAAACTCTTACCCATTTAAAAATACAGAGAAGCTTAGTAAAACATCCCTTAAATCATGCTTTCCATAAGGATTGCTCTCCTGGTTTCTCATGTGAAGAGCAGAGTATTGCGTGTCTCACTAAGGCCACCATATGTAGAGGCTTTCTCTTCCCTCATCTAACAGAGCTTTAACTCAAATATTCAGTTGATGGGTTTTGAATTCTGAATAAAATAGTCTGCTTGCAAGCTGTATTTCCTAACCAGGGAAAGAAATCCTTTCCTTAAATATCTCCCTGTGTAACTCAGAGTAGGATGTGGGCTAGTGTGTTGCTAAGAAAAAAAAAAAAACAATAAAATTTTTAAATGGATAGATGATAGATTCCACTTCTACCTTTTTTATTAAATATGTTCCTCTGGGCTGAAGGGCAGGAGTACATGGTATTCATGAAGTCACCTTAGCTTAGCAAGCAATCGTAGTACAAATACTTTTAGCTGTAATTATGAATTTTGCTGGCACATCACTAAATTAGCCAAGTGACAAAATTAGCTGGTTGTTTGGCTAAAGACCAAAAAGAATTAATCTGAACCACTGATGTTACTGTCCCTGGGCAGTGCAAGGCTTTTAATAAACCACAGAATCAGAAAGAGTAAAGCAGGAAAACGTAGCTTGCCACAAGCAGTGTTTGGTAGGCGTGTATCACTTACAAGCCATTTAACAGATGGGTAAAAGAAGTGCAAACCATGAGGATGAGTAAACAGACCTGATCTGGCTTCCACTGAAATAAACCAACACAAATTTTATGGACCCCAAAAAGAAAAGGCTCATAAGAAGTAAATATAAGACCGTAAGTCTTTATAGGTCAGAGACTTTGGGGAAAAGGAGAGATCAGTTCTTTCATAAGATAATGTTAACTTTTCATCTAAATAGAAATGCTCAGTTGTGTACAGCCTTCTGAATGTGTTCAAAACAAAGCAGATCATTCTGTGCATCGTATATATGTATTATTTGAAGGTAGACTTATAAAGATGGTATGAATATCAAAACTTTAATCAGTATAGATATAGATCTAAGTCCTACCTTAGACGATGGTTGATGCCTTCCACTGGTGCAGCAAGTTTGTCATGCAAATGTCCCTTAGAGCTTTAATTGTCAAAACTAGAAGACTATATAAGCCTACACGGTTTCCTTGAGGAGGCTTTGAAAGCTTATACATCAAACAGACACACAACTGGCAGCTTTCAACCCAACAGTATCAGTAAACTGCTGATCTGAGTAGGATAACTGCAGTAAACTACTGAACTGAGAAAATCAAATAATACAAAACTTCAGTCAAATTAAAGTTACTTCCATTTAGGAATTGAGAGAGAAATAGAATTAACGGTAAAATGCTTTGTGTATCAAAGCATCAGTAGGAGAGGGGATGAAATCGCAGAAGATAAAACAGCAGGATCTTTCTGTGACAGGAGATGGAAACACATGATAATTAACATTAAATGTTAATTTAATTTTCATCCAGATATAAAACTAGGAAATCTGTTTAACTTGCAGTGTTGCCTCTCTTCCCCTTGGTAAACACTGCCATCATGACCAGTCCTTTAGAAAGGTGGCAGTAGAAATAGTGACTTCCGTGGGATGCCATCAGTAACAACATTCACATGGCAGCAGCTGGATTAAAATCAAACTTGGAACTGCTGGATACACGGCCAGATGCCATCTCTGTGTGTGCATTCAGAAATGAAGGAAAGACAGTAGAAATCATAATAAATAAATAGGGAATAATTTGACAAAATAATTTTTTTTTTTGAGAAAAGAATAAAAAGGGGCATTCAAATCTGCCGAGAGAAAGAGATAGTTATCTTTTCCCCTCTGCTGACCTTGAGGGCTTCTAGGGCCAGGCACCTCTTGCTGCAATTTAGAGTTGTCTCAGAGCTGCTTACTGTAATCAAGTCCCCCTCTCACAAATTCAAGAGCGCTCTCTGTGCCAGCAGTGGCCAGGAATAGGTGCTGAAAGCTGCCAATGTGCCTTTCTGGCTGAGAGATCTCAGCTGGTTCCTCAATCCAGCTTTGTAAATTGGCAAAAGAATAAGGTTGCCACCTGGCTAGTTAAAAAAAAAAAAAAAAAAAAGGGAGGCAACAAAACCAAAATTAATCCTTGCTTACTTCTTTGTGTGATGACTTGCTCTGCCTGAGGTTTTCAAGGAGCGCTGCTGCGCAGGAGCGAGCTGAGCTGCACACTTGGTGTGGCTGCTCCGGTGCGTCCTGTGTCCCCAGCCTTTGCGGGGCAGCTCTGCTCCCCCCGCACCCCACGTCCCCTTCCCCCATCCTCGACTGCACCCACCACTGCCGCAACGGCACCAAGGCGGATCACTTAGAAACAGCCAGGCAGGGGCTGTGTAGCAGCAGAACATGGACGGACTCCAGTGTTTTAGCTCAAAGCAATTTTGGCAGTAGGATGTGCACTGCACCAGGGTTGCTTTTCAAATATCTCACATGCGGGGGAAGGCCCATGGGAAGGCAGAAGAGGTGAAGTGGCTAACTCACTCTCTGCGGATGAGACACAACTCACCATGATGCTGAGCTAACGGCACAAACCACTCTCTCCGATTCTCTTCCTGGAGGGCATTTTAGATGTGAACCAGCAGATAGCTGAGGTGCTGGAGTGTGTCCAAAGAAAGGCAATGAAGCTGGTGAACGGCCTAGAGAACAAGTCCTATGAGGAGCAGCTGAGGGAACTGGGGTTGTTCAGCCTGGAGAAAAGGAGGCTGAGGGGAGACCTTATCGCTCTCTACAACTACCTGAAAGGTGGGGGTCGGTCTCTTCTCCCAAGTAACAGGTGACAGGACAAGAGGAAACAGCCTGAAGTTGCGCCAGGGGACGTTTAGATTGGATATTAGGAAATATTTCTTCATCAAAAGGGTCATCAAGCATTGGAACGGGCTGCCCAGGGAAGTGGTGGAGTCACCATCCCTGGAGGTATTTAGAAGACATGTAGGTGTGGCGCTTAGGGACATGTTTTAGCGGTGGACTTGGCAGTGTGAGGTTAATGGTTGGATTCGATGACCTTAAGGTCTTTTCCAACCTAAACAATTCTATGATTCTATGATTCTGTGGTTGCTTGCAGGTTGTATACATTGTTCTACCTGTCTGTGTCATCTTCCTCATGCTGTTCAACTGGAGATTAGTATGTCACAGCATTTCCAAGCGTTAACCACCACTGGACTAGGTATATACCCACTACCCATAGGAAGGGCTTTGTTGCTCACTCCAGTCAGATTGTTACCTTGTCTGAATTATCAGCAATCAAACATGAAATATTAACAATTTACAGAACCACAAAAACCAAATCTCTTTATAAATGCTTGATAATTTCTATTATACATAGTACTTGCATCATGAGACTGTTTTAAATGTCATAAAAAATTGATGTTTTTTCCCATCAAAGACCGAGAATGTATGTTATATACAATTTTTTAAAACAAAATATTGTCCTAAGAGCTGGGTTGGAGACCTGTGCTGAGCATATTTAAAGCACTAATTACTGCTTTTAGAAAATCCGCACAGTTTAAGCGCAGGCAAGAAGATATCCTTAACCCTACGTAAAACTAGAGAAAACATGAGTTTGCCTAATAAGTGAAAGAGATTTTGTTTACCATTTTTAGATATTTTTTTTGGTATGAATTTAAAAAGTTCATTCAAATGTCTGAGAGCGTTTCAATTTCTGGAAATACAATTAACTGCAGAGCAGAGGATTAAGGAAAAAGGGTATTGAACAGCAAAATACAAGGGGGATGCAAAATCTGAAATAGCAGAGAAGCACCAGATGAAAAAAGCATCCAGAGGAACTATTGATCTTCTTCCCACTTACCTTCAAAAGCTTATGAACAATTATTAAAATAAGAAGAATAAGCCTAACGTTGAGCCATATTTCTAAAAACCTTGAAACCTTTCTAGATGCTCTGAAAAGAATATTTAAAGCATTTCTAAAGAGCTAGAAATGTTTCCGGGTAATAACCTGTTGTGGTTAGTGACAACTCTTTCTGTTTCATAGAAATCTTAGTGCAAGGTAGAGCTGCAAGGGACGCCCCGGGGTCAGCTAATCCATTACCTGAAGAGACAGACTACAGGCAGATGTTTGTCTAACTTCCTTTTATACATCTTCAGTTTCAGAGATTCCAAAATGCCCCTGGAATAATGTCCCCTGGAATCTACTCTAGCATCTTACTACCTCTTATTAGGGAGATGTTTCTGTAATGTCTAGCTCAGCTATCACTCTGCAATTCAAACTCATTGTATTTGTTGCTTTCAGACAGCAGATTCTCTTCTGTGTAGTAGGTAAGCGCAACATCACATTACCACCCTCCCTGAAACCTTCTTTTAAAGAGCTGTAGACTGTTACGATGTAGACCAAGCAAATACAATTCTTTTTTTCTCTTGTTGTTTTTTCTTATGGTTTCTCAAAGTTTCAATAATTTTTTCGGTTCCAGATTCTTTTAGGAGTCCAATCTATATTATCCAAAAGGAAGATGAAAATGTCAAAACATTTTTTTCACCTTCAAAATGTGCAATACTAGGGTTCTTAATCTGAAGTTATATTTTGCTTTAATAGTTGAAACAATAAACATAATATTTAAAGCATTTAAAGAGTTAATGTGCAATCCAAATAAAATATTTGATCAAGATAGGGCAATTTTTTTTTGCCCTGGGGATGGGTGGGTAATATTTTAGGACAACAGAATTTACAATCTTTTAAAATTTCTGGCAGCCTACTACAAGATTAATTATTTGAACAACTTCAGTTTAAATATTTCCTAGGAAAAAAAGCAAGGTTAAGAAAGAACAAACTGTATTTCGAACAGTACAGTGAGATAACCTTGTATGAAACTCCTCAAGACACAGATGGCAAATATAGATCCAAAGAAGACAAAAGTAATTACTAGTTCCTTGACTTCTCCCTAGGGCTGAAAAAAAAGAAATCAATAATAACCACTATTATCCTAACTCTTCAGCATGTAACCTTTACCTTCCAAAAAGCGCTATTAACAAATTCAGATAAATGATGTAGTACAATCAGTGAAATTCACACAGCATTGGCTCTTGCAATGTACTCTCTAAAGCCAGATGACTGGTCTGGAAAGAGATCTTTTTGTTTAAGCAGATGACAAGAAATATTTGGCCTGATCTTAGCCATAAAACAACAACGCTTCATGCTGTCCTGAGTTAATCAAAGTTTAGCGAGAACCAGGACTGCCACATGGAAATCTGCAGGGTGCCATTCCAACCATCGTTAGAAAAACGATGCTCCTTTTTGGGATGAGTCATTTGACTTGCGCTGCAGAAGTTAAGTGTTTTCTTATCTTTCAGGAGAACATTCCCCTCGTGTTTTCCATCTTGAGTCATGATTCACTCATGATCGTTTAGTGATCCTAAAAGAACAACGGCCGCCTTCTTGAAAGCATGCAGCCAGTACTGGAAGCATTCGCAGGCCGCATGACAGAAATACCAACTAGGTTAGAAATATAAACAGGAAATTCAATGAGGCTGGATTTTGTAACACAGAAGTCAAGGGGCAGCTTTGTCGCTGACTTGCATAATTGAGCCCTAAGTGAACTCAACAACACAAAGAGAATGAAAAAAAAGGGAAACACTGCATCATTTCAGTACATGGTTCAGAGCTGGTTTTCCAAGTAAGACTCTCCTGTCCTTAAATCGTTCCTTGTAGTAAATCTGTTTTCAAAATGTGATTTTGGCTAAATAAGATTACCATTAAAATCTTGGCCTGTGGAATAATACAGTGATTTTTTTTACGAATATTTTGCTTACTAATAGTGAACCATATTAATTGGAAATAGGTACTTCTTGGCAGAAAGAAAATGTCTTTTCAGCAAAGTATATGTCCTCAGAAGTAGGCTGGTTTGTCTAGAGACTATAAGAAGAATAACAGTAATGTCCTTGAGTTTCTAGGTCTGAAAATTAGATGGTGAATTCTCAGTGTAAATTATTATGGAAACTTATCTCAGTTTTTCAGTTACCCAGGATTTTCCTCTGTATTTGGCAAAATGGAGGCTTGTCTGGAGTGAACTGTGATAATTAGCACATTCCTTTTGTATCGTTGTAATAATTCATATTTCAAATCATTTAAGAAAAGAGCAACTGACTGCAAACAAAAATTAGTGGAATTTGAAACATTTCTTTATGTCCCCATCAGAGCCTGTGACATGACACACACATTTTCAACATACATCTGTCTGTGCATCCTGAAAAAACCCAAACCCAACCCCCCAAAAAAATGCCTTTGTAAACTTCGTAATGAAATGTTTTGATTAAACCAATTATTAAATAGGCATAAGAATTTTGTGTAAAGGTAACATTCTGTAACAAACCAAAACTGCTCATTTCTCACTGTTTCCTGGTAGGATGAGCCATGGAGCCAGACTGACTCTCTTGAAACTGTCCCTCGTTTGGGGGGTGAGAGGCACAATATTAGGTTCCTGCCCTGGCTGGCGACGGGTAGAGGACTGAAGCGCTCCCGGTGCAGGGTTTACGCTCGGCCCGTTGGCAGCCCCAGAGCGCCCAGGGACCCCGTAGGAATGGCTGCAGCCGCAGCCCTTGCACATCAGTCCTGCACCCGCTGCATCCCTGGGAGAGATGGAGTCTGGAGCACAGTGCTGATGGAGTCTAGGAAAAAGAAGGCTTTCGTGTGAAAGAGCACCTCCTCCTGAAAATGACAATTTGCTCCTTACTTGAGTCAATTTTTAACCTTGGATACAGTATTTAGCACCCTGGGGAGCCATGCAAAGATTTGGGAGGGTTTTAACTGTGTGGTTCAGATATTTAAGTATGCAGTGAGAACCTGAGTTGTTTTCATTTGTGTTCAAAAATAATGTGGTATGTTTTTCCAGTCTACTGGAGATAAATTCAGTGGTCCCTTTCATGTTAATAAAAGCCATGCAATATCAGCACAGACCAACACAGAAATTATCCCATAGTGATGTTTAAATTAGTAGAGAAAAATGTGCTCGCTCCATGTAATACCGGCTCCTTTTTGCCCCTTTCTTTTTAATTTCTATTAATACAAATTATTTGAGCATTAGTATATTGGCTGTAATTAGCTTTCATCTTTCCCCTTTTGATTTAAATATTGCCAAACTCCATTAAAACAGCTGTATGAAAGCCAGAAAATGGTTTACTAGTGAATTCCAAGTGTGCGTCTTTGTTGCAGTGTAAATGGAAAGGTCACAACAAGTCACCTAATTGCTTGGTATGTATTCTATTAATTTGCACTTTTAATGTGTAAGCACACTAAAATTATAAGATAAACACTGCTGTGTTCTGGTAGACCATCAGACGTGTCTAAATTGTGGCCACAAAACAAGACAACATAAGAAAATGATTCTAACACCTGCTAAAAAACTTTTGATAGGGGTCCAGCTCCCTCTTATTTCAGTTGGCAGTGACACGCTCACCTCCACTGCCCCTGCTGTCGGCCCCTTTGCTTCTCAGAGCAGGCAAGCTTAGAAAGCCCAAGAGCAGCAAGCCGCCTTCCCCTTTTATTCATGGGATGTGCTCTGTCCAGGCAAGAATGTAGGAATTCTTTGTTACTTCTAAGTATTTGTCTCTCTTAATTCCTTCAGAAAGTGTGTTTATACTGTATCATTCCTCTAAAGAAACATTGTCAAGATGAAAAATGAAAGGCCTAGGAGTTAGAAAAAAATTAAGACTGTGAGACTCTGATTTAGCTTTATGTAGTATCTGCAAAAATTGATGAATAACAGCTGCAGAATTGGTATTTGCCTAATCCTGCAAAGTGTTGGCTCCTCTGAGTGATAAAATGCCCCCTAAATTCCTCGGTTGTAAAAGAATATGTTTTTCCCCTTTTTAATTAATCAGAAAACATACCGCCTTGAGCGAAAGTCTCATCATTCAATCTCCACTCTTTCCAGTATTGGGATTACTTCCTAACACATATGTGGAGCTTATACTCATGCGTCAGTACGTCCAACAAAGTTTAACAGGAATTAAGTATGTCATCTTTCAACCAGATATCATAAAACAAAGACTGGGGAAACAAAACTTGTTTTAAAACAACTTGCTCAGTGTCAGATTAGAACATTGATCACTTTTTAGGACATATTTATTGTTCTGTCATATTTAGTCCTTAAAAGTTGAATGATTTCCTCCTAGTAAAAGTTGAATGATTTCCTCCTAGTTTCAATATATGAAATTATGAAGTATAATCTTTGAAGACAAAGAAGAAA
Source organism: Burhinus oedicnemus (assembly GCA_008921705.1). Classification (NCBI taxonomy): domain Eukaryota; kingdom Metazoa; phylum Chordata; class Aves; order Charadriiformes; family Burhinidae; genus Burhinus; species Burhinus oedicnemus. The sequence continues at coordinate 2,178,400 of VFFE01007141.1, read as the reverse complement.
AAATACAGCATCTTACATAAGGATGTTATGAAGTGGCAGCTTTCAAATTGCGTGGCCTTTGTAGGAATTATTATGGCTGAAAAAGCCGAGCAACCATTTTGGCTCTGGTAATAATTATGTATGGTCAGGAAAGCAAGATGGCAGAATAAACAAAACCAAAAGCATTAATTACAGTAATATACTTTTGCAAAAGAATTCCAATTTTTCTCTAGAAATCTTGGCACAGTTTCAAAATGTCAAAATTACTTTTATTTGCTACAAGAAATTATATGTTGACTAAATTAAACTACTTTTTCCCTAAAAATTATTTTTTATGCAGAAATTTTCAAAACAGCTATTCAGCTCAGCAGCCAAAAGAAGACATTAGTTCAATTGCTCTGTTATTACTGATGATGTAGGAGATACCTGTTAAACCCCAAACCTAATTCACTGTTTTCTTTCATCTTACTTATTTGTATACAAATAAATGTGGAAAAAATGTAAAATATTAGAAATTCAGTGGCAGCCTTCAGTGGGCCACATTTTGTAAAGGGACTTCCACGTAATACAACTGAAATACAACCCAAGTGGAATTTTGACACTAAATTAAAAGGGGGAAAAAAAAAAAGAGAGAGAGATACAGATGATCCTTTCCACTGGACTTTTCATTCAATTCCAGATACAGTTTTGCTGGAAAACATGCATGGGTACCAAAAAGGTCACAGACGTGCAGCAGTTCAGTAACACCTTTCTGCTGTCCAAAATATTCCCAAGAAGTGCATTTCCATATCCCCTGTGAAGACATTCTTAAAACAGAATTTCATCATCTCATGCATAAATATTTGTGCTGGGAAGACTTTTTTGTAAATATAGCTTGGAACACAATCAAGCAATAAAAAAGAGGTATGTTACTTTTATAGATAAGGAACATTTCCAGAGAGCTGAAAACCAAAGAAAAGAAAAGTTTTTCAGAGTATAGATGGACGGACTGATGATTTAACTGTGGGAGGGTGTTACTTCCTAAATTAACAAATTTTATATATTCCTGTGGTACGTCAAATTTTGGTTCTACAGTATGTATTTAGAGTTAGTGTCCAAAACGTAGGCTGATTTAAATCAACATAGATCATTGAGCACAGTGTTGTCTGCACACATTTTATAAACTATCAGTCTGCGTTGTGAAGTCATTTCTATTTTCTCTTTTTGAGAAGAGGCTGCACCATGAGATGGGTCCCGAAAGGCTTGACAGTATCACTTCTGAAACTATTTACATTCCTGACACTACGTAATAAAATTTTTATTCTGTTCTTTTGTGACTTTTTTATTGCTCACTTTTGAAACATTGTCTTTTATTATCTTTCAGTCCTGTTATCAATACTGAGCAATAATAAGACTTTAATGACCTGTTTTAATAAGCCTGTTACAGATTTCTATGTTGATTTGACATACCTAAGTGTAGTAAAATGGTTTATGAGGAATAAACAGCTGAGCAATATCACATTCATATCCTTGGAGATGAAGTGATTGTAGATGAGAAATAAATAATTGAAGAAGACAGAGTCTGGTGATTTCAGTTTCTGAACTCCTAAGAAACAACGGTGAGTCCGTTAGACACTACAGGGCTCTACGCTTGAGATTTAGGAACTTTATGGTTGAATTCCACATACAAACTTCCTATGTACACGTGCTTTCACATGAGCATATGCATGCATTAATATGGATATAGATATGCTATTGGAGAGATTTATTTTCTGAAGTGTCTGAGTCCTAAAGGGCTAAGGGCTTCAAAGCAGGCTCGGGCATCTGCTTTCTGGCTCTGGCATGTATATGACCATTCAGGAGCTTATGGGCTTGACTGGTCTGAGAGGGTACCTGTGTACTCGGACGCGTGCATACCTGCAACATCGCCACCTTAGCAATTTCACGTATAAATATAGAGGAAAGGCAGAGATCTATTTCTCTGATTACACCCCTTCTATATATTCACGTTGCGTGTATACGGAGCTTTGCCACTAAGGCGTGTAGACGTTGATGCTTAATGCTGCCTCATTCCTCAGCCAGGTGCCCTCGGTACTCTTTGAAGCCTAGCACAAAGGTTGACTCTACTGTGACAACTGTGTACATTCATCTGCTTAGTAATACAAGTCCAGACTTCTTTACGGGCATATGTGCCTTTGGTGTGACTGATCAAATAGCGCCGAGCCAACATTTAAGGGGGTGTCTTTACCTTAGGGTTCTGTTAGTCTGTATTAACAGCTGGCAACATGAACAGTTATTGGCAGTTTTCTCTCTTGCTCGCTCGCTTGCCCGCTCACTTCCTTGCTACTGAACTATTTGGACATTGATATTTTCCAAACCAAACTACGCATGACTAAAATAACCCGTTATTCCCCATTCCAACACTCTACTTGGCATTTGCGCTTGGGTTTTTGCAGAAAAGATTACACAATCAGAAAGGAGAAACACCATAATGTGACCAACCACTCAGCACAGCTAATGAAGACTGTTGAGAAGCTTGACTGTCTTTGGAAAAGCATTAGATAAATATTTATTAACCCCCCCCTTAAATTCTCAGAAATCAGTGTTTTTTTCACAGATTCAAAGACATCAAACTATCTCCCTGCTTGTGTGGTAATTCAATTGCAAGTGAATGTTTTCTACCTTTCCAAATTGTGTCAAAATTAATAGGTAAATTTAGAATTTTATTTTTATTTTGCACAATAATTTACAAGGAAATGAGTTATATGAATTATGTTGGCAAAAGGGTGCTATCTGTCACACAGGTCTTAACTGTATACAGTATTCTGAACAGAGGGAAGCTCCCTTAGCCCTGCACTCCAGCCGACCAAAAATTGTAAAATCATCTTGATAAACCACATGTCGTATAGTATAGTCACAGTAGTATGACAGTAGCGTCATGCAGCTTTCACTTTTGTAAAAGCAACATACATTAGCCATGAAATATATTTAATATTGCTGTTTTCACTACTCCTGTGAGGAGACCATATTTGTACTCTTGTCTTTAAACGCTTAAAATCTTTAATAAAAAACTTCATTTTCATTCACCTACTTAGAAGAAAGTGACCTTGTTTGGATCATGGAAAAAAATCCTAATCAGGACAAAGATATTTTAAAAAATGAACACCAAGACCCATGAAGCCACAAATAATAAAGCCCTGTAATCTACCAGGAAATAGAGCTTTCAGCTCTTTTACAATGTATTTACTTAGTTTCAGTAAACAAGAGGCTTGCAATGTGGAGAAGCTGCTTCCCAAAACATAAGGGTAGTTGCTGTAACTTACTAAGGGAAATGGAAATCAGTCAAAGTGGTTATTTTAGCAATTTGATGTACAGTAGCCAGTGCATTATAAACCCATGATGCTAGCTTAATGAGCAGTAATTTAAGAGTATAGTTAGTCACTAAGTTGGTTTGGGGTAAAATGATGACTGCAAGAGACTTTGAAACGTGAGCAGTCACTCACCTCTGTTGCTCATTTCTTCCTCTGCTCAGCTAGAGAGGATTTGTGCAGGCTCTGAAACCCTTCTGCTGCAGAAACAACCGGAAATTTAGCTCAGACCAAAGGGATAATAAAATATTTGAAATGTAAATAATAGTTCCTTTACTAAAAATTCTCGTCTATTTTCAGTATGTATTTTTCCATTTTATTTTTTACTTATCTGTATGTATTTCAGGTATCTTTTTGCATCCCATACTATTCTTCAGGAGCACTGAAACAAAAATTATTGTGAACCTTTCAAAGACAGAAAAATAGTTTGTAATAATCATACATCATGCATGTCCTTTTTATAAGCTACCATCAGAAATGTTTATGCATTATGCACTTATTCTAAGAAATTACAGTACTGTATGTATTCCAGAGATAACATGTAGAGGAATCTCCCCAGTATGCTTTAGTTTATTTTGTATGTTGGCATATATTCTAAATAATAGACAGAACTTGGGGATTATTTTTTTAATATTAATGTTATCCTATATATGGAAAGACACAAAAAGATGTCTTAACTGGAATAAGCCAAACACTTTGACTGCTGTATTGACATTTATGCTTGAGAAAGTTCAGGCCTGGAAGCTCTTGCACAGCAAGTTAAAAGGCCAATACCAGCCTCTGACCCAAAAGGGAACATTTCAGTTCAGGCTCAATCAATTGAAAATGCAGGGCGAAATACGCCTTTAGATGACACAGTTTGATTTACAAGATACACAAATATTTTCCATCAAGCTGAGCTAATTCAGGTTTGTATTTTGACTGGGTATGTAGAATAGCTGTAATTTATTTATGACCTATTAAGCAAATTGTTTCCAGTGTGTAAGAAATCCTAATTAGGACCACTGTTTTTAAAAAGGAAACTCACAATTTCTTTTATATCCTGTCATCAAAGGCACAAAAGAGAAGGCTTTCATTCTTGTTTTTGTTTGGTTTGGTTTGTTTTTCTCCATGCTGTCTATTGAATGTCAAGAGGCCATACACACACTGCTGTACAGTCATGTCTTTGAAGTCTCCAAAGAATTTCAGAATTCTCATCAAGAGTTTATTTTTTGAAATAGTTATTTCCCTCATGAAATCATGATTCCTGAGGGAACTGTGATGCCAAACCATGTGTAAGGGCTGTTGTCTTACAAGCCAATTTATTGGGGGCATCTGAGCATAGGGGAAACAGCATTAGATAATGTTTGGGAGTTTAATGTATGCTCCAGGGCCTCATGAAGAGACAATGCCATGAAGCGAAAGTCTTCCAAACTCATTCCCATTCACCCTTCTGGCCTACCAAGTCCTCGCTGCTCCCTCTAAACAGGGCTTGAAGTGGAAGAACAGAAGGCTGCAGATATCTGGAGACACACTGACGTACAGATCAGGATCAGTATTAGTAGATACCGTTGAAAAGTAGATAGTAGACAAGAAGGTAAAAAACAAGGAAAATAATATTCAGAAGCACCAGCATATAAAATTATGTTAATATAATGAAGAAAGTGGCCCAGGTACTGTACAGAGTGGCCCAAAGCCAGCATAGCTCACTGATGCAGGGTTACTTGGACTTGTTTAATCAACATAATTATTCTCACGATGCCCACCCTTGGGCAGGAAGGGGTAGCAGCAGTATAGTAAATATGCTGTGAATCACATAAGCCTTTGCCGTTTTTCTAGTGAGATCATCAATTACACTTCTTTGATTTCATCCTGAGACCAGGATGGGCAGCCAGGAGTGAGCGATACCAAGGCAGGCTTTGCAGCTTTCCCTGGACCATGTTGTACATCGAACAAAGGTGCTTCAGCCACCGCTGGCGGTCTGGGCAGCAGAGCCCTGGCCTGGGATGTGTACACCATCCAAAACCTCCACTCAACTCCCCCCTGTTTGGTCTCAAAGCATTGCTTGGTGTGAAAATGTACTATGATGTCATTGAGGCCAATCAGTTTGTATATTGTCTGACAGAAGGTGCCATGTGGTACCCTGATTATGCTTGCCTGATGCCTATTTGCTTCTTTTACCTCATTAGAACACTTATATCTTTGACTCCTAACAGAAATACCTATACAAAGCGTGTTTATTTGTAACCCATGATCTTGTTTTTACTTCTTCCTGATCATAAAGTTGCCTTTCCCAGGGACAGGGGCATTAATGAAGGTAAATATACAGTCACACTCTCCCTATATGGCTGTGTAATTTGTCCCTTTACATTAGAGAGAATCAGCAGGTTCTTGAATGCTATAGATACCAGGGCAGTGCCCAAGCAACCATTGTGGAAGCCTCTGTTCTTTCAGATAAATTAGTAAAAGTAATGGGGTGGATCCATCTTATTATAGGAAAATGTATTAAGGCAGATTAATGCAGTTAGGCTGGATAACACCATAAAGTTGGGAGACGTGTTTCCCAGGTTGAGGCTAATGGACTGCAAGCCCCAGCGAGGAGTGCAGGGTGCTCCTTTCAGTGGTGAACGTGAAGGGAAATGAAGGCTAGTGCTGAGACTGAAAGGCTTCCTTATATGAGGACTATATGAGGACTTACCTGAAGGGTAACTTTATTTTTCCGAGGGAAGCTTTCTTGGGTATCCTTTATTTTAAAAGCAAGAAAATAAAATAGACTGTATTTACTGGTACAGCTTTTGGGGAAATAAAGGCCTGAAAAGCTACTTTTTAGTTACTGAGAGTGCAAACAAAAGAATCCTGGGTCAAAGCTCACTCCTTTCATAGTCTTTTATTTCTTTAGTATAGATTTGATTTCTGCATAGATTTGACATTATCTAACTATTTTGCTTGAACGCTGTTGTGTCATTCTCTATATGAGTCCTGCCAAAAGAATATTGACTGTTGACGGCTTTCCTCTGAGGCTTTAAGGTGTGCTTTCAGAAGTGCCTCTAGGGCTTTTTGTTTCTTCTTATAACTCAAAAGAAATCTTGCATGTGCATCCTTTCTTTCTTCCTCTTTACGTTCATCAAAAATGAACAAAGGATGATGTGGACAGTGAGTTACAGTCATACATAAACCATACGTCTATCTCAAGTTATTGCTGTGAAAACTCTACTTTGTTGAAGACAGTATTTATGGAAAGCCTCTTTTGTATATCAATACTGTGGAAGTCACCAGGGGTACAACAAAGTAGTAGCAATTCTTTGTTGTTTTGGCTGTTCAGTTATCGCTGTTGCGCATGCATACGGGGGGCTGGTAGCAGGGATCTCCAGAAGGTCGGTCACGTAAGCGTATCCCTAACGGATCAGAGTGCTGCGGGTCCTTCCCGCAGGATTCGGAAGGTCTTTCTGCAATGGCAAACAAGTTCCACTAACTTCCCGGGCTTCCAGAAATGCTAATCAGCAGTTCTAGTCTGCAGCACATTTATTACACCCTGACGTGCTGAAGACAGCCTGTTACAAATAGAACTGCCTTGTGAAAAATGCTGTTCCAGTGTTTTATAATAAAGTGCACCAATTAGATGCATTCATTAGGACAAACTGCTTGTCTTTTCTTATATTAGATCTTTTAAAAGGCACAATGCATTTCATAGCTCATTCCGCTCTGTATTATTATTAATTGAACAGAGCACATTACAAAGTTTTAATCCAATAACTGTAAATACATAATGAATAATATTTCCTTGGAGGCTGCCAGGGTTGCAGCAGCCTCCTCTACAGCTTTGCATACTCAGAGTAAGATACATTATCGTAAAGTCCCCTCTTCCCTTGCTGTAGGCTCCCCACAGGTATTGCAGGGACATCACCGGAGCAAGGAATATTGCGTGTGCTGTAAAAGACAAATGTGTCATTTGTTAAAAGGCAAATTAGGAGCCAAGTCTAAAACACAGCCTTTCAACTTTTTCTTGTTGAAAAGGGTCACATGCACCAGTTCTTCGTGTTGTCTCGCAGATCCCTGGATGCCGAAAGGAAAACAATGTTTTAATTTTAGCGGCATGAGGATTCCTAACTGCAGCATATTATTTATAAAGGGTAAATGGCAAACACTAAATGAAGACAAAAGGAAACATTCTGTTCCTCTCTGGGGGAGCACAACATTATTATACAAGGTTGTGATTGGGCATAGTAAGATGAATTGAGCTGCTGTTCCTACTGACAAGAACATTACTTCTTAGATTCCTACTAATACATGAAGTAGCTGGCACTCCCCGGTTATACTTGCGTAACGGCTATGATCTACAGCAAAAAGACCCTGAACTCAATGATAAAGATATGGGTTTCTATATAAAAGAAGACTCTAGGGTACATTGAAGTGATGCCTGTTTTTATTGTACATACTAATATTTTCATGTGGAATAAGTATTCGCAGTAACTTACGCTTGCCCGATACTCAAGGTGCTTAGCAGAGCTAATCAGCTTGAAGAGAAATAGTGCATTAATGCAGTCGTATGACCACTAATGTAGCCCTATAACTTCCAATTCCAAGCTATTTTATGGCCAATCAGCATGAAAGATGGTCACGGAGGGATATAAGGTCTCTTTTTACATATCCTCCTAGCCGTATCTTTTAACTTGCTGAAAGTTACAGCGACGTATTTTCAGAAATTCAGATTTATGGTTCTAATCAATGAGATATATTTTTGCAGGATCTAGGCCTGTGGCACCTGTGAATATGTGGTCCCATAGTATTCGTTTCCCAAGACGTGATCCTGTGGCAACTGAAAACACTAGGAGAGAGTTTCAAGAGGAGTTTTGCACCCATTGTTCTTTTGGCCTGAAAATATCCCACAGCTGTGAAAATTCTAACACCTTCCATCGAGCAGGATCAGATCATAGGGAAGCAAAGCAGTAAAATATATGTCAAATGGTTAAAAATAAGAAAAAGAAAAAACATTTAAGTATAGTAGCTACTGAAAAGCTGCAAACCTTGGAACTGGATTTCACAGTAGATAGTAAATCCTAAATTTGCCATTCACTGGTTTTGGTGATATCACCAAATGCATGATGTTGCTAAGCACTATTGGGACTCTGTGCTTATCTAGGATTATTAAAGGTGCCATTCTTTATTTCCCATCGCTTCATCATCTTTCTATTAACTGCATGATGATGAGTTTGCAGAAAGGTAGTAGTATAACATACACCTTGAGGCAGGGACAGTGAAGCTAGAGTGCTACACTTTTTATAAGTAAAGTACTTCTTGAAAGTTCTGAAAGCACAAATTACAGTGGCGTGCACCTTTACCTGGCAAAGTAAGATCAAATATTTATCCCATTTGATTGAAATGGTTCTAGCCTTTACCTGAGCCAATCAGGAAAATTCATAAATTTCATGACTGTGAAGGTTTCGTTGCTGAGTGCATATTCCATAAAATTATTTCTGTTGGTATAACTAGGGCAGGTTAGTCCACATAGTAATTTTTGAAAAGAGCGTCTCGATGCCTGAAGATGAAATTTAGACACCTAAATCCTAACTGTAATCCTAAAATCCAGCTCAACTACTGCCTAACTCTGGAGGCACCTGATGTCCATAGGTGCCTCCTTTTTAATCAGAAGATTCCACAGGTATCAATAAATTGACTTTGAAGCATATCTAATTAAAACTTTGTCCATAGAAGACTGAGCAGATTTACAGCATGTGGCTACAGGATGTTAACTTTTTAAAGATGTCTTATCCAAGACTGAGCTTCACCACAAATGCAGTAGTAGTAACTATTTTCCTTTAAGGACATTTAAGGAAGAACCAGAATATCAACTCTGCTGTATGTGCTTCCACACGTTTGTGCAGGCACACTCTTAAAAAAATTAATTGCTGAAAAATTACCTTCAGGATGCGTGAGCACCAGCTTCAACTCAGTCCTGGGCTTATTCTGGAAAAATAGAGCGGACCTCTTCCTTCAGCTATGTTTTGTAAGAAAGCTCTACCCCGTATCTTAAGGAGAGAAAACAAGTCTCTCCCTACCTTCAGTAGAGTTTTCCAGGAGTGTCCTGTCTCTAACCCGGAATGGACATCTGAGTCTTAAGGAGAGAGTAAGAAATTATATGCTGTTTTCCAGGAGCATTTTCTGTTGGAAAGCTGACAGTAAAAATACCAGTCAGAATGGCAGCAGGCACTTTAAAACAATCGCCAGACATTGCATTAATAACCTTGATGCACAGAGAGGTTTTGGTATTATGTCGTATCAGCAGATATCACAAAAATGAAGTGTCTGACATTATGGACCTTAGACCTGCTCTTCAGGTCAAACCCACGGGTTTTTTCCTGCTGGAAAAAAGAAATAAGTGCTTATGCTTGGGTGCTTAATAATTCAAGCTGGAATGCAGGAAACTCAACTTTCAGCACCTGCCCCAATTTTAAATGAATTAAATGAAATGAAATGCTTGAATGAAAAACTTTCAGATAGGGAAAGCAAGGACTAAAGTCTGACTGCCATATTTCAGGTAACGATTTATTCCTAAGCTAGAAGTAACTCTTGATCCTCCCATCTCCAAAGTCATCTCTCAACACAATTACATGTCTGTGAAACTATTCCAAGTGCTCTGTTTTTTTCACTAATACACAGTAAAAATACATTTTAAAATGTTTAAAAACCTGTTGAATGGGAAATTATCTTACAGCAGACCTCAAGTCTGTTTTAAAACACAATATGGTTCAAGTGTCGTATAACATTAAAAAATTATGCCATACCTCAGTTGTTATTAAAATATTTAAATATTTTAAAACAATCTAAAATAAAGTTGTAATGCTGAAAGTCTTCAAGAGACCGATTCAACTATAAGAACTACGAAAAGAATCTGAACATCTTAGATGGTGATTTCTTTTCACCTAAAAAATTTAAAGAGGGTTTTTTTTAAATCTGAAACATTTAATAATTGCTTTAAAGTCCTTTAATAAAAAGGGTTTATTAAAATCCAGGTGGCATTTATTTCACAGTGTGAGGGTGAACGTGTGTGAGTTTCAAACTCAGTGTAACACACTCTTCTCCCTCTAGCTTTCACAGTGAATTGAACACTGAACTCCCTTCAGCAATTCTGGAAATCTCAGTTTGTAGCAATTATGATGAGAAGCCATTACTTGATAGAAAGAAAGAAGAGTTAGCTAAGTTGAAGAAATGTGTCTAGATTCCTTTTAAAATAATGAGCACACACAAATAAAAGGGGAATTCTTGCCAGAATTCTATAACCCCCTTTTTCAATTTGCATATTAAATTGTACATCTACCAGTTTCTGTTAATTCAGCAAAATAAGAACTTCTTCTAAAAGTAATTGCATTATTAGTCTACCTTGGCAGTAATGATCCTAAGGTGAAGGTAGCAAGTAATCGTATTTCTAACTGTGTCTTCTTTTTAATAATCAGTTGTAAAATTACGTTGTGCCTTTTCTGCTCTTGAGAACTTTTCTCTCATCTTCTGCACTGAGCCGTATTTAAACTAAAAGGCAGATTTCTGCTAAAAAGCCAGATTTCTCAAGATTCTTTTGGTTAATACTTGTTCAGCATGTCTGAAGCCAATATTCTCACACCTTTTTCAGTTGTAAATTGCTTTACCAGGCATTATTTTCATTTTCATTAAACTTTTCCGTATTACTTCATCTGCTTTATGCAATATGGAAATAGAAATGTCCTTCTTTATAAAAGCTTTAACCAATTATGAGAACAGGGAAAAGCAATAACAAAACCTTGAGCAAACAAACAACGAACAAGCGACCACCTCTCCCTCTACACCTGTACCTCTCACAAGAAGAGTAGTTTTAACAAACATTGGTAGAATACTAGTTGCCATATATCTTTGTAGTAGTTTTATCTTGCTTTTGCTTTCAGTTTTCTTTTGGCATGTATTCAGGACAAATCGTATTTTTATATATTAAATTTTATTAATATTAAAATATTCCCTGTTATCTCTTTACTGCCTAGGAGAGAAAAAAAAATTGTCTGTTGGCCATCTCTATCGATTAGAAAATAAGTTATCACAGGTGTGAATTTAAGGGAAATGTTTTCTAGCAAATCCTAGAAATGTGGAACCTACTATAATCTCTCAAAAGACTGTCAGCTGTTGTTTATTGCATATATTGACCAAAGGCTAGAAGAAGCAGTCCTGTATCACAGATCTTTTATGTTTAAACAGAAATAAAATGTTCCCTTTACGCATTCTTTTTTCATCAGCTAGAAAGATGCTGAACTCCTGTAAATGTAGAATCCAGAAAAGGAAAAAAGCCCAACAGAATAAATTGTTGAGGCTGCTCCAGTGAATCCAGTGAGACAGTGAAAATGAATTCCTTTTCATCCTGATGGCTTGCTTTCTTACCGCACATTGTTACATTTTATGAGTCACTCCACACTATGCAAAGAAAAGGCTTGCCACTACAATTTAGAATGTAAACGCGGTTTTTTTATTGTAAAACAAAACAATACAAAAACAAGGGTAGAGAGATTAGTGTCAACAGTGTATTATTATTTGTGTCTTCCCACCTGTCATTAGCATCATTTATTTATTCCAGGTCATGCAGGCATTAAGCAGTAATTACTTGCTTTGTTTAGACAAGTCATTCCATTTAGAACTATAACTATTAGAGATTTTTAAAGAGGAAATTTGATTCTATCATTTATAACTTTTCTACTTTTAGTTCTAGAAATGTCATACTCCTAGCTGCATTCTTACCTAACGTATTTTATTTACTACATACACATCAGGATAACATAATTTATTTTTACACCAAATACTGATTAAAACCCTGTTCTGCACTACAGAGTCTTCTTTCACATTTTGAATGTTTACAAATATTGAGTTCAGGGAGTAATTCCCATTTAATATCTTTGAAATGGTATTGAGGCTGAAAATATTTTCTGTGTACATGCATAAGCTATCCAGTGTCAAACAGAAAGCAACATAATTAACTTTTCTACGCTTGTAGTCTTAATTTTTCTTTTCCTAAAGAAACTGAAGCAATATACTCTGCTTTTACTATCCTAGCGAATATTAACCTTAAGGACTGCATTGAAATCTGAGGGGAACAGGGAAGTGCACAGATCAAAAGAGTTGTCAAAAAGGAAATGGAAGATCAATTGTAAAAACCAAAACCAATGTTCAAGAGGTAACTCAAATCGATTACCTGTTCTTCGATGAGCAGTATGGTGGAGGGAACATTTGTCATCTAAGTAGTCCAAAATGAGCAGCAGTGATGAGCAGTACTGTGCATTACTAAGAGTACTTACACGACCTTGACTAGCTACGAGAATTCTTTAATATGATCAGTCATTTTTTTCTCCACAACACCCATAATTTAAGAGTTTGCAAATGTTATCCTGGCACTGCCAGAAACAGATTCACATTGACCTCAATATGTCACCAGAAAGGTTTTCTGGAAATTCTTTTGTTTTCCATATGGCATCTTTGTATATTGGAAAGACAAGTGTTCTGTTATTTCTTTAGTCAAGCAAAGCACTCTTTTTTATTGTTACAAAATATTTATTCATGTCACATTACTTTACAAAGTAGTATTTATTCTGCATCAAATACTCCAATGTAACAAACTTTCAGTTTGATGAATGGTGGCTAGATTGAAAAGCTGAATTGGAGAAGATCAATTTTATTCTGTCGCATAAAGTAGATGTTAATTGCGTTTATTCAGTCTGATCATTAAACATTGGAGAATCCTGCAGTCAAAATTGTGAATTAGCATGGCTGAGTCCAAAGGATATGTTAATGTATATATGGATGAGTATTTATGTGTGTCTTGGAGTGTACTTTTGGGTTTTGTAGTTGTGATCTGTGGTGTGACTCTAGGGAAATGTCACAAAAATGGAGATTACCCCACTCTACTTTAGATTGTGTACAGTTTACACATTTCACAGTTTTTAAACTCAAACACCAAACAGATTGGTTACATTTTCTCTAGTGAAATTCTTCTCTATTGTACACTCAGAACCTCTAGCAAGTGGATCAAGATGACCATCAGGGATATCTCTGTCTAAAATAAAAAAAAAGAAGAAGAAAGAAGAGTTCCCAAGTAGCACATTAAAGTCCCTTCTTCTCTAACCTCTGTTCTGTCTCTCTTTGCAGACATTTTATGACAAGAGCTTGCGGTTTCACTTGTGAGGAGAAAAGACATCTGCTCTGCTCAGCTGGAGGGGCAGCAGACAAGTACAGAATGAGAGGCAGTGCGTGCAACCCAGCCTGCAGAGTGGTGAGAGCCAGGTGAACGTCTGCGGTGGGTATCCTCATGCTTTGGATAAAGTTCCCCTCTCTCTCCCTTCTGCTCCCAGCTTCAGCCGAGATCCTGGCAGTCATAACGTGCTCGGCATTATCCTGCTGCCATGTTTGCTGATACAGTCAGTCTCATCACTGACTAATGACAAGCAAATGGTCTGTAGTGGCATGTGCGTGCAGGGACAAGTTTCACAGGTGCCAAAAGCACACCCCAGGGTAAGACAGCTGCCATTTTCTGGGCTGCAAGAGTTAAAACTGACACCTGCTTACTCCTGCTTGGAACAAGTTCGCTGGATAAATGGGAACAGAGGACTTAGTAGCAAATGTTAAGGGAGAACTGTCAATATGAACAACAGTAGAAAAATTTTAAGTTCTTAAACCATTCATTACTTCAGCTTTTATTTGCACTATTGAAATATCAAAATCTCAATCTGATATACTAAACCCAAAACTTTTTCTAATTTTGTGGGTTTATTTACAAAACGATGCTTAAGCAAAAAAGGGTAAAGTGATTTTAACTCAAGACTTAATCTTACATATTCATGTTTTACCCAAATACTTCTTTTGTTCACAAAAGAAAATATCCTCTAGTTCAATCCTACCCATTTTCACACACTAAATATTCCAGAACTAACCACTAGTTTTCCCTGTACTGCTTCTCTACAGGCACTAGACAATGGTCAAGAAGTTCCTGCTGACCGTCTGCTTACTGATGTTAATCAAAAATACCTTTCATGTAGTAAAAGGCATTACTCTAGTTTATGTGACATCTGAGTTAGACTTTCAGAGAGCAAATTTTCCAGCGATGGTTTGAGAAATAATGAGCAATATGTCTTTGGGAGAAGCCAGTCTTGATACTATATTGGAACTGAATTTTGAACTGTTAAATTTATGTTATTTTTGTATTTTTCATTTTGTTTTGCAGTCTGGTTGGCTGACAAAGTCTAAAAATTTGTTAAAAATTGGAAGGAGACCTCAAATATTTGAAAATTATACAATAATACTGAAGATTATTCAAAACAAAGATGTGGTGTGTCAATAATCAACAGGTAAATGGCAAAAGTATCAGAAGTTCTTGAATATTTCTGTTTAAATGAAACTAGCAAACACCAAACAGTTTGCAGGTAATATAAACTGTAAACTGTATTTTTACAAGTATTGTTCTCATCTGTCAGCTTCAAAACCCCTCTTACTGTTGACTCCAAATTTCTTTGTTGCAATATTTATAAACCTGCTCTCATGTGTCTTTTAAGGAAATGTGAATTAGCCAAATAATGAAGCTAAAATTATAATCTGTTTGATAGCTGTTTGAATAGAAAATCAAAAACTTGCTGTTATCCAGCGGCACGCCGGAGACTTCCTTCTTTTACCAAAAGGTACTCATTTTATTACTTGTAAAGATAAAGACTAATTAAATGTTACACGGCCTTTCAGTAATTCAAAAGCTCCACTAATGAGGAGTACCATCCTGTTAAAGTTATAAGGCAAACAGGTCTGAAGAAGGAGGAGAGCCCGTGGGAGCACAGCAAGTGCACCAAGTGCCGCCGAAGCGGCTTGCAGCTCCCTTTGCTGTCATGCTCACAAGGAGCAGTGGCTGCGCAAGAGGTCAGTGTGACCACTCTTTGGGGATGAAGGGATTGAGAGCAGCCCTCCAGAGAAGGACTTGGAGTACTGGTGGATGAAAAGCTGGACATGAGCCGACAATGTGCGCTCACAGCCCAGAAGGCCGATCGCATCCTGGGCTGCATCAAAAGCAGCGTGGCCAGCAGGTTGAGAGAGGTGATTCTGCCCCTCTGCTCCGCTCTGGTGAGACCCCACCTGGAGTACTGTGTCCAGCTCTGGAGTCCCCAACATAAGAAGGACATGGACCTGTTAGAGCAGGTTCAGATGGGGGCCACAAAAATGTTCAGAGAGCTGGAGCACCTCTGCTATGAGGACAGGCTGAGAGAGTTGGGGTTGTTCAGCCTGGAGAAGAGAAGGCTCCAGGGAGACCTTATAGCCCCTTCCTGTCCTTAAAGGGCGCTTATAAGAAAGATGGGGACAGTCTTTTTAGCAGGGCCTGTTGCAATGGGATTAGGGGTAATGGTTTTAAGTTGAAAGAAGGTAGATTCGTACTCGATATAAGCAAGAAATTTTCTACACTGAGGGTGGTGAAACACTGGCACAGGTTACCTAGAGAGGTGGTAGATGCCCCATCCTTAGAAACATTCAAGGTCAGGTTGGGCAGGTCTCTGAGCAACCTGATCTGGTTGAAGATGTCCCTGCTCATTGCAGGGGAGGTTGGACTAGATGACCTTTAAAGGTCCCTTCCAACCTAAACCATTCTATGATTCTAAAAGTATTTGTTGGGGCTTTTAGAATCATAGAATCACAGAACCATTTTGGTTGGAAAGAGACCTTTAAGATCATCAAGTCCAACCCTTAACCTAACACTGCCAAGTTACCACTAAACCATGTCCCTCAGCACTACTTCTACACGTATTTTAAACACCTCCAGGCATGGCAACTCAACCACTTCCCTGGGCAGCCTGTTCCAATACTTGATAACCCTTTCGGTGAAGAAATTTTTCGTAATATCCAATCTAAACCTCTAAATCCTGTTTTAGAAACGTAGCAATTCACAGCGTACATCTCATATAAGAAATCTGACCATTGAGGAAACTGTGAGGACCCTTTGACTGCAGCGTGGGAAATCACTTAGGACTGGCATGGATAGAGCTTACAGAAAACCTCTGCACCACTAACTCTGCAAACATATTTATATGGATAAACCTTTGTGGTTTTTGGTACGTGTTTTGGCTGTGAGCAGGTGGCATATAGCAGACCACTCTTCCTGATGGATTTTGAATTCAAGGCTCATGGCATACCAAGGTTGCCATGGAGCAAAGTGGAAAGTAAAATTACAAATCAGGCTGGATTTCTTATCTTCCTGCCCAGCCGAACATGCTGTATAGCCACTTTTACCAGAAGCTACCTTCCATTTCCTTCTATGGTTTTTACAGAAAGACAGGATTCCAGGCAGATCAGGTTGTGTGTAGAGACACATAGGCACAAATGTTTGTGAGTTTGTATATATACGTACCCATGCGTATGTCTATGTCTGTGTCTGTCGTACATACTTAGGTACACACATTTTATAAGCCTATATATGTTCACATGTTTTCTAGTGGTCAGTCTGACTGTAGGAAGCAGTATGTTAATATGTGACTTCCCTGTGCGCAGCTTCCCTTGAACTATTGAGTCCTTCAGCGTGGCAGTGACTTAGAAAAACTCTGTATTTTGAATAGTTTTGTCAGCGTTGTCTGGAGCGGAGCCCTAAATGAGTGGAAGAGAGCTTAACCTGCTCCTCCGTTCAGGTGGGTAAGGGGGGAGCTAGGAGTGAAGCTGCCCTGACTGCCCCTGCCTGAGCTGCCTGGCTCCCCAAGTGCAGGGGAACAAACGCTGCTTGAAAGGGGTTAAGCAGCTCATTTCTGAAGACATAATCAATGAAGACATAATCAATTAGGCTATCCCACCCATGATGAAGTCTAAGGGCACAAGTTTAGCTGCAAACTGTGGGTTTATCCACCTATTTGTGGTTGGTATTTCTTAGAGCTCTAAGTGATTGAAATACAGGGAGGAAGGGTTGTTTTTTTCTTTAATTTTATATTTTGGTGAGTAAGTGCAGTCAAGGTTATTCAAGCTCAGTGCTGAGTTTCTTTAAATAGAAGTGAATGAAGGGTTAATACCTCATCCTAGGAGTTTGGAATGACATTTGAGCATGAAAAGCAAGATTCATTTAAATGTGAACCTTTTCAAATTATATTTTCTGTGAACTGGTGCCAACTCGATTACAGAAACAGCGTTTGTACTGATCTGGTTAGTAAACTGCCTGTTTGTTTTAAATCTAATATGAATGCTTAAATTTAGTGACATGCATATATTGTATATATTCATTTGCTTTGAGTATTGGTGATTCTGTTGTTCATAAACAGTCTGTTCTGGGAAATAATCTTTAGGAAGATAAAATGACCTTAAGAACTCTTTAGAAGGGTTACACACAGAGGGAATATGCAAAACAGAATTCATTTTTTTAATATATATTATGACTACAAAAGGATCTTACTGTTGGGCCTTACAAGGGACTAAACTTTATTTAGACTCTCCCCCTTATATCTCTAGAGTAATGGGAAATAGCCCAGGTGTTAATGAGAATCAAAGTCACCATAAGAATTCTGATTTTTATTCCCCTACATGAAAGATCAGTGATTCTGTGACTTGCTGATTCCCAGTTTGATAAGTTCTGTAGTCCTCATGATGTTCATCACCGCTGCTATGGGTTACATTCAGAGACAGACTGGTAGTGGAGCAGCTTGCTGGCATCTGGGTGTGATATAAGGTCATCTAGCGGTGCCATGCCAGGTGACACATCTGTATGTTCACCACAGAAAAAAATGACTTTGCTGCACAGTCTTGTCAGGAAGCAAAAAGGGTCAGGTTATCATTCACATGGAAGGAAAAAAAAGGCTTTATAAAAAAGAAATCATAGGAACTTCAGTCTTGCTTTTAAAGCCTTTCTAAAGGAGGCAAAGAAATATTTTTTTATAAAATACAGCCAAACCATGAATTTGAAAACACTTTGTTGTTGTACATTGATAATCTATAATTAAGTCAGGCTTAGTTGTCTTACGCCCTTCCAGAGTATAAAGAATATTGACAATATTTGTGCTTCTAAAAGCCATGGGTCCTGAAAGTCTTCTGTTTCACTCTTTGGAGCTGGCAGGAATCAGTGGGAATTTTCATCAAGAAAATTGTATACGGTTATATGTCGCATATGAATTCCCTGAATAGTGAATTGTTTTTCCTGAAAACACTAACTGTTGAAAACCTGTGATATGAGATGAGGATGGTCTTTGAGTAATCATTGCATAGATATGATGGAAAGAGTTGCGTACATCTTACAGACATCCTATATTCCTTATTTCAGCATACCATTGCATAGATTGTACCAGTAAATGGGTACAGAAATAGCTTTCCTTGAACTTTGTCAGCTAAATGCAAATATGGCACAAAAGCTTTTCTCCAAAGAGTTAGGTTCATATTTATGTGGACTGCTTAACTCCAGTTTCCTTGTTCAGTATTTCTTTGCCAGAAATAAAGTGGATTCCATCAACAAGCTGAGATATAAATCTTGAATGACTGAGACCTCTGGGAACTGGTTGGAATAATGGATTGAATGTCATCTGTGTATGCAAAGTTGACAGAATCTGTCAGTCTTTAGGAAAGCTTTGATGTGTGTGTGTTTATATACCTGTGTGTCTAAGGTGACTGTACTGAGATCCCTTAGTTTAAGTGACAGCATATTTGGATCATTAATCTGGCCCCTCATTCTTATGGTGCCTACCAGATTTCAAGGTAACTGAGGGAACAGTCACATGTTCTTTTGGAAAGAGCTGGAGTAGTTTATATATCTCAAGAGCCACTACGCCCATGCAGAAAGTGTGTGCTTCCATAAAATAGTCATCTGGATGTGTCTTCATGCACTGCAATGCCCAAATCTGCATTTTGCGTTACACCTTTTTGACTTAATTTGACTGCACTGGTGCAGGTAAGACCCTTCTGACTTTCCTTTTTGCAAGCTGAATTTTGTGGTTTATAACTTCCAGCTCGGGAGTGGTGATGACCAGCTGTAAGTGGTAGCACTGTTAGTCACTCATGTATGTCTGGAAAAAAGGTGTCTATCTGTGTCCTGAGCAAACGTGGGAATCAGAGATACCTGGAGAAACTGAGAACTTAAGAGAGCTTTAAAGGATTTTCAGAAAAGTGTTCTTTCTGTTGAGAAGATCTCAGCTGAGAATCTCTCCTGCCTCCCAGATGAATGTATCCTGAAACAGAAAAGTTCGAATCATGCTGCTCATCTTAACAAGTGTCCCCATCCCCTCTGCCTAGGGCCAGCGCTTGAGAGACTGTGACATGCACAGACAATGGGCATTCTCGGCACATGGCTTCACCGAGGTGTGTAGATAACATTACATGAGCATGCCTGTTGTAAGTCAAGCACACTGAACAGCATGTGGCAGAAACCACCGCAGAGCTTCTCCAGGTACTGCAAAACCACTGGTTTCGCTTCTGAAACTGTCACCAGCCCTCCCGCTCTTCTCTGGGCTTCTGCTCTTATGACCTGCAGGTAGGCTTGTACTTCGCCAAAGGTCACCCTTGATTTTTTGTCCTGTTAGGGGAGCACAGAAGACAACTCCATCCTACCCAGCAAAACATGATTATCCTACCTTCCAGCACACAAACAAGAGACAGAGCAGGGATCTGGCAGCATTCCAGATCTGAGTGTAAAGGGAGCAGAGAAGGAAGAGGGTGAGTGACTCCCCCACTCTCTATTCTGGCAGGGAACGCTTACCTGATAAACACACTTCGTTGCCTCCTTACATACTGTAACTCCTTTCCCTCCCTCTTTAATCCCCAACTGGGCTATCTGACCTGAGCCAGCCAGCTTTCCTTATCCCTGATTTTCTGATGACTATTCGCTATTTGAACTCCTCTAGTAATTGATTATATTATGTTAAAATGATGGATAGTTCTAGGCAGACAAAAAGCAGGTAGATATTTGTTACCGCTTTCATAGTTAGCATTCAAGGACAGCCTACTGCAAGCTTCACTGGAGCCACTGCAAGAGCTTTTATGAGAACTAGTGAGGGAGATCCCTCCTTCCAAAGGAGAACATTTGTAGGGGAACTTTCTCGTTCCCCAAATAAAATTAAAAGTCTGAAAGAATGCAAATAAATAGATTTTATATTATTAAACTTATCTTTTTCTCCGGATTTACTTTGTGGTAAAATTTGTCTGTAATTGGACCCCCTCGATATCCTATGGTCTGTCATTCTCAAGTGAATTACTTCATTCATTGCGGCTTTTAATGTTGAATTTCTTGCCCAAAGGTGATGTCGAATGTCTTGTCTTTTCTGTGTTACGTTATTTAGCTTTATCAATAAGTTGAAAGGTATAATGATCATCTTCGGTACCCTAGAACAGAAGAAGAGTTCTGGGAGAAAGAAACAGAAAAGTTAAATTAATTTTTTTGCATTGCTAACAATTCATAATATATTAGTGAAAAATCCTTACACGCACCAGTGTCCTTAAATCAGGCTTGCAGATATTTTTTCTGTATTTAGAATTCCAAAGCACATAAAATGATTATTATACTGCAGTTTAATACTGAATATTAGCACAAGCACAGGAAGCTTGCGGATTCTAGAGGAAAATCCTGATGCATTTACTGTGTCTCAGTTCAACAACTTACAGTATCCCTCAGCTACTGGATAGTTTCCCACAGCTGGTAGACAGCAAACCTAGACAGAACTCCATAAACATCCATCATTTATTTCATTGCAAAGTTATCTTTTTTAGTTTAAATTGCAGATGAGATTGATTTGAACCAACCTGACAAAATTTGCAATGAAGTAAATTATGGACTTTCATCTCTTCAGCTTCAAAGCTCATGTGTGAAAAGTGGGCAGGAGGAAGAGAATAGCTCTTCTGGAATTAGTCCATTTCAATAAAACGGTTGGGTCTAAACTGTCTTGCAGGAGTGTGCCAGAAGATGAGTTAGCTCATGGGCCCTTATGCTCAAGTGTCTTCTCCACAGATATGGAGTCAGACCATGCTACGTGTCCCTCGTTTTACACCTGCCTCCAAAAAATTTAAGACATATACTGGAACAGAAAGCAAACCAAAATATTGTGGTATGTATTTTTATGTTTAAATTTTCGTACTGAATGTACATTTAAAAATTAATTAAGAATACTAAAGTTTTCCAAGCATTTCAGTTGGCTTTAGTGATCTAAATTTTCTGTACTCGGGAGTAAGTGTTGTACCTACCTGCTTGGCTTTTGCTTTTTATTTAGCCCAGAAAATACACTACTGGTTGCTTTCTAACAACCTATTTTAGTGCTCAGTATCTGACTTGCTAAAGACAATGGCAAAGGTCTTCATGAATTTGCTGAACCCTGCAGCCTTTTTAGGCTGTATGGAAACAATGAGGTCTGTCAAGAAAAAGATATTTTTGTACATCTTTTTAACCATCTTAAGTAAGAAATATTGAAAGAAAATAATCAGTTTCTAAATTAAAGCAAATATTTGAAACAAGATTCATAACTTGGATTTCACTAGTGCTCAGTTACACAAAGCACCTAAAAATGTATTGCTAATGGTTAAAACTGTAAGTTAAAGGACTAAGTTAACAATACAAAACGTCTTACCTGAAGGGTATCAAACATCTAAAAAACTGCTATTAGATAAATCGGAGAACTGACTGTTCTCTAACCTAGTCTGCTGGTATTCTCAAAGGAGGTAATCATTATGTAATTATTTTCTTGAGACAGGCAGCATCATCAACCACTTTTTTATGAATTTTATGACATGCTAATTTCCCATCTGTCCCAAGTAATATAGACTCTACACTTTAGTTCATTCACCATAACTTAATAGCAAAATTGGACGAAATGTCTGTTCAGTCCTTCTGAAGGTTAGGTATAGCTCAAAATGTTCACGCTCTTCGTATTGCAGGGAGCATTCCTTCTCAAACATGTCTCTAGCATCAGTTATCGATGCCTTCATGTTGACAGTCATCAACAAAAAACACTTTATTGGTATGGAAATCCAGGGCCTGACGCTTACAGGATTTGTAATACTTATCCATAGCAACTTCAGCAGGTGCAAACAGATGGCTGACATTTCTGTTGGGCCATAAAATGCAGAATACTACTGTCCTGCTACGCCTAACTGGAATCAATTAAGTATGAAGCAGGATATCAGGCTATGAATCACCAGTCATTTGTTTCCTGTAAATTGCATAGTTTGTTGGGGTTTTTTTTAATGCCTCATTTCATGGAAGCCCCAGGGATGGTAGGAAAAGCAGCAAAAGAGGGAGGTGAGTTTGTACTCGAAGCAGTTCGAACTTCAGTTGGAAAGTGAGCTTCCCTGTTAAAATCTCTGAGAATAGAGCTAGTTTTGGAGGTTACTGCCATACCCCACCTCTGGTGTCATGTTCCTTCTCGTATGACCTCCTGAACTCCTTTCTAAAATATGCTGGATCTATTACTTATGCTGTGCTTATATGGCTAAAACAGAACCAAAACAAATAACGATAACCTTTCTTGAAATTATTTTTCTAAGCTTGATTGTTTCACTAATACTCTAAGAATAGTTGTGTCAAGGCAACTAATGGATGCAGAAATCTGCAGCAGAAGCAGCTTCAAGGGACGTTTAAGAGCTTTTTAGCTAGCTCTGGGAACTCAGAGTCTAATATTTAGATAGAACAAAATTGCTGTAAACAGAGGCAACTGAGTGGAAAAAGGACAGAGGGTAGAAAAAACTTTGAATGTGAAATGCAAAATTAAACAAAGAGGAAAAGATTATTAAGAATCTAAAAAAACTCCACTATTTTTCTTCCTAGTTCTGGTTTGTGTAGTGAAACGTAAGAGGAAGGTGTAAATATTATAATAGGAATTTCATTTTACATCATGCTCCTGTTTTATGTCTTCAGTTTTCTCTGAGTCAATCACAGTCCTTTGCTAATTACTGCCACAAAGCTGAATAAATGGCAAAGGGAAATAAGCAACATTTGTGTATAGGGTGAGTGTAGTGACATTATCTCAAAAGAATAAGTTGATGTGACAATGTTTTAAATATGAGCTGGCAACTGCTACTGAGCTTGCACTGCCTGTTTTTAACCTTTAATTTGGGAGAATGCTGTGAATAAAGATTAACTTTCTTTACTTAATATTTATTTTTTCAGTGCCTTCAAATTGGAGCTGTCATCATTAATGTTTTGAAAAGCCGTCCAGTTTCCCAGTGCTTTCTGTAGGTTCGTTTGTCACCTGATTCATTCTTCTGGTGTGGAAGAGTGGAGGTCTTTTCTCATGTTACCCGAACAAGGAGGATTTCATAGTCTAGAAGATTCAGAGTAAAACGAAAATTCACAGATGTTCACGTTCAAAGACTTGTACACTATTCACATACCTTTCGGATAGCCTTGAGCTACCTCAGGCTCTGGCTTCTATTAGTTAACCTCCAAAATAGAAGTCATGGGGAGAACACATTGGATCCAGAGGAAGTGATCAAATCCATAAAAGTTGTTGCTGAGCATAAATGTTCAGATCTATAGTTGCAGAACTTCCTGAAAAGCAAAGGAATTCTAGTAAGTATTCTCCTTTGCTTTTTCCACTCCCGCTCTCCCCGTGCCTCAAAGCACAGGATTTGCGGAGCTTGGGGAGTGTATCTATGATGTGAAAAACACAGGTTTAGTGGCTGAATGAATCTTTGCATCCTAAAAGAGCAGCTCAGCCCTGTAAGATGTAACAGTTCCGAGCTCTTTAGTTGTCTCAGTATCCCTTTAATAATCCTGCATTAACTTAGATGCATACTTTGCCATTCACTGGCGCAAGGTATAGAAGCCACCTCCCACTTACTCATTCACCTAAGTATTGTAATTCTCAGATTAATTATTAAATCTCGTTGTTTTTCCCTAACTGCCATGACTATCCAAGTTAGGAATGTTTTAAAATTTTATATTCAAGAGAGAAAATATTAAAACTGAGCAAAAACCAGATTCATTCTGTCTTTTTGTTTTAAGCCAAACTGAAAAATCAGTTATTCACATGGCCAAGAAATGTTTGCTTTCCATGATTTCCTTACAAAACAAATGAAGTATGACAAATACAAGTGAGTCTGTATAAGCAACTAGTTCAAATCAATATTCACAGGGAAAAAATCATGTTGTATGGCATACGTGAATTGATGTCAGTTAAAACCAAGGAATCTTTACATACTCCAAAGTGAAAAAATCACATACGGTTTCAGTATATAGCTTCTATTCTGTTAAAAAAAAATCCAGCTCTTTCCCGTCATCTTTTTTTAGGCAAAGTAAGCTGTTGAAGTTACATTTGTCAAAGCTAAATCCTATGTTGGAAGCACACAATGAAAACATAAAATGAATTGCAAGAAATGCATATAGAGACTGATAGTCTGCCTCTCATGAATACTTCTAAATATGTATTTCCATTTACTTAGAATGGGAAGAGCAATAAAAAGAAAACAATGAATTTCTTGTTACTAGGTGGGCAGCTTTTGCAATGGAATTTGGAAGTAATTTATGTGATAGAACTGGCAAGATACACACCTGAGATGAGATGGAGACACTGGGGAGCTTTGAAGGAAAGTTATATGAATGTGAAGTAAGGATGAAAGAGGGGAAAAGGAAATAAAGGTAAAAAGATTTTAAATGTCTGAGGGCAAGGTAAAAGGAAAGTAAAGGCCTCAAATTCATTGCTGTGTACTCCATTAGCAACGAAGGACCCAAGTAATATGGTCAGAGTGAATTTTCTTCTCTAAAAGCAAAAGAAAAGATCAATCTAAATATGTTTCTGGCAGGCAAAACATGCTCGTAGGATAGAGGTTCTTTTCCATCACCCATTTTTGAACGCCAGCGTTCAAATAGGATGTATATCAAATAAGATGTATATCCTGATAAGTATTCTATAGTTAGGATATTTAATAGGACAAGATGTCTTTATTTGTGAGTTCCTCTAGGGAAGACCCATATTCTGCAGAGAAAATGCTTCTTTACTTTCACCTGGTGGAGCTAACTTTTCACTCCAAAAAGAGACCATGGGATATGCGTGGAAAATATCCATGCAGTGTCCCCAGGCATGTGCCTTTTCTCTTTTTGCTACTGCTGATGTGCAATCTCAGCTTGCTTCTTTGCTATGTTAAGGTTGCTGGTATTGTTATACCACCTTCCTTGGATATTTGCTGCCCCTTTTCCTGGCAACATAGTGAATAGAAATGATAATTCTGGCATTAATTAGCTGAGAATCTGTACATCATTGGAAAGTGGAGAGAATATATTTCTAGAAAATCCTTCAATGAGAGTGATTTTGAAAGCTCTGTCATGGCTATTGGATTTAAACAGTGAAAGAGAAAATGGTAGCGGGGACACCTGAACATTTCGGAGAAAGCCATTATTATTAAAAGACTGGCTAGAGCGGCTAAGAAGCAGCCTGGTGGGTGTAGCAGAATGGAGGCAGTTGGGTGAGGGTTGTTTCGTGACTTTGGCAGAGCACTCACTGTGCTCTAGAGATACTGACAGAATCAGAAACCTCCTAGAGCAACTCTTTGCTACAAATGAGTACATAATAAGCTACCGTCCATGAGATGTATTAAAATTCTGATGAAAAGCACAACGATGTGGTTATTTATAGCCTAATTTCGCAAGAGGAAGTGGAGATATTTATGAATGATTACTAAGTCAAATACTCTGATTCTCACAAAAGGCTTCTAATTTGTCGTGACTTGCCACAAAGTAGAGATGAATAAAATCAAGAAATTAAAGAATGCCACATCCTTTCAGAGTGACAGGGAGGAAGTAAGCTGAAAGTAGAATTGGATTGCCCGCAGGTAGTACACTACCCATCTTTCATGAGAGTGGACGTGGACCTCATGGGCATCTTGGTTCTGTGGGAAAGACTCAGCTTGACTATAGGCTGGACACTTATCCAATTCCTACTTTTGATTTAGATCTCTAAATGCTTGAGTCTTAAAGTCTCAAAAATGAAGTTGCAGAAACCCTGACATGAATCTACTGGAAGAACAATACATCTCTAATGTGAATAACAGATTTCAATTCTGTCGATACTGATGGAAAAGTGAGATCTAAATGCGACTTGTGAGATTAATAAAAACTCTGAGGTGTCAGCAAATGCATTAGGGAGAAAGAAAAGAGCTAAAAAGAAGGAAAAAGCTCAGTCTGGATATTGGAGATGATTGAATATGGAAGGAAAGCAGGGCTAAAGGCTAAATCAAAGAGAGTTTAACAATCCAAAACTTAACTGGCTATGAATGAGTACAGCCTATTGGCTGGGTAGAGGAGAAATTAGAAGACAACAGAGACTGAAAGAAAATGTTTGATGTCACCGACAGCAAGAAAAAGACTGAGATCTTGACATGCAGAAAAGTGAGCGCCAGACAGATGAAAGCATTCAGTGAAGCACATACTAAAATAAAGAACTAGTAAAAGGTATTTGTTCGAAATGTAAAAGGGAACTATCTCCACTCAAACTCAACCATCTCCACTCAAAATTACAAGGGAAAAGCATAAAAAAAGCAGCAAGTCTAAGTAATGTACTAGTAACATTTCCTAAGGTTGTTTCTGGTTCTGTTGAAACTTGGCAATGGACAGTTGATTTTTGTGTACAGTCCTTGACATGTTCAGCTGAATAGTACAGACCTATGATTTTTCCTCTTCTAGGAAATCTTATTGTATTGCACAGTATAAAAATATGAAATTATCCTATGACTACCTTAAGAAATAAGATAAGAATATAGTGACAAAATATTGAAACATTACTAAGAAGTCAAGGTAGTTTATATTCAGTTTAGCTTTAGTCACACTAGTGAAAAAGACAGCAGAATAACGTTAGATGTGTGAAAGGAGACGTGAACCAAGGTCATCCCAGGTAGAGATCAGACAACTAGACCAACCATAAGCAATTCATAGCTATATATGTTACCTTAGATAGGATAAAACAACTTTGATTAAAAGTAAATACATTTAGTTTGGTTTTATAGATAGTAAATTAGTAATATATCCTAATACTAGTATGCTAATATATATTACTATCCTACCATTCAAATAGCAGCTCATTCACCCTGCTGTCTTCAGCTAAATCTCATGCCTTGCTTTAATTCATTATTTGCCACATACTACTGTAGCAGACACCGTAATTGTACCCAAATGTTTGGTAGATCCTGTATACTGTTAATGCAGAATTTCTGAGTTCTTATATGTTTGTTTTTGGTTTTTTTTTCCTTTTTTCCTTTCCATGTGCGTTTGCAATGATTAATTCCTCCTAAATCTACTCTAATGCTTACATTTTCTACATGGACATTAGACTTACAGGCTGTAATTACCATGATCTCTAGTCCTCTTTCTGAACATAGGCAGTACTGCTGTGATTCTTCAATGACTTGGTAGATGTGCTTGAAATCTTCATCACTGGGCCTGCAATCCTATGCACCGGTTCTCTCAGGACTGTTGGCTTGAGATTTTCCCATTCCTTTACTACATTCAAACGCATACAAGTGCATTCAACTACTTACTTATTATTCTTTTTATCATAGTAATTTCCATTTCTGTAACTTTGTTCCACTGTCTCTCATGCTCTCACCGCTAGCTCAGTTGTCCGCACTGAAAACTGAGGCAACGTATTCATTAATTTCAAGAGTACGCAACCTCTCTGCAAAGATACTGACATCAGAAGGTCCGGTTTGATATGTTATCCGTCTTTGCCTCTTACAGTCTTTCATACCATTACCCTACAATAAATTCTGCACCATCACTTTGTTCTTTAATTTTTCTATGCAGGGCACATAGTTCAATACCTCCACTTCATTAGTACTCGTCCTCCGACATGTCTCTGGTAACTCTCTTTCTTGAAGCCTGACGCATTTCAACATTAATCCTGTTTCTTCGTTTTGCTCCCTAGCCACCTGCAATTTCTATACAAACATTACTGACTTGTTTATATTATGATGGTTTATCTCTCTCTGTTTCATTAAGAAAATGTTTTCTAGCTTTCAGTGATGACATACACACCATTTTCTGTGGCAAAGGGAAGTAACAGGAACCTGGGGAGACATGGCTTTGCTGGTCAGTTTTGGTTAATGTTTTGTCAGTGTCAACAACAGCCTTCAGTTTCTCTTGCCCACAGTTACGTGGCAAATTGAATCCACATGATTTCTGCTGACAAAGTCTTCAGAGCAGGTGAACTGACTTTCTGTATGATTTCTGCCAAGACATTTTAAAAGATATTTTTTCCCTTCAATGTAAGGAGAATTATCTAATGGTTTCTGTTAGTGCTCATTTTCAAATTATGGACTACATTTTGATTCAATCTGTGTCAAAGTATGTTTATTTGATGTGAAATAGTACTTTACACTTTGGTAGGATCTTCTGCTTGAGCAAGTCAACTTGCTTTACAAATATTAATTAAGCTTCCCAATGCTCTTTCTGATAACAAAATGTAATTATTTCAGTTAGCACACAGGTTAAAGCAGACACATAGAGCAGCCACAAAAGAGCTGCATCTAAAACTCAGTCCTCTGATTTAGCTGCGAGAAATTGTTTGTTCTCGGGTTTAACTTGGCATAGCTGGGTTAATGTTGCTCCAGTCGATGTCAGTGTCGGTGCTTGGGTTACCTGCTGAGGTGAATTTCATATTAAAGGATTTATGAGTAAATTATTCCTGTAGGGTTTGTTAAGCTTTCTCTTAGATCAGATTTATTCATTATCCATACTCGAGCACTACTGTCTTTATTAAATGGTGTTGTCCTCACTCCCAGGAAACAGTACCAGAACCTGGTGGTTTCCAAGGACTCTGGATGTACAGCTTTGAGCTATAAATATATGAAGGAAAAATGAAGGCCGGCAATAGTTCATTCTCTTAAGCTCATTCTTCACAGTTACAGATATAAACTAGAAGCCAATCTAAAAACCAAATAAAATGTTAGAGGAAATTATAAAATTTGGATAACCAACACATGGAATTCTGTATATAATATCAAATAAGCAAACTATCTGCTACATGTAATAGTTTCCTCCTCCCTATCCCTGTACAAGGCTCTGCTCCTATGAACTGGCAGATAAACAAACAAGCAAACCTTCCTGTACCCATAACCCTGTTCTCAGGCATCTTCTAATGATGAAAAGCTTTTAGTTGTTAACTGCTTAATTATCCAGTTGAAAGTCTCTATAAGCCAAAATAATAGATTGCAGACTTTCATGTGTGTGTGTGTGGATTCTTGTTTTAATTGAGTTTTTGGCAGGTAAAAGTGGTAAAGTTGATATATTCAAAATATACCTGTGATGACATATCCTGGAATGAAAAACAGTTAAGAGAAAAATAAAATTCCTACCATGCTGGTGGTAGTGTACGCCAGGTAAAACACATTAATGTACTTTGATGACTATGCTGAAACAAATAAAAGGGAAAAATGTCAGTCATGTCATTTTTAAAAAAGATAGATGTAAAGGATTTTGGTCTGCGGAAAACGTAGATGAGAGCACCTAGTGAGCTTCATTACCTTTAGATTTATGCAGATGGTGAGTGGGCTTATTTCAGAGTGAAGTTTTGGACTTACATGCCAAAAGTTCTCACATATCCTGGTTTTGGCACTTAGGAGCTTTTTTAGGATATGGCCCTTATGGCAGGAATATAAAATTCTTACTCATGTTGCATTGCAAACTATTGCACCAGACTTTCACCTTTTTCTACTCTGTATATAATGTGAGCAATTTTACTAATTTAATCGTACATTGCAGTGCTTTCCTGTTGTTGCATAGTTACCTTCCACCATTTGTGGCCTTAATGAACTTAGATCAAGTGTTTTAGAGTGAGGTACTGCTCAGTGTGAGTAGGAGCGTTACAAGATGGTTCATACGGTGCATAAGTCATCAGAATATTTTGAAAAATCATGTAAGCAGCTCCACAGTTATGTAAAAAAATGCACAGAAATGTTTTGTATCTATGAATTCTTTTTCTTACTAAGGAGTCACCCTTTGCGTATTTATGAATTTTTGTTTTACTCTGGGGCATTTGTTTTACTCTGTTCTAGTCCAGCTGCTTGGGAAATAACTTCATAAATGTTTTCTGCAGAAAAAGAATTATTAGTAAGAAATGCAATAAGAGATTACATGTGGAAATATACACATATATTTTCTTCCCATATTTAAGTTTCCCATGTCTCTGCAGAGAATGTCACCTACATCTGATTAAGGAGGTTTATTTGTCTTGCATCTTGTCTCACATACTATACTGACTTCAGATTTATAATCACTGCATAGTTAGTGGGCAATCTACTCTGTTGATAATGAGCGGAGGAAGAAGGCTACATTCTGAGAATTAGTTTCCCCTTCAGAATTGTCTTTTAGCTGAAGATGGATTTATCAACAGCCTTTTGGTAAGAGTAAAACAGTAATATAGATGTCTGTGCTTCATTACTGTGCCTTTAATATCTCTTCAGAATCTCTGTAATTTAGTCCAATGTTAATCTGTCTTGGTGGTATATTTCTTTAAACACCTATTTACATGTTTTCACCTGGCTTTATTGACCTCAGTACCTCCATTTTATCCGTGTTGATAAATAGATCTAGAAGAAATTTGTCCTTTCAGTTTGTATACCCTGAGTGGATCATCAAGAAGTCCATAGCATCAATAATACAATCACATGCCCATAAAGCACAGTATTGCTTTCTTCATTGTTCCATAATTTGGATGCATTTCGATATTGATGTATTTGCTCATCTTGAATTATAAAAATATTAAATACTGTGAAATCTTAAGCTGATAGTCTGTGAACCTGGAAATAAAAAGAGAGGCTTTGTTCTACATATGGTATATTTCTGTTGTTTGGATGGTTTTCCAGATAACCATCTGTAACAGAGAAAGGATGGCAAGAAAACTGATTTCTCATACTTGGTTGCCAAGATTCATGAATATCTGCTTAGTATGGCGTGTTGCCTAATCAGAGGCTGGTTGGACTCTCTGTCACAGGTTTCAAACAATAATGTGTTTAGATCCTGCCTTTGGGCAAGCCCTTTGGCATCAATCTAACAAATTTCTGCACATATGATTAAACTTTGTGTAGAACTGTATCTGCTAAAAGGAAGGAAAGAAAAAAAAAATAAAACAAGGAAGCAGGTGAGGAAAAGAGGAAGGACTAATAAGACAATGTGGGAGAAGACAAAGCCAATTCTGACTGCCAGCAAAAGCATACTGCCTCCAGTCAGTTGAAATCTAGGGAGATTATTTGGGCCAGAATATAAAAGCGTGAGTAACAGGTGATACTAAACAAGAGCACCAAGAGAGACCAAAATCAAGCACCTGAACTTAAGACATGTGTTGCCCAGTAAACTTAGTAAGTCCGTAAGGTACTCCAGAAGATTGATTCAAACTGCTAAAACCAGTGTGAAGGTTGCCCAATATTTTCAGCAGACTTCAAGTTCCCTAGTACCTTTTACATGAAAAGAATCCATCTATATGTAGTTGTACCTGATCCAGAAGAACACATATCACAACAGCAGGAGTAAAATCCAAGGGATCTAGCAAAGTTTTGTTGACTAAAATACAATGGAAATAGGCAAATGAGCTCTTTATCTCAAAACACAAGTTTGTTTTAAGCCCAAGTAAGTATATTGATCTGTACCTAATTGTATATAATTATACTTGTATAATTCTTTCTTCATTTTTTTACTTAGATTGTGGCCCATTTTAACGAATCTTCTCTCCAGTTGTATATAGGTAGAGGTCTCCTTGATCTTCTTAAGAAGATTAATCAAGTGAAATTTGTGAGTGAGGTATTTGATAATAATTACTATTGCTGTAGTTATTATTTTTACCGTATATAATAGTATGTAATTCCTGTTACGTAATAGCAAACAAAAATAGTGCTGTATTAGCACTATTTTGATACTATGATGGGAAAATCATGCTGTGCATCCTTTCAATTAAGGTGATTATTTTGTTTTGCTAGATGGAGAACATTTCCGTAGAACATAGAAAATGAAGGCTCAATGGGAAAAAAGAGATAAAAATTCACATACTAAAAATCTCAACTCTGCATTCTGAAGATGTAAAATCCAAATGCGGAACATGCTATAGTCTGACAGACTTTCTATAATGTTTGCTCTGTCTTATTTTCTCTGAATTTACCCCAAACAGCTTTTGGAACCCATGCTAGAACTCACATATTTTCATTTAAGGGGGCTGATTCCTTGTGACTGTGCTGCAACAAATCCTATATTGCTTTTCCAGCAATTTCACCCCTGACCTCTGCAAGAATCAGAATTAATATTATATAGGGGATTATCAAAGAGGTAAAGAGGCAGTGAGCCATCTCAACTTTCAGGGATGACTGTGTATTTCTGAGAGACCCAAGCTTTCTATCATGCTCGGGATCTCACAACAGCAACAAAAAAAACCCAACAAAAACCTAAACCGACCAACAGCATAAGGTCAATTTTTCCTCCTTAGTGGCTTGGAAGGACCACCTTTCACACCTTTCGTCACCTTTTGACATCACTGAAGCAATTAAAAATTGCTGTCTGACAATATTTGATCGTTTACACCTTTTGATCAGTCCTCAAGTGTGGATGATTGTCTCTGACCTTCAACATCCCTTCCCTTCATCTCTGTTCTAGTGCTTACGAACACTCCTGTACTTAGCCTGTCCTAACACTTAAAACTATACTTCACTTGTAGTAAACAACGATGAAAAATCACTAAAGCAATCCTTTTGTTCACTGTGGTGACATTTCCTCTAATTAAATTTTCATCTCTGAAGGTATTTGGGCCTCTCTAGTCCATCTGGGATATGTTTGCCCTCAGCATTGCCTCAGGCCAAATGTATTTTTGTTGATACGCTGAACAGCATGCTATCCTCAGTGACTGTGGGTATTCCCCACTGGTGGTTTATTTAGAAGATTATTTCACCAGTTTCAAAGTACTTTTTCTGAAGTCTTTTTTTTTTTTTCTTTATTTTGAAAGAGAGAGCGAGCACTGAGTGCCCCCCCCCCCCGATGCCCTCTCTTCTGTGAATCAGTGTGAGTTTATGTTCTTTTCAAGGAGGTTTTTGAACAGGCTATATGTAGACATATGATGTGATAGAGGGGACTGCACTTCCACAGAGGTCAAGAGCCACTTGAGGGACCTTCTCTTCATAATACTTTTCCGTGGTTTGAGCATCAACCTCAAGTAAACTGATTAGGGGAAACTGATTTGGGAAGGGAATTCTGACTCGTGATACAAAGAACACTAAAATATTACATGTAGCAAGAGGCTTTGCAGGCCTCACTTTATTACTCCATGGTAGGACGTGCCTGGAAGTAAAAAGTGGTTTGCACCTCTTTTTACAATTTCTATAGCACCTCTCTCAGCACGTGTCTCAGCAGCCAAATTGCAAAAGGTCATTTTTGCACACACGCACAAGCTACTACAGCAAAAGATACAGTTTATTGACTTAAAAAGAGAAAGGCATGGATCACTGCAAAATTTAATGGAAGTGTTTTCTCATTTCCATTCAGATAATAGAGGCCAATGGGAGGAATGTCTCCATATTGGCTATGCATCATAGATGCTTTTCTAATTCTTTTGAGATAATAGAGTTTCATCCCAAAGAAAAGACTGTATGAGTTCTTTTAGTATAATTGTTGATTTGACCATACTACAGCTCTGATACAACTTAGCAATATCATATTTCAGTAAAAGCTGAGGTTACATTTTCAAGGGAATCTGATTATTCGGTAATTAACATTCTGAAACAATTTTATCATACTGAGAGACCTGGGCAAAGGTAGCAGCCTTCATTACCAGAAACTATCACTTTGCAAATTACTTTTCAAACTTCTTAAAAACCAACATGGTCTCTTTTTCTGCTCCCCCCTCCCCAGCTTTTGTGCTGAAATAAATGCAAGGGCAGCTTGCTGAAACAAAGAAAAGGACACGGAGAAAAATAGGAACAAGCCACCTGTGGATTAATGGCATTCTTGTGGTTAAAATTCACTAATTCTAAATAAAATCATGCTGTTTGGAAAGCAATATTGCACCTTTCAAAGTTGTATAGTTTGAAGTGTCCTTGCTTTGTAAGTCAAAATTGGTAACTCGCAAGGTGTTGCTTTCTTTACAAGATTAAAAATATTGGAATATCGCAATGGCAATAATAGGTCATTTAAGAGACCATGAATGGTTTGGCTGTCCCTATTACTTGGATTGCATGTATCGTACTGTTGCACACCCCAGTGAGGGGTACTGTCATTTCCACTCTTGCAAATGGAATGAAAAATTGGGATGTAGAAGCGACAAATTGGAACAACAACCCTGTTTTATGCTGACTTTGCACAGGTGCAAATGAAACAAAGGAAAAAGAAAGAAAGATAGTGGAGAGCAGGACCTGTATTGTCCTGGTTTAAGGTTTCAGTCTTGACTTTTGGGCTAGAAAGCTCACTTCTCTATGACAGCTGTATAAATGTAGAATTCCTCTTAGGATATCACCTGAATTACTCTGGATCAGCCTCAATATGAAATCAAAGCCTGGCAATGGCAGGCAAACCCCCTGGCTGACCACACCGACGCCAAAAAGCTTGAAGAGCTAGGGATATTTGGTCCAGAAGAAAAGTAGCTTACTTCTAAGAGAATGCTGTGAAATAACTGCAATGACTGCCATGATAGTTTTGGGTAAATTCTGTTAAGGGTTGAAATATCATCTTGGTGAGTTCTGAGAAGTTGTATGTTATCCTTTAGGCTTTTCTAAAACTTTACATGAATCTCTGATTATACTTTCTGTTTCTGAAATGCTCTGTTACGCAAGAGGCAGTGCAATTACATTCTAGAATATGTACAGATATTTATTTGGCCCTGGAACTTTTTCCTTTTTAGAGTTTTGTATAGTTCAAGGTACTCAGATTAAACAAGAAAAAGGCATATTCTGTTACTGCATTTGTTCATTTTCTTCTTAAAACTGTATTAGTATATGCTTTCATTCCATAACTGGAAACTACCCTACATGATATAACTCACTCATGAAGGACAAATCTGCAGAGATATGGGTCTCAGGGCTTCCGTTTGCAAGTGAAAAGTACAGAAGTTTTTCTTCAGCAAACATGGAAATGTACACAGCAGAAATCTAGCATTAGACAGAAAAAGAACAGTTGCAAGAGCAGTATCAATCCAAATTGTATTATGAACTTATTTGAACTTTAAAGAATAGCAGTAGCTGTATCTCACAAGTGAAAACTATCTGTCAGCACTGTTAGGCTTAATATTTTATCTGGGGAGTTCAACCTACCTTTTACGTATCAAGGGGGCAGTCTGTACTGACAACAAAAAACCTCCAGTTCCCTAACCAGAGTCCGAGCGTATGGCTCTGCTTACAAAATGAGCAAATTTACATGTATTAAAGAAATCATATAAAAGTTCTTAATGCCTTTCTAGCAGTACTTTCTTATGCCGTGTAATCTCATCTTAAGGCGAAATATTTGTTCAGATAAAAAATACTAGCAAGCCAGAGCAGACTTGCATAAAAAGCAAAGAAAAAGTATTTTATGACTGTTAAAAACTAAATGTTCCATTCGGACAGTTTCTCCACCTCTTATAAAGGACTCTTCTAATAAGGATGCCGATTTGATTTTTTAGGAAAGCCTTGAGGAAATCCAAGCGCCTTAGGAATCTACGAAGAAGGTACCTCATCCTTCTGGAAACTTGTCAGAAACAAGTAAGACAAAGGCCTTTTTTACCGGCTCGACGCAGTCCAGGTAGGAATGCACCTGGCACTGGATGCAGACAACAGCTGTCTCACCAGCATCCATAATCTGTACTGGTGGCTTCCTGGCTGTACCTGTGTGCCCTGAATGCAAAAAGCATCTGTTTCACATTTATTCATTTACTCAGATGGCATTATCTACATTACTCGCTACCTTTGGACACAAGACTCTCATTTATAATTCATAGTACACAGATGCTTACAGAGAGTAGAAGCTTGGCTACATTACCTGTCACTCTTAGTATATTTTGTATTCATGGTGGGTAAATATACAAGTATAAAGCTGCCATACTGTGTATGACTATCTATAATGCATTAGCAAACAGTTGTTTGATCATTTATACTGTCATTCTTTGTGGTTGAAATGATGTTAGAATGAAAAATGAAACAAACTATGGGCTCACTCTCCCTGTTTTTCGTTTCTTCTCTCTCTGTCTCTTTTTGTGTGGTGTTGGTCTTTTCTAATTTTTTTGGAAAATGAAGGTGATTTTGTCGAGTTTTGTTTCCGGTGCTCTTCTCTTTGTACGATTATCATTCAGTACTCGGTCAGCTATTCAATAAGTTCACCAGTGCAGCTGGCTTCAGAAGAAGATGCTTCCTATTCTTTGCTTTCATAGGCTCATAAATCCAGCCTGCTGAGAATATTAAAAGGAGAAAAATACTCAGGCAGGAATAAAGCATATCAAAAAGAGAAAGTGAATGTAACTGGGGAAACATTTATTCAAGATTACATATTAAGCAATTTGCTCTTTAGTACTGAAGGAATATAGAGAATATATTAACTGTACTTACCAAGAGCCCACTGCATCCATCAAATGCTGTTAAAAACGGCCATTTTTGAACAAGGAGAACATTCTGTATACCTTGTATTGTTTTTAAAAGCTATTTTTAGTGCAGTAAATATTAAAGAATGTCATTGTCCCTTGCATGAGCTCTCACTCATTTTTTAGGAGGGCAACTTTGCCAGAGATGCTTGACTTAAGAACCCATTAAAATGAAAATGTACTCAGGAGCCTTGCAGGAATAGTGCTTGAAGACATGGGCGCCAAGCATGCTTGGCAGCCTGGAAAGCTTACAGAGCTCTCCTAACAGGAATGCCATCACATTAAAGAATTAGCATAGCCCCAGGCAACAGTCTTTTTTTTTTTTTTTTCAGTAGATGTGAATGACATTTTGTATCTGAGGCACATT
Source organism: Burhinus oedicnemus (assembly GCA_008921705.1). NCBI lineage: Eukaryota > Metazoa > Chordata > Aves > Charadriiformes > Burhinidae > Burhinus > Burhinus oedicnemus. The sequence goes on along the minus strand of VFFE01007141.1, from coordinate 2,141,243 downwards.
TTAAAATATTCCTTATCCACACGTAAGTTTTTTATGACTACATTAAAAAGCAAAAGGTTGGTTTGTTCCTGTTGACATTTGTTCCTATTCCTCTCTCTCACTGGGCACTACATCTCAAATAAAGCTCTGATGTTCATCTCTCCTTCCACAACTTTCTCCCTCTCTCCAAATATTACTACTGCCTCCTCCTCAGACTCTTCTCCTGCTAGGCAGAACCTGTTCTGTCATTCTTTCTAATCTCTACCAGATGCCACAAATTCAGCAAAACTCCCACAAAAATCCCTGTAAAGTCTTTTACCTTCTCAGCAGTGCCTCCAGATTCATTCTTTGAAAATGCAGATAAAATATATTAATAAATACAGAGAGAATCTGAATATCAGTATCTGAAAACCTAAAATGAACTTCTCTTTTCACTGACCCCAGTCTCCGAGAATTGAAGTCAGGGAAAATTGGAGAAATAATCACTCAGCAGCCTCATCAATCAAACCAGCAGCTTAGGCTGCTAATTATTCCCTGGTGGGGATACCTGAGAATTGAGAATTACAAATATTTGGCTCTTCTGACCACTCACCAAGGAAACTCAGGTTATTGATTCCACTACATGAAAATAATCCACCTAACTCTCAGTTACTTTCTCTTGGGAAATCTTCTTGCATAAAATTCTCTGACAAAGAACATATGACCAAAAAATATAGTTGCTGACAGCTAAGCTTCATAATATCCTAATGGACTCCATTTTGTCCAATTCCTTTGTGTGTTTGCAACACAGAAAAAAACCCGCTTTTCACCACATTAGTGGAAAACTGAGTGTAGAAGCAGCCTATATCTTTGTTCACTAGGCTGCACAAAGCCTGAAAATGAGCAGTGGGGAGGCCAGCTCAGGAAGCTGCAGTCGTTTCTGGTTTCCTATGTACATGTGGCAGAGTTTGAAATTGCTCCATCCATCAGGCTGGTGCAAATTGTCCTTTCAGTCTTTATTAATCACAGTCCGTGGACTAATCTCACTGCACCGATGGTGTTTATGTGGGGCAAGAACACAGTCATGACCTGGGCTTGGTGGCTTGTTTCTCAATGAAAATCAGGAACAAGTAGTGCCTAAACTCTCCAGTGCCTGGGCATAGTTACTGTAAGTGTTTTGCAGAGATATGCCAGGAGAAGAACGAGGTATCCCGTTTCCATGCAAGAGCTTCCCACAATTTGTCCCTGACAAACTCCAGATATAGATTCCTGTTTTAGAGACAGTGAACAGCTAAGAACAGAGAGTGAGCAAATTAGGTCAGAGAGCTGCTAAGCCATTTTAAGTGAGATCTCAAAAAGTATGACTTCTAGGCTATCTTGGTAATTTCATGTAGGGGTCAAATATTCTCTCTCTGACTTTCAGTCCACAATTCAAAATTTTATATGATTGCTATGTTATGCTTTAGGATATGCTCCCAATTTTTTACCAACCTGTGTTCCAATTTTCAGCAATTGCATCCTAGATACCTGAAGCTTATTGCTGAGTGACTTTGGAAAGTTTGTATCACTGTTATTAGCGTTAATTTCTCTTTTAAAGAGTGTGGGAAAACTTCACTGCTAGTCCCTAAAAATATCTGTCCAGGAGGTATTTTTTTCCCCAATTGCAATGGACGCCTGCCGAACACTCAGAATCTGGTAACACAACTTTCATGGCACAGAGCCCGAGAAACCTCATACATCACTGCAGGCTTCAGCTTAAATCCATAAACACTCAGTAAAGACAGTTACAACAGATTTTCACACTTTCATAAAAAATACATTGCACAATTTTGATATTTTTTTCAAGAAAGCCCTCATTGCCTCACTGTTCTAAGGCCACTTTGGTACAAGGATTTGTTATCTTGGCTGACAACTGCACTGAAGCCTATAATAAGAATCTCCTTCTTTCGCTCTAACAAGCAAATTCCCTGTTTTCCGAGAATCCTCTCTAGGAAGGCAGTGCTGAATGTGTATCAGGCTTGAAAAGAAAGCCTATCTACACTGCCATTTTCGCTTTTTATTTTTCTAATTTGCAACTCAGCTCACGTCCAGCTCGAAGAAGCAATTCTGCGTTGAAAATGCTGCAGCTGGTTTCCTCCAGTGCTCCCCCTATTCATAGCAAGGGAGGCAGTGGTGGGCTTACGCAAGATTGGTTTAAATGGGAAATCAATACTGGTTCCTCAGTTCCTACAAAAGAGCTGAACTGGGCTGGATTGGCTCCAAGGAGAAAAAAGGAGTTGAGTGGAAAAAACTGGCTGCCAGTGGGATAGGTACTCTGCTGCATACGAGGCTGTTTGGGTCTCTGCCACTGAACCCATCACAAGAAGTCTGAGATAACCTGGCGTACCTCCTACCATCTGTTTTTGAATGGACGATAAATACTGGAAAAATAAAAGTTGGAGGCTCTTTTTCCCTAGGCATATATTAGCTTATAAATACATAAATGTTTCTGTTCAGCATCAGTAGGAATTTGTACCTTGTACTGTACTAACCAGTTACAAAAGGGATTGAAAACTTGTTCTGCAGATGAAAAGTGGAATCATTGGTGTGATTCCTTGTTCTACAGCTAAGGAGAAATATGTGATCTAATTAGCAATTCCATCAGACATTGCTCAGTGATTGGAACTTAGTTTCACAGGGTCTCACTTGACAAGAGTTTCTATTTAATCTCTTGTATTTAAATTTTCTGTGGAATAAATCTCAATAAAATTCACATTTCTGAAATCTGTGACTGTGTGCCATTCTATTTAAATAAACTTAAAAGAAAAAAGACAACAATCATAGTTAAAACACTGTAATAACTTAATTGTTGTGTTTAGCTGGATGGTCAGTCCATTAGTTCGGTTATTCTTTTAACCTCTACGAGTACTGTGCAGAATGCAGAGACATATGTTATGAACTGTCTTTAGACGTTCTGTCATTGTTTAGCTACACACCAAATACAGAAGAAGGATATTTCTACGGAAGGTCCTTCCTGCGTTGAATTCAGATTCTTGGGGAACCTGCTGTTCCCCAAGTAGTCCCAGAGCCAGAGAGGCAAAGGGTGACTCTTACGGGGGGAAAGAGGCAAGGTACAAAAATGACTTTTTATTTTGAATACCTTTGTGATTTGAGATTCACCAAGCTTTATAATACTGTTATAACCAGTAAAAGTGACTGATGATTACAGGCAGGGAACTTTGGGAAGACAGCGAAAGAAGCCTTTTAACGTCAGGCACAACTGGATGTGTAACTAGAAGGCACCCCTGGTAAGTTCAAGGAGGAAAGACGGGTTCTAAAACCAGGAAGGTAGCTGAGGAGAAAGAGTATTTCCTAGTAAGATCACTGACGTTTAAAATACTTGATTAAAACACCAGCGTCTCTATTGTTTAGACAAATGGAAAATAGTTTTCTCCTAAGGTCTATAGTTAAATCTAGTGAACAGTCAGACGCTGCCTGCATGAAATACTGCAGACTCTCTCGTTGCACTTTCAAGATCCCACTGCCCTAATAGAGTAAAGATGGTTATTCACGCTATCCATTCTTACTCTTACACAGTTTATACAATTTTAATAGCTCTCAGCTTAGGGATCTTAAAGTTTTGTCTGGTATGATAAAGATCTGCTTACAATACTAACAAAGCTGTCAGCAATGAAATCTTGAGCCAAACGTGTATGCGTCGTTTATGCAATTTGGTTTAGTAGTCATTGTGATTACTCACGTGATCAAGGTGAATAACAATTATCTTTTTGTGTATTGACAATAGTATGATTATTAATGTCTCCGCAGTATTTTCTGTATGGAAGCACGGGAATGCATACACTGTGAACTACGGAAAGAATGGAGAAAGAACTCAGAAGGTAAGGACTGAACAAAGGGGAAGGATGAGGGGAGAAGAAGGGAAAGGAAAGGTTTTATATCTTAGAAAGCCATGTTTTGCCACCTTAAATGCACAGGGAAAAGAGAAGAAAACAGCAATGTGAATTTCTTTATCAGTCATCATAACCTGAGAATTATTTGGTAATTCTATTCCAATTTTATCCTTAAATTCATGTTAATCACTTTGTTTTGGGGCAGGCAGGAGAATGTGCCTTAGGTTAGTATTTGTGGCCTGTGTGTCCACACCATAAATTGAAAAAATGTGTCTTCAGTTTCTAGATGGCCATTCTCCAATGACCTTTCTCTGCATAATTCTTCCCAGATTAAAGCAGTGATTTGCTACAGTGATTGAAAGTGAGGGGGGAAAAAAGGTGTTCCAGAGTTTTCCAAGTTGGAGTTCTATGTTTCTTCATATATCTAAATGTAAAGTTGTTTCTTTTCGTATATTGATGACATATGGGTTCACAGGTCCCTCATGTATTTTAAAGGCTAAGCCAAAATCTAAGCACAACAATGTCTTCATATTAGCAAAAATACTTTAGTTCCCCTCAACTCCATCTGTGGTACTTGTACATAGCTGCTTTTTCCTGACATGTTACAGAATTTTCACATTGATAATATGAGCTTGGATGTGCTCCCTGTGAAAACCACGTCGTCCAACCGTACAAGTTATCATTCATCAGTAAATATAAATATCGTTATATACGAAATTATGTATATACATACCTACACATGCAGGATTTGTTCCACTGTCTGGTTCAGTATTCACTAGCGGTATGGTGGAGCTGGGCTGGTACCCACAGAGTCTCAAATTCGAGACAGTTTGTTAAATTGTTGGATGGCTTATCTAGCTTAGCATGTCAAAGCCCATCACCAACAGTGAATACTTTTGTGCTGGATAAATAACACAGGATTATCTCCAGTCACATGTAATGAATACTGCCTTTCTCAAGTAACTAGTAAGTGGTTTTAGATCTGTACTAAGCCTTATTTTTCTTAATGGTCACCACTATTAGGCAGCTAAGCCACTCTGTGATAGCTGCAACAGGTGTACTGATGAGTATTCTGTGCAGACTTTGTTTCTTCTTCGATGACTGTTAGTAAGACTCTGTGTTCTGCAGTCTTCAGCGCTGTAATCACAGAGCTTTTTTCAAACTGCAGTGTGCCATCTATGTGATCTGTCCTTTGAAATATGTTTTTATTCTGTTAGAATGTTAATCAGAGATCATGGGAAATTTTTTCTTTCCTCTTCAATGCAGAGAGATCCGAGTGTCGTACCACAAGGAAGAACATGTTTTGTGCCACCTGGGTGTAGGTGTGCCTTCGGGATACTGTCCACTATTCAGAAGCCAGGCATTTTTCTCTTTACTTTCATGTTAGTTTCTACTGCATTACCACTGAACACTGATGACAAGGGGTTTTTTTTGTCCTGTTTCCTGGTGTCGCTTATTGATCTGAATCAGTAGCTATCATTACTTTGATCCAGTTCAGCTGTTCTTGCATTTCTTCATGTGTTTCTTAATGGTTCGAAGAGGTGCTTGAAAGAGTACTATAAAGTGAAATCTCAAGTCTTCATGTGGTCCCGTTTCTAAGAAGTGAATCTTTAAAATCTCCACAACTATATGTGTTTGCCAGAGTTCCTAGTATCATTACGTGTTTATCCATTTTGCATGTTCTGCACATTTTTTGCATTTATTATTACTAAAATATTTCTAGAGATGCTGTAAATGTGTCGTTTCACATGTGTACGTAAGCCCACTTCTGGTTGCCTTCTGCAGATAATTTACTCCTGCATTCCTCCACCTGGTTCCATGTAGATAGCTGGGATCTCAAACCCCACCAAAATTCACTGTGTTTTAGAAATGCTGGTGGTATTAAAAGTAAGGTCTTAATTGAGGTATTCAGGTTCTAGATTGCTCTGGTGTTTTAATAATGTTACCCTTTTGCTGCCATATCTTAAGATTTCTTTTTTTTTTTTTACAAATCATTATCAGAAAACTGTGGCTATCAATGAAATCTCTAAAAAATAAAAAAGTCTCATATTAATTCAAACCTAATGGATACTGGCTGGTATGCAAGTGGGATTATGTTACACAGGCTTCTGTCTGAAACATGTTTGCTTTCCACTGGTTTATAGAGTCACAGAATCATAGAATGGTTAGAGTTGGAAGGGACCTTAAAGACCATCTAGTTCCAACCCCCCTGCCATGGGCAAGGACACCTCCTGCTAGACCAGGTTGCTCAAAGCCCCATCCAACCTGGCCTTGAACACCTCCAGGGATGGGACCTCCACAGCTTCCCTGGGCAACCTGTTTACCTGGTCCAGATCCATGACTGCCTACGTAGAGGACTGAGGTACAAGTTTCTGCTTTCCTAACTTTATTTGCCTTCTTTACAGTTGGTTTGGTAGGCCAAGAAGGTGTTTACTTCACTAGAAACTTCCCACACTTGAAAGCTTTCTTGCTTGCTTCCTTCATTTCTTTCTTTCTAGCTTTTTTTGTGAACCCGCAGCTTCTAGTATCTGTAGACAAAGGAAATCAGATTGTCGTTAATTCTGAGAATCAAAGGCTTCCATGGCTCATGGCTGCCAACCAGCTGGGCTTCCTCAGACTTTTCCCTCACAAAGAATTTTAAGGAGATTTATTTTCAAGCAAAAGTAAAGCAAAGTGAAATATCAATTCTAAAAAATTGTAATTGCCTGTCAGTTGAACAAATATACCTGGAAGTACAGAAGTATCTTTGTCTTTTGGGAAGAGCAGGCAAGTGTTGTCCTCTGAGGTCAAGAATAGAGACATGATCTGTAATGTCATTAGCACAAAATTTACAGCATTTCTGGGTACAGATCAGGGTATACTCTGCTCAGTTCCACTAATTTCACAAGTACATACATGCACCTTAAATCTCTAACATTTCAATGAGTGAAAAACAAAGAGGGAGATAAACATAAAAAAACCCCGGTAAGTTTGAATATAAATCAACATTTTGAAAAGACCACAATCTATTTTTATATTTTAGACAACAGAATACTTTCAGTCATCAAAGAGAATAAGAAAAGGCAAAGAAAAAAACCAAACACACTAAATAAAAAATATTCCTACAGTAAAGAGAGAGAGAGAGAAACAAAGACAAGAATAATGACACAGAATGATAAGGACCTTGTGAAATTTCACACCATAATTATTACTTATAGATTGTATTTGCCACTTTCATATATTATGATGAGAAAAGCCATAGATAAAGATATAGCTTATAATCAGAGCACAAATGATGGCCATCTGCTTTTAGGACAGGAAAAATAACGAAAATGATAGAGGAGAACTTTCATATAATATTAAAAGCTGAACTGTTGTTACTGCCTTAATATAGTATGAAATGAAAGACTGTGATCTGACCCGTGCGCTAGTGACTGGTAACTTTTGAAGGTGATAATGTGTTAGTAACATGGAGATTAAATTACTGATTTTCATTAAAGATGAATTAACCTGAATGGGAAGTTCAGGGAATGTGGACCCAAACTGTTCTCTGTGAATATGGTCCCAGGTCCTACAGGTCTCCCAGTGAGCAACCAGCACAGCACAGGGGCTTTCAAAGTTTGACGTTATAGAATTTGCCAATTACAAACCTGACTGGTTGATGGGAAATGACCCAAACGATGTGCGTGTCAAGGTGTGAAAGACTGCAGTCTTTGTCAGAAGATTTTCCTTTTTCAGTTCGGCAAAGCGCTGTAAACGTTTTTTCTACTAAAGAACTGTTCTATAAACAATTTCGTCACCCCAACTGGATTGTGCAGAACATCCTGGAAGGCACTCTTTGTTTGTCTGTAAAAAATGCCTTCTGTCGGATTTGAAGATTCAGACTGTGGGTATAAAAGGAGCCGCTCTTTATCCCTCAGTTTCTGTCTTATGCCATTAGTTGTGATTCTGTTCGCAACAGTTGCTGTTTAAGGCTTGCCATGCTTTGTGATGTCTTTGCCATTACATTTTTTGGAAAGTGCGAGTTATGGAAATGCTTCTTCTGACTTTCCATGGTTTGTATCACAAAGAACTCTGAAACGAAAGACAATGTCTGGTGCGGAGGAAGAGGAAAGGGGTTTGCTGGCAGTGAGGAACTCCTCTACAGATACACACACACACACCGCGTGTATTAGTAACTACTAAAATCAATCCGAGGGGTTTTGACTGATTAGATCTGTGCCATTTTGACTTCTTCTGTGTTTTAAGTTGTCAGTGGTTGTACTGTTTACATAAATACTGCAAAATCAGGGCATTAGATGGAAAGTTTCCTTCCATTTACGAAGGATTCTATTATTTTGCTTATTAAATCTATATATGTCTCTTAAAGCTTTCAAATTAGGAACTGAGCAACAGATACACAGACCCATTGATGTTCACTTCAGCAAACATCATCTCAACTATAATCCTTAATCAGTGCTTTACCTTCTAGCCCTTGCTACTTGCCAGTGTGTGGATCTTGCCCTCAGTGGGCCTGATTACCAATTAGGGACCAAGAAACATATGCTCCAAATCACAGTTCAGTTTACTGAAAATGTTTGAACACTGACAGCAAATACTAGTGTATCTACAAATGTGTGCATAAGCTTTTTGAAATCTCTCAGGACATTAATTACCAGGTCTTTGGTCTACTTTAGAGCTAACCAGACATTGAATTATCAATGGATTTTGAACCATCTGTGAACCATATCACTGAGAGTTTTGAAACTTTCAAATCAAGCATGAAACTTTACGAAAGACATACATGCACTACTAAAGGATGAACATTTATTTGCCTGATGTGACGTGTTATATGGGTGGGCAGGTATGACAAAAAGCAGAAATTCATTTCACTGCCTTAAAGAGTGCCAGACCCTGTGCCAGAGCAATGGGTCTGACATGTCACTGCGTGTGTTACGCTCTTCCACTATATTTTTCTTTTCCAAGTAAGTGAAGAACAACCCCAGTATTTCCTGAGAACACAAACACTAGTTCATGTCCAAAGTACTACATTAAATATGGGAGATAAGCTAATAAGTGTGTAATTAGCCATGGCTGTAATATTAAAACATGTATGTTTTAGGAGCATTAAGAAGAGCATCTGTCTATCTGTCTTCATAAAGTAAAATGAAAGTATTATTTCCATGAGAATAATTAAATCCATCATTGCTAAATAAAAAGGAAAATAAAACACCATTATCACTGGAGGTGGCGGGAAGCTTAGATCTGCCTTTTGCTCTTGTGGTTTGGGCCGGGTTGGCCACTGAGGCGAACGACAGATGTTCTCCCCACCTCTCTCTCTAAGGAGAGGGGGGAGAGAGAGAGAGAGAGAGACTTATGAGTTTAGAAGGAACTAAACTACTTCAAAGAAATAATAAAAAGAAAATAATGAAATATATACAAAGCCATATCAAGCTCCCAGGATGATGATCACATCACCAACAGGGACTGGGAAAGTCCCAGACTGGACTCGGTGATGGACGGGAACTGGATTCCAGATCTGCATTCAGGAATGCACGGATCGAGATCAAAGGCCATTGAAGAAAGAGGGCTGACCCTTTGATCCCTCATCTTTTCTACTGAGCATGAGGCAGATGGGATGGAACACCCTGTTGGTCAGTTTTGGGTCACCTGTCCTGTCCCCTCCTCCCCGCAGGTGTGACCCCTCTACGCTTTTCCGCTTCCCACCCTCCAACAGGGCAAATAACAAAATTAGCTGGCTTTGGTTGTTATAGCAGTAAGTATAAGCAAGAGCCTCTCTGCATCCCATTCCTTGGCATATATTACAACTAATCAGGTCTTATCACTCTGGGAGCAAACAGTGTCTCCACAATATGCTGTTGATTTCAGTAGTTAAAGGAGGCTTAGCTAAGAAGTAAAATTACTGAACAGAAAATTGGTCCTGTTTTACCTCAAACCAGGACAGCTCTGAACCAGCTGTGGCCATCCCTTTTGCAGTACAGAGGCAACAGGACCATCAAGGTAAAAGTGATGGTTAGCTTACATTTCCTTCAAGACGACGCAGATTCTTGTATTAAAGTCTTATGACAAAGAATTATCACAGCTGTAGTTCTTTTTTCCTAACGGTTAATTATACTCACTGATAAAGCACTTGACTGTATTTCTGGTATGGAATTGTCTGGCTTGAAGTTCCAGTTGTTTAAGCTTGTTGTGTCTGTGCCTACAGAAGAAACAGGCCACCTACAGATACCTGCTTTTCTTACCAACCTGTTGAGACTCAGGTTTTTAACACCTAAGTCCAACTTGTGGACTCTGGTACCATTTCAGACAACACTCCTCAGCTTTTCAAATCTGACTAAGTTTCTATGCCATATGGCATGCATGGTAAACTCTCCAAATGCTGATACCGTTCCACAGCTAATGAGAAATTCAAAACCTAATCTAAAACAGAAGCTGTGAGGGTCTCTTAGAAGTATTTCCAAAGTGGACATTCCCCTGTCTGTCTCATCAGTATGGCCTGACAGAAGACAGCTGGCCTCAAAGAGACAGGAATAAAAAGAATATATTTGTGTCCTACATCATGTCAGATCCAGGGAATCTTATCACAGACTGAGGTATAGAAGATGGTCAGCCAGGGAATCCAAATTATGGTACTTACATACCTACCCGTATGTGACTTCACAAATAGTCCCAATGAAATCATTCCTACAATGAAATACTGATAATTTTTTAGTTCCAGTAATAAAACCTTTAACATAGATTAGGATCACTGCATTTGGCTTTGACACCAACATGTTAACTCTCTTTGTGGACAGGGATGACTTTCTAAAGAAGTGTCAAGTGGTCATAAAGTACACAAAGAGAAAGCTGACTACTATTTAAATGTTTACTGGAAAAAATGCTGTTTGACCATCATTTTTACTTTGCCTCAAGAAATATTATTCATAGCAAATTTAGACTTAGTCAGAAACATTCAAGAATTTTTTGGTAAGTATTAACATGTATTAACTTATTAAAAATGAGTAAGTTTAATCAAAACATTTTTAACCCTTTTATTGCAGGGATTTTACTTAGCAGGCTATGACTCCATCAGTATCACGTTTATTCCTTTGCAAATAGAAGAACTGCTGGTGAGCTCTGAGAACTCATTACATGCTTCTGCTGAATTCCCAACACTGAAACGCTAGAAAACAAAACCCTTAAAAGCCCCCTGCGTTCCAAGCCCTAAGCCAGCGGCCTGACTGATGTTTTTAGCAACTATAATGAGCACAGAGTGAAGGGCATAGCTGCAAAACTCTTGTTTTTTTAAGCTGCTTCAAAATTGTTCAAGGAACATCTGAAAATGAAAACACAGAGTGATAAGTGATATTTGAAAATACAGGTAGGAGGGCAGGCAGATTAGATTACATTTTCAAAGCCACATAGTGTCAAAGTTCCTGCTGTTTTAAATGTTGGTGGAAATTGATTGTCCAAATGCTTTAATTTCTGGAAATTCCAGCCATTAGTTGTCAATCAAAAAGCAGCTCAGTCTCCTCTCATGGGGTAAGATCTCTTTCCTTACAATAGCAATTTCTCATGTGCTAAGGGCACGGTTGGGAAATAATTTCAAACAGAAAGAGCTTAAAGATTTCTTCCTTTAAGACAGTTTTACTGTGTATAGGATATTTCCACAAATTCTAACAGATTCAGTAGTTACGTACAATATAAAGTAGTTTTACTATATCAGATTATGCATAACTCACAGATCAAGCAGTTAGCCGTGGATCTTAAAGAATCATAGAATGGTTTGGGTTGGAAGGGACCATTAAAGGTCATCTAGTCCAGCCCCCCTGCCATGGGCAGGGACATCTTCAACGAGATCAGGATCGTAAGGCTCAAAAGCAACACTACAGTAAGCAAACCATAGAGTTCATTTTCAGCTCTTCCTTGACCATCAGTTTTACCACGTATTTTCAACTCCTATGGACGCTTCTCAATAGGAATAGTACTTGTCTCACAGATACGATACACCTTCTTTCTAAAATAATGCTCTGAATTTTAGATAAAAGCTTTGCATTATAAATGTACAAAGCATTCTGCCAGGGAGTGTAATAAATCTGCCTTCAAATATCACTCTGATGTATAATGTATAACAAAAAAGAATAGAACCATTTTAAAGGAAATGGGCACTTTTCCGTCTTACTATCTCTGAAATCTTCCCTAACCCTTCAAAATGTGGATGGCCAGTTCCCAATCAGAACTAGAAAATGGGTGAGCACTGCACTTCCTAACTTTAACAAGGATCTTTAAATCACAAAGATTAGCCATGCTTAAAAAAAAGAGAAAAAAAAAATTCTGACTACAATGACTACACTCATTTCACGGTGAAGTCATCCCTTTATCTGATAGTTCATTCACTGCCATTCCTTTCAAAATGTCACGCTTTCAAAATATAAGAAAACAAAAAACCTGTAGTGATCCCGTGATGGCTTTCAGATACGATACTCTTGAGACATCTTTTATCTTTTTTGCATACTGTACATGCAGGGCTTTTGTTTCTGAAGGTATTTGCAGGCAGGTTTATTTTTCGTGTTAGAAAAGCCATGTAATTAAAAAAATGGACGATAACCATCTTTTTTTAATGTTGGAAAGCTGCATTTTACATTTAACTCTGCTCCTCTACAAACAAGAGGTTTGGGAAGTATTGTATTAAAAGGAAGTGGGAAGGTTTTGCTTTCTTAATATAGTACAATTTTGTTTCCAGCAGCAAAACAAGATAGGATTTCAAAGGGAGTTTGAACAAGAACTAAGGGATTGAGGCAATCAAAGCTATTTAATTCCAGAGAAGCTGGAAATCAGCTCTATCAGAATATTTGGTGTTATTATCTACACTGTTCTTATACGGAAATTCTAAAACCACAAAATGTCACAGCCCATTGTTCCATTTTATGAAACAAAATAATTATTGATAAAAATACACTTCTATCAAACATCCAGTCTATTGAAAATTGGGACACGTTTAATGTAGCCATACTCCTATTACAACAAGAAGCTAGGGAACAATGGTACAGAAGAATTACAGGCATGGGTTTGTACCCTTTATGTAAGTAATTCTTATGTGCACAAGCAGCCCTGTTAATATTGAGGGAATTACTCACGTGAGTAACGACTACTGTGTTAAGTCAGGGCTGCAGAATCAGATCATATATGACTTGGCCACATAGGGAATCTATTACAAAATCAAAAATAGCAGCAAGTTTTCTGCTTATTCATGTACTTCGCTTCCAGGATTAAAATTCTTGCCATGGCGATAAAATGCAGAAATAGGAAAAGGACAAAAAGAATGTAAGGAAATGTTCAAACTCAGGTCGCGAGTTCTTATTTGCGGGAGTGGTCCCATTTTCTCTCATTGAAGCATTTTCATTAATACAGAATAACAGATAATAAAATCTGCAGAAGTTGCTGAGATCTTAATGAAACAAATTCTTGACTGCATTTTATTTGGTGACTGTTTTATTTTGTTTCCCGTTTTCCCTGTTAATATAATTAGTCATATGCTTTTCCCCTTTTTAACACTGGTAGAGAGGAAAACTGAAAGAATTTGCTATTCTAATATAATATACAATTCATTGTATGCATTAAAATATGCATGTCCTCTTCTTCAAAAGGCAGTTTTTGAATGATTCATGAAAAAAGTAATCTACATCAATAAAAAAACAGCTTTGCGAAATTCACAGGAAAACACATTTTGGAATGTGCAGAATGGCCAAAAGAACTGACATTTTCAGTCTCTCCATTCCCTCTTTTTTTTAATTTTCTTCTCCCCTGCCCCTAACATTTCTGAGAGCGTACACTAAATCTTTTATCTTTAATTTTATATTGTCTATATTTAATATGCATGCAAGTTCTGTGTGCATCATAATCCATAAAAATGTTGTTTATAAAAATTGCAACACCAGCAGCATACATCAAAGGTGGAAGAGAAGTGATAAAGTAAATTTTCTATATGAAAATGTGCAGGATTTCTACAAATATTAATTTGACAGTGGAGGATAAACCAAGAAAACTACAGTCTAAGCCACAGGACTGCGACAGTCAGCTGACTTACTCATAAAAATTGCCAAGTTGTAAATGAAAAGCATGTATTGTCCCATGTTGTCCTTCAGTTATTCCGAGCAGTCCCAATATCCCTGGCCATACTTGTAATTCATCAGACTGTAGTTGCTTCTGAGGAATACGGACTTTGCTATCACTATGGTTATTATTTTACCTTGTGAAAAACAGAAATTAAACCGCTATCATCTACATTGGCTATTATTTAATTTAGCCCTCAATGACCAGGTACTGTCATATTCTAAACCAAAGTTCTTTTCCTACTTTTTGCTTCTTGTTTCATATGAATTCATCACTACGAAGCTTTGCTTTTACTGGACTATCCTCTTACCAGAACAGGAACCATGACTTCCCGAAGAAAATTCAGGCAATCCAGTAGAAACATTTGTGTTGAAAGTAGCGGTAACAAAATCACCAGCTTTTCTGTGTATGTAGAAAGAGTAAGTCAGCAGCTAATAAAACAGATTGCAGATTAATATTCTGTATTATCAACCGGCTTATTACTGATCTTCAAAATGTCTCTAATTCGTACCGTTTATATTTCCTACACAGAGCACATAAGGTAAACTCCTTAACAGGAGACTCTTAATCATGTACATGTTTGAGGTGCCTAGAATAGTATCCATCTGATTGCATTCTATAGTCTAATTGTAGTCAACGGATGCCCTTAATAGCATTTGCCGACTGCTAATTTTGCCTTATGGTACTTTACTTGTAATCTTAGCAAACAAAATCAGTGACTCTTCCTGTTTAATTCTGAATAATGCTCTTTGCATAATATGTTTGGGGAAATTCATCACATGAATATTTCTTTGACTGAATACATTATCCTAAATAAATTAGGATGTATCTGTGTATTTACTGTAGAAGTATAATATACTTAAATAAAATGGGAGACATCTAGAATATAAAAGGAATTTTTCACATGCATACTTGTTGCATATTTTGTGCAAAAGGTTAGCATAGTTATCACATAAATGCTTTGCTCCCTTCCCTGATCAGAGTGCGAGGTTGTAGAAATAGGGTTTGAGCATGTAAACTATTGTCTACATGAATTACTCTTAACACTATACAAGTGAGAAGTCCCGATGAGTGAAGATTTAAAAGATTTATTTTCTTGGACTTGGAAGGGGTTTTATTTATTTATTTTTTAATTCAAGTCAGATTTACATCTCTCATACTCTCAGACACTTTTCATGCTTTGACAGTATAAAGAGACCAGTGTGTTAAATAAGCAATGTGAAATTACATTTGCGCAAATGAAAATTAGAACCAAGATGGCTGATGGGTCTGGTTCTGATCATTTACACCAGTGTTGCAGCTCTGTAGCCCAAGTTCAATTAGCAGAGTTAATCATGATTGATCAGTCTCATGGAAAGGGGGGGTATCACATTCTCTCTTGCGAGGCCTAAGTCCTGGAGCCAGTGAGATGGTAGGGAGATGTGATCAGCTCCCTGATTCTAAGGCCAGGCCTGACTCCAATGAAATTGGAAGCCGCTGCCAAGGAGCTTAGTGTTGTCAGGTCCCGGGCATTGCGCCACTGGAAAATAGCCACATTGGATTTCTGTTCTGCTGTCCCAGCTCACCCCACGTGTTGGAAGGAGGCATGGAAATGCAGAGCCCAGCTGTAGTGCAGATGCATCAGCTCAGATGCTTGCTCTCTGGAATACTTGTTTCTGGGTTATAGCACAAAGGGACCAAAACCCAGCTTCTCAATCTGTTATTCTAAACCAAGTAAGCTTATTAATGGAAAAGGAGAAGCAAAATTAGACAAAAGTGGAACTAAACTGGGTGCTCAGAATACAGTAGACACCTCAGCAAAAAATTCCCTGTGCAGTAAATGGAAAGACACAGTCTAATACAAAGGTCAATGCAGAGCTGGAGTCGGCCCTAGGTGAACCACTCCCCGTTTGCTCCAGTTTACAATCACCATCAGGATCTTCTAGAAGTGATGGATGCAAGACGCCCATTCTTCCATCATGTGGCACTTTTCTTGATATCTGTGTTTCTTCATACCTAGTACTGGTAAAGAAGTTGATATCCCATTTGTATTTAAAATTTCACATTTTTCATCAGATCAACCTAAGTTTGTGTGATTTTAGAAGTCTTTTTAAAATTCCTACCTTTTATTTCTTTAATTATAGGCTTATTGTGTTTTAATTAAAAATACTAAAAGAGGACTTGACCTGCAAGCAACCCTTTTACTTTAAAATGTTTGGTATTTTAATAGCTTATACACCCTTTCCAATTATTTCCTTAGTAGGCGATTGCTTGAATTGAATGAATAATTTTTGTTTTCTACAAACCAACATTTTTCTAATGAAAGAAAATTGAAAATTTCCCAGCCAGTTCTAAATTTAAACAACTCAGCTTTACTGTGCTTGCACTTCTTTTGTGTCTGTCTTCTTCAAACACTGTACCAAATTAGTTTACAGAGAGAAATACTGGAAGAAATAGCAAATAGTGATATAATGATGGAAAATAATCATCAAATCAACATTTCGGACTCCAATGCCTGATACACACAGCATAAATCTGAGACTCAGAAGTAAACTCATCTAGCTGTTTTGCCTATGCCATGTGACCCGCACACCTGATTAAACCAATTTTAAAGACTTAACATTTCACATGAGATTACTTGTGAAGTCAAGCAAGTTACAACTTCAGACTCATTTTAAAAACATAATCTGTTTCACCAGAACACACACACTCCCTCTATTATTTACCTGATCGTTTATTTGGGAGAAAATTCAAACAAATTATGTTGTGACTTCATTATTTAAATATCATCAGTGTCATGAGTTGCACTTCCCACCAACAGGTTATTCACATAAGCAGGATAAAAAAGGTTAACTTAGATGCCTTGTTTATCATAAGGTTTTATACGCAGATTTAGACCCTGTGTACTCTAGTTTGCACCCTTATTCATATGTCACATCCCACAGCCAATCCAAATCAGTATCAATGGAGAAGAAAGAAGAATGCATAGAATGTAAAATTGCCTGTAAAACATTATGATATCATGAGGAAGGTTACTGGCTGCACATCCTGCTTGCTATTTCGAGTAATTAAAGAAATTAGCCTCGGACATGGCCACAGATGTTCCAGGCTCATGATATTCAGACCCATCTTTTTTACTTGAACAATTTGTGCAGGCCAGCGTTTAGCCTCACAGCCAAACATACAGCTCCCATCCTTACCAAGAGAAAACAAATGATCTGCATTTACAGTAGGCTTTAAATTTGCCAGAGAGACTCAGCCTGCTACAAAAGGTCAGGAAAGGAAGGCTATTCTGTGTAGTTACAGAAGCTTTTGACATAGTAGTTTCTCTTTACAAAAGAGCGATCCTTTGAGGATACTCACAAACAAAAAATGCTACCAGTACACTACCAGAGCATAGCATTCTTAATATTGAATTTCAGCACTGTATTGCCAGCCATATTTATGTAGCCATGAGGTATTTTGGGGGGGTGGTGGTGGGGAAACAGGCATCTTTATGGAGCCAAAATAAGAGTCAGTGTACCCTAATGAGCTTGGCGTCTTATATGAACTTATGCATATGCCTCCTAAGGCAAGGTGTGTACCAACAATTATTGCTCGTGACAATGAACAGCTCCAACAATGACTAAAGGATGAAGCAGTGTCTACGAATGAAAAAAAGACTCTGGGTGAGCCAGAAAGGAGAGAGAGAGAGAGTTTTAAAATAAAGGGGCAGAGCCAGCACTGAGAAGCTGGAGATGGAGAATAAAAAGCCATTAGTTTTGTGTTTTCTGCAGGCACAAAGCTTATCCTTTCAGCAGTAAAAACTTTGGTTACTACCAGAAGGGAGGACATGCCCACTTTCAGGCAAACTCATCTGCCATAACACCTCTCAGGACTGCTCAGATCTGTGCTGGCGGAAGTCTAGGATGACTTTACTGCCAGGATCACAACTTGTACAAGATAAAGTAAGAAATTTAGATCTCAAGGAAATAAAAAGGCACCTTGTGGAATTTTCAGTAGGACATAATTGTATGGTACTTGATTATTGTCACTGGAGTTACTGTATATGCCTAAATACTCTTGGAAAACTACACAACCATAAATCCCTAGGCATCTAACTACCTGAAAACGTTTGGTTCTCAAACCCTAGAGATATTTAAGAGAGAGATTCAAGCAGACTCAGTGAGCAGCTTAGAAATCAGGGGAAAAAAGGTCACCTACTTTCTTAGCAGATTAACTTTTTCCTTATCATATTATGGTACATCCTATTGCACAGCCATTTCTGAAATAGCTTACTATAACTGATGCACAAAAAAATTATGATTGACTCAGAAGAAACAAGCTTTAAAAAATTCAGGACAAGATATTTAGTCTAATAACATTTCTGAACAGCTTGTTTGGGAGAAAAGGTACTTGTACACATTTGGCAAGCATGCTATATTGCATCTACATGAAAAAAAGAGTAAGAACAAGCAAAGCGTTACATGATATTAAATAAGATCAGATGCTGTTCTTGAATAATGCATTCAGCTACACTTGTTCCAATTCAGAACTGAAAAATAATTATTAACATGCTATATTTAAAATATGAAATATTTAACCAAACTTAAACAAGGAGATGTTAGCAATGAAAGACTGATTTCACAAAGCTGTTGAAAGGAAAACCATCAGAGAGAAAAAAAAACCCAAAACAAACAAAAAACCAACCTAAGAATGACAATTAAGAACATATCACTGAGAATGCAGGCAACAGAGCACAAAACGTTGTACACCAAATCGAATGTCTTTCAGCCTACAGCGTATACAGACACTTATTTTGATTTAGGGCATGGTTCTTTTAAGTATTATTCCAGTAAATAATCTCTACGTTACAAGAGTCCTGAAGCTCAGCTGGGACAACAGTGGTTATTCTGGCAGATAAGAAAACCCAAATTTTAGGCTAGTATCAGGAATGAGGACTGCCATTGATCAGCCTGTGCTGGTGCACGGTGGCATGTCATTCTGGTTACACTGCCATTTAGGGTGAGAAGTGCCAGAATGCTAAAGATAAAGAAATAATTAAGTTTTAGTCTTCTACTAGGGGAGAAAAAGCCTATTTTCTATGCCTTTGTGTAATTTCCTACTTCCTAAATACTTTTTTGCTTAGCAAATAACAAATCTGAAGTACCACCAAAATTCCATTAAGTTATTTCAACTTTAGGATTAAAGAAATATGCAAATGAAAGATGTTATTTTTCTTTTAAAGCTGAATGTTCCTGCGTAGCCAGCCATGAGGAAATATCTCTTTAACATTATCAGTCATATAGAAAACCCTGACATGCCAGACTGTCTTCTATTCATCACAGCTATACAAACTTGAAACTAGCATAGAGATTTAGGATTTAGCTCTACTCTGTGCAGGACTGCACATTTTTCCATTCCTAACTATCATTTATTTTATGCAATATAATTGAGATAAATTTCTGACGCTACCATAGCCACCTGATTATATTCAAGTTGGCTGACCTGTGCAGGGCCTGTAGTCAGGACAAGCTGAGGGAGCCTTAAAAACAACTAAGTGTTTTAAAAGCTTTCTATATAGATTTGTCTAAGGAAATTCTCAGTAGCTAGTTTTCAAATTAACCTTGAATGTATATTGCAAGGCAGTACCTGTATATGGTCCAAATCTCCAAACTACTTTTCTTTTTGATATGGAAAAGAAAAAAGTAAGATAGCTTTGCTTTTTTGGGGTAGATGAAATTAAGAATTAATTAATATTTCAGTTATATAAATCAGATTCTTCATGTATTTTCAGATACAGGGAGATTTGCATAGCCCTTTAATTTTTTTTTATAGGAAGTTTGGGAAATTCATCAGCTTCTTCCTTAGAAAATCTGCATTTTGATTACCTCTTAAAAAGAGTCATTTGTAAATCGATATGCACATCCAACAGGTTACGCACTGTCCCACTGTATCCTATTCAGTGGTTTTCCAGACAGAGTACAGCGATGATCGCCACACGTAGCCACGGTCCTGGTTTAGCCACGAGTACGCGTGAGCTGAAGGGCAGGTATACCCACAGGAGTGTAAAATTTGAAATGGAGCCAAGGAAGGTCAGAGTTCGCATTGATTGAGCTAACTGATGCTTATCCCGTTTTAAGCTGTGAAAACTTTGGATTGACTAGCAGTACATGAACACAAACTGTATATTGTAAACCAGAAAATACTTGAGATACAGCTGGTACAAGGCCAGTATTCAAACTTCAGCATTCTGAGTTGTCAAGTGGAACAGTACATTAATGACATTTTTTCTCTTTTGCATCAGATAAACTGTTGTTGATTTGACAAAACCAAGCGTTTAAGATAAAAGAGCTTTCTTATGGTTTAAATTTTCACGCTGCTCTTGCTTGTATTTTTGGTTACACTGTGAGATTTATACTGTTTTAATACAGTTATCAATATTTTTTTCTTCTAATGTCATTTACTTTCTCACCATCTTCATATTGTTTGAAGCCACCCTATTAATACTGAAATGTATTTTTTTCTAATCTTTTGAATTCAAAACTGTAATCACTATGTGTTGTTTCCTTTCTCCCTTTTTCTGTAGCTGCTTTTCATGGGTTTCACTCCCTTACTGCTGCTGCTGCTAGACAGGGGGATTTAAAGTGACAGATAACACAGCACTCGGATCAATTATTTCTTCTGTGTGCATACTTTCTGCCCGTGTTTCAGACATGCTCCTTTTTTTTTTCCTCTTAAGTGGTTCAAACCCCTTTTAATTCCTAAGAAAAAGCGTTAGGCATAACGTTTTTTTAACCATGATATGTTATGAAGTCTTCTTCAAATTGTATTCCTTCCTTGTGTAGATAGATACTGGAGTGTTGGGAGCAATTAACATAACTCAGAGAACTAATTTCCTGTGGTTCTTTAACTCTGTATTTATGGCTTTCAAAAGAGTGGATCTGTACTCTAAGGATTAGTACAGTCTATAAATTTTAGTTGTCTGACTTTTCTTTTAAGGAATTAAGATAAGAAAAATTCAGTGGTGGCTCGAAATCGCAGGGAAAAAAAATTATACATTTTGTGCAGGGTTTTCTTCCGTCTTTTTCTTAAAAAATTAATAAAAAAATCACGCTTTTAAGTTATGTTGTAGGACTTAGACACCTGCTCGGTAGCTGGGCCACCTTTCCACCTCTCTTCATGAATTTTTGGAGCCAGACTTGTGTGACCCAGAGCCAGGCCGCGCTCCAGCCCCACACCTGCGACCTGTTGCCCTGCCATTGGTTCCGTTAACATAGACAAAAGAAAAAAAAATAATATTCAATTTGTTTCTCCTAACAGCTTTACCAACGTGACAGGTTTCCCCCCCACCCCTTCGCTACCACCAGGCAGGTGCCAGCGCTGCCCACCCCAAAGCGCTTACCCACGGTGACCGCCATGCCACCACAGGCCTCAGAGAAAGTGCTGAGGTGGGTGGGTGGGGGAATCCCTTTCAGCTGGGATTTTCCACTACAAATAGTCCATTAGGACTAATTTGGGTCCCACCTGCTGCGGGCCCTGCGGCATTAACGGCTCTTAATGACCTTAATAGCCCTGACTGGCCACACCTGGACCCTGCCCGGCCACACCTGGACCCTGCCCGCCCCCAGCTGCCATTTCAGCCCAGCTCTGGGCCTTCAGCCCTCGCCTCTGAGTCGCCGTGTGGCTGGACCTCGGACTGACCTTGTTCTCCTCACCTTTGTCGACCGGAGCCGTCGCACCACCTTGCCCGGTCGGTCTGGCCCGGTTGCCGCCTTGAGGGTCAGCTCGCCGCCCGGCCTGTGCTGCTGCTGCCGCCGCTCCCGCCCGCTTCCCGGGGCCCCTGTCAGGTACCTCCTGTGCCGGGTGAGGGAAAGTGGAGGGCTGCGGGTTTGTTTTGGTGTTTTTTGTTTTTTTTTTTTTTTTTTAAGCTAGGCGGCTTGTTGGCGAGGATGTCCCTCGAGGACTGTGCCTGTAAGGCTGGTGGCGGAGACAAGCCGGGGTTTGAGGCTCTCTACTGCCTGGTCGCCACAGTCGCGCCTCTCCGCCGCTCTCGCCGTTCTCCGCTTGCTTCGTTGTATTGCCAGTGCCCGAGAGTGCCGTTCTCCAAGTCGGTTTAAACTTGTTGTGGGGCGGGGTGTTGATTTTGGCCGCAGCTATTTCGTTAAGAAAGGGTGGCTCTCAGAGCCGCCCTTGGCGACCCTTCGCTAACGGGCCCCGCCGCCATCTCGGGAGCCGGCCCGCCGCTCTGAGGAGGGAGGTGGCAGGCATACCCAGCGGGAATTCCATCGGACAGCAGGCAAGTGCCCTGCCCCCTGAACCCAAGTTTAAGGTGTGTAGGGTTTTGTTTGTTTGGTTTGGTTTTGAAATTGAACGTTGTGGTATTCCTTCTGAAGGCCTTTGGAGCCCCCATCTAGCACCCGCGGGAGGTGCTGGGAAGGGCCCTGTGGAGCCGCAAAGGACCTCGAGAAACTACACTACTGTTTTTTTCTCGTTTCTTTCCCCTTTGAAATGTCTATACTTTCTTGAACCTTTTGCACAAGATAGGTACAAATCCCTAACTAAACCCAAACCAAAATCGTGCTGAAAGCATATATGCTACTGTGAAAATTACTTAAAAATGACCCAAAACAAAACCGAAGAAAAATAATCTGAAGGTTAGCTTCTTTCAGTGCCTTGACTGGATGCATCCTGGGGAGACTTGCTGTTTTGTTTATCATCTCTTAGAGGCCATTTAATTTTAATCTGTTTAATTAGCTTCACCTCTGGCACCTGAAGCTGCCATCAGTAGGTAGCTGTACTCTGCTATGGGAATAGATGCGAATGCAGGGAATACAATTATTCTGGTCAGGGTGTTTTGAAAATGTGATGTGTAGACCGTCTCCTCCCACTTGTGATCTCTTAACTTCCTATAGCGAGTAAAACAATTATTCACGAGAGACTATAAGGTAAGTTTTAATGCATTTTAGCTGTCTTCCAGTGAAACCTAGCAATGAAAATACTAAAAACCATCCAGTGTTAGGGGACTTGAAAATGTGTTTTGCAACTGGTGATCAGAGTTTATAGTTGGGATGCCTCTTTCCTTATTATGATTGTAAAATGGCTTCCTGAGTCATTTTTGTGCTTCTGTGTGGCTGGCTTTAAGGGCTAAGAATCTTCATTACCCTTTTAAAGTGAATGAATGGGAAGCTCTGGGGATGTGTGGTATGTTTAAACACAAAAGGGGTGAAGTTGGAGTAAAAGTATTAACATGCATATGTTTGTTTTGGAAACTTCTGGTCGAGTTCTGAAATACTCTGTGCAGTTGGCAAAAAAAAAAGTTTGTTGCTTGTCTGCAGCAGATACTACACACACTGTATCACTGTGTTTTCCGCCTTGTTGTGGGAAGGGGTGGAACAACAACCCACTGCCACTGAGGAAAAATAGCTGCTTCAGTGAACCTCTGAAGATTTCCTCAGGTCACTGGCAAAATAATTTGACATTCTAACCATATCTTCTAGTGTAATAATACATTTTTATTAATAAGATGGCTCTACATGTGCAGTAGGAAAATGTTCTGTTATCAAATGAATGTATTCCATCATTCAGGCTGTGTGGAAAAAGGGAAAAAGTGGCTTGGAATAAAAGGAGTTTTTACCCTGTAAACTACCTGTGCTGTGCTCGCTGAACCTCGAAAGCGTACACTAGTATGTCACTTGAGTCCAAACTCGCTAAAATACTGTCATATCCAATAGTAAAAGGGAGAGAGTTGATGATTTTTACAGGGCTGCATAAAATCTTATGATTCTCTGTGCTCTGTATGTGGGTGCATGGGTGATGTGGATCATAGCAATGACTAAAAGACTTAAGGGGCATACAGTGGTGTAAGAGCGTTTGTTTATTTTTATCTGTTAAGCCTAGATACTGCTAGAGAACCACAACACAGTAGTGGACCCTAGGCTCGATTCTCTGAAGAATCAGTGGCTAATTGGCCACTTAGTGAATGGAGGAAGCTGTTTAGGCCTGTTACACACAGATGCTATGCTGCAGTGATGTTCTTGGAGTTCTTAGCATTGCAAAAGTATTTGGATTTCTCAGAGGAACTGTTTCAGGATGCCATTGGACCCTGGCAGACCCCAGGACCTCATATTTTTTGTCCTGTTTCTGAGGCTTGTCCCATAATTATGGGAATTAGAAACTTCCTGTCTTCTGTGTTAAAGACACATGTCATCAGGGAGCTTAAACTCCCTCTTCCGATTTCTCCCATCATCTTGTATGTATTTATTACTTTATATGTAGTCAGAAGACCTAGGAGTTATGAATTAGAACTAAGTAGACTAGCTTGGGGATATGTGATAGTGCCTATAAGCCAGTAGAAAATATGCTGTGGAAGTTGGATGGTTCCTCAGCCCACAATCCATATGCTGGATGCTATAGCTCAGAGTGTGTCCGCTCTGGAGACTTATATAAGAGCACTAGCAGTGCACCAGATTTGTTTCACTTTCAAAAAGATTCTTGCTGAGGAAGGTGTGGAAGTACAGAAGGGCTTGTGCCAGCAGTTATATGGCCCAGCAAGAGTCAAATAGATTTTTCTTATTCTTGAAGGTTTTGAGGCTGGTTAGAGAGCAAAGTAGGTAAGGCACACAAGATACCAGCTCTTGCTTATTTTGATAGTAATTCCAAATGCTGTGATGCAAACTAGATACTTTAAAATAATGTTAGGGCATGAAGTGGGGGAGAAGGATTGTTTTAAGGAATTCAGCTGTCCTAATTGCAGCCCAATTTGTAGAGAATAGAATGTGAGGTGTATTAGTGTCATTGTTGTGCTTCTTATGGAACATCAGGATGTTTTCTGTGTATGAAATTGGCTCAATCTCATTCTGCAGACTCTGTATCCAGGCTCAGAATGGTAAACCAAATGAATACCTCATGGGGTCCTGCATTTTAACAAGAGGGCGAAGGAAAAACTTGCTGTGCTTATAGGACTTGCTGTCTGTCTCCTGTTGATGGTGTTCCACTTCATATAGATGAATACAGGCTCACTGGAGTGATGAGCTAAATGAGTTTGTGAGTAGTATCAGTTGACCTGAAACTACACTTTTAGTGAGCAAACTTTTTTGGAAAAAAATGTTGTTCAGCCTCACCAGAAATCTGTCTGTGATAGACCCAGGCAACTAGAGCTTCCTGTGCCTGCTGTTTCCTTTGGAATTTATCTTGTGATGAATTGTCATAAAATGGGGATTAAAAGGAGGAGAGTTGGGGGTATTTTTTTATTTACCCTGCTGGAAGAATTAAATCAAGCTTAGTCCTGAATCTCACAATTTGCTATGTGTTATAGATTGTTGAGTCTCTGCAGAATCCTGTGGGCTTCAGTAAGTCACTCAGCAGGACAGCAGCTATCTGCCTTTGCAGGACCTTAGATCTAGGCACTCTTCTTAGGATGCTGCTGTTGTCCGAGAGGGTGAATCATTTCCTTCCCTTTCCCCAACTTTCCTCTTCGTGAATCTGAGAAGGGCTCCCATAGAGGTCAGGAATGGTCTCCTATAGGATGCCAGAAATATAAAACCTGGGGTGAGATTGAAGAAATGAGATTCAAATGCAATTTTTATTACAGACTGTAGGAAGACCTCTGCTTCCTTCTTTCTTTGTGTCCCACAGGCTCTCCTTAAGAAGTGCATAATATTTGCATACTTGTATAGGACTGTATACAGAGAAGAAACATATCAGATTGTGCATAATGTCATGTAAATACAGCTCTAACTTTCAGGCTGGCTTTGACTCATCCATGTAGCTCAAGCAGCAAAGAACTACCTGGGGTTGATTTGCACCTGGCCCGAGACACCTTTTGAGCATGTTTTGTAGCACAGCTGTACATATCACGTCTTACATAGCTTAAGTAATTTTTGGCTTTAAAAACATCTCAAGGGAGAAGGAGGATGGTGCAAGCCTACTATTTATTATTATTGCCCTTGCAATTCTGTCCTTGCTGGATTCTTTCTGAACTTGCAAACTCTCTAACCTGTCAGGTAAAACAAACCACAGATGAAGAAAGGTTAGAATGTAAAATCCCCAGGTCTGTGTTGAAGTGCTATTTTATCTACTACCAAAATTGTATGTTGCAAAGGTGAAGGGAACCATTAGAGAACAGGTGCCCTGAATGAGAAAAGATTTCAGACCCTGGACCTGGAAGCCTCCTTGTTGATTTATTTGAGAAAACTACAGTAGTTAGTACTTGATTCAGAGCAAAAATGGAGTTTCTCCACTCTTCATCTTCAAGTAAAGACGAATGAGCTTTCATAATGGACCTTGCCCTGCCAATAGGAATAAATGACTGTGATTTCTGAACACTTTCAAGGAGACCTGGAGATTCAATATGCAAAATCTCTCATTCTATCATTGAAAGTGCAGCCTTGGATTATTACTGACAGCCAAGATGCAGTTAAAGTAAAGGTCATGCAGACTATTGACAATAATAAATTCTAAGATTTGCTATCTTTTTGCTGAGGCCTACGTTAGGCCATGCATCAAAAACCTGTATAAAAAAAGTGTGGTTTGCCCTCACCCAATAAAAAAAAGCAATGTACATTTTTCAAGCTTGCTTTTTTTTTGAAGGAGCCAAAATAGACCTCTCATTTCATATTCTAATCTTTTAAATTAACACGCTGAGAGAACTGCCCACCAAAAAATCGGTTTAATCCTCTGTGCCCACCCATAATGTATAATTGACATTGCATAAAACGATCTTTTGCTAGTAGGTGTAGAAATCAGCATGACAGTATATTTGAATAAAGGCTGAGTGTAAACACTAGCAAGTTAATTCAGTTTTCAGCATGTAAGCCTGAGGTGGGGAAAAAAAAATAATCTTTAATATTGCAGGTTAAGTAATTGCCTGTTCCTAATAGGGAAACAAATATTGCTTCAAAACTCAGGGCATGTGGTAGTTTTTCTTTGCAGCCTCTTCATGATTAAATGAGTAAAAGTACAGAATGAACAAAACCAGTAGCTAACAAATAGAGCTGCTGAGGGTTTTGGTTATTGATGCTTAAAAATGCAGGTAAGAGTAACTCTCTGAAAGTAAGCAGCACTTGATAAATGAGTTATAACTTTAGCAGTAAAATTAAGATATGAAACTTTGCTTTTTGCTTTTTATTTTTTAACTTTTGACATGGAAGCGCTATTTGAGTCTCTTTGAATACAGTGAATAAATTTGGTTCTTATATAGAGCAGATTGAGAACCCTGGATGTTCATTGCAGTTCTGTGATTTATTCAGAGAGCAGGTAGTCCATAGGGAGCTACAGCATAACTTGCCATATTTAGACTTACTATTGAACCCTGACATGGGATAAATAATCTTTAGAATGAGAGAAAGGAGTAAACTGTAGCTTTTGACCCTTTGTACTGGTGCTAACGAAACCCATGCATATTAAGTGCCAACTCTCATGGGCAGTCTTGCTACAGGAGCATTTGCCCAGTGGAGGCTGGACAAACACCACTAAGTAATGCAATTTTCAGCGTTGTAAATAGTAACAACTTATAGTCACTGGTAACTCAGTCTCAAACTGACAACCCAGCAATCAAAGATGCCATTTTGTATTATCAGTCCCATGGGTCATCCCCCATACTTAGTTTGAGAGCAGTGAGATTTATGTTACATATGCATATTGGGTTTTAAGATACTGCACAAGTGTGTGAATTTGCACATGGGCATGTCAGATTCTTGATGATTATATTTAATTGTGGCGGGAGTGGGAAGAGAATGGTATTTTAAATCTATGCTCCGATATCACCTATTAGATAAACAAATGCATAATGAAATGCTACTTCAAGCACATGGAACAATAAGAATGCATAAGGGACTTTCTATCTCGCACACTCTTAAGTTTCTTTGCTGTGTTTGATTGTTGAGCCCCCCCAATACATCAATTACACTGTCATTTGTTATTAAATACATAAAAACAGAAAAGCACGTACAATTTCAAAATCTTTTCTCCCTGTATGTTAAACTTGTAAAGCTTCTATTAGACTATCTATTGTGACTATAAAAATCATTGTACTTGGAGCTTGTTTTATTTTAATAGTCTGTACAAGAGAAATACGTATTTTTAACTGAATTTCTTTAAGCTTTTAAATTATCCAGTTACCAGTCAGTTTGGGAGTCAGTTTGTACTGAGACAGGAGTGTAGGCTTTGACTTGTAGATACAATATATGTAGAAATTGTGGGATACTTCCTATGGTTTAAACTATTCCAGTGTTATTTCAGGAGTTAACTGATGAGGTAAGGAGGGTGTATCTAGTGCCACTGCTATGGTTCCAGATACCTAAAGTAAAAGGGGTGTGCACAGTGAACGTTTCAAACTGCTGTGGAAATGCTGAACAAAATCTGTCTACTCTTACTGTCAGACCTAATTTCTTCATCTGTGTGATGTGTTGACCTAGTATATGTTAAAATGAAAGCTAAAACATATTCAACTTAGTCTTCAAGTTCTTTTAACTTCTAGACTTACAATTGAGTTATACTGTGATGGTTCTTAAAAATTCCTAGTATTTACTTTAAAAAAAAAAAGCTTGTTTTACGAATTGCTAAAAAGCTAATATGCGTTATGAAGTGATCCAGAATCGAATCTAAAACTTAAGGAAAGATGACAGCTGGAATTGCAATGGGCTGTAAAAGAAAGGTCCACCTGCCTAGGCAGTATTGGGACAGTCGGGGCATATCTGTCTCCAGCTATGTTGAAGTTCACTTTTTACAGAATATTGGAATTTGGGGCTCTGTTATATTGTATTGTGTGCAGCCTCGGTTTTCACCGGTGTTACTGAAAGACCTCCAAAAAAAAGCTCCCATTTTCCTTTCATTTATATTTCTTAATGATACAAAAGACAATAAGGATTAAAAAAAACCTTCAGGAGTGAACACGAAAGGCAGAGTATACTCTGCCTATATATAAACAATCTCAATGGATGTCGTATACTATGTATTGCTTTGAATAATTCTATAAAAGTGTTTCATAGCTAAAGAGGGACAAAAGGAAAGTTTTCTTCAGATAGTAGTTGTTGGTTTGGGTTATGTGATTAGGATTTTAACCTTTTTGATTGCTTTTGTATCAAGAGAAGAACGTGGCCAGTTGTTTATTGCACTCTAGGTACCAAATATTAACTTTGAGAAATCATGCTAAAGAATTCAGTTCAACTGAAGATTTTTCTTATAGTCTTATCCTCACTGAGCTCACCTTATGGGAAAGAGAATACTAAGCTATGTCTAGGTAGACTTTTAGTACTACTTCTAGGAGTATATGAAGACCTGTAGCAGTGAGAAAAGAAATGGTTTAAACTCAGCCCAGAAAGCTTGCTTGTATATACATGTGTGAGTGCAGGAAGCAGTGCAAGTATGTGATCATATGCAATGCTATAAAATATTCATTGCTAAGAATCTGTGGTTTTAAATGCTGATACAAGTTAGGTCAGCATGGCAATAACATTTTTCCTGTGCCTCACTGTGTGCGTGCCACGTTTTGTTTAGACTTTCCCTTCTTGTCAGTCTCTTGCTAGTATTGCTGCTTCCAAATGAGTTGTTCCTGTAGTAATGGCAATGTCATTCTTCTGGACCAAGCTTAGCGAGTTCTGCAAGTGCGGTAGTGAGGCTGTTCCTATGTGTTGAACCGATACCATGTCATTTTGAGCCCCAAGTTAATGCATTTCTTTTATTTTGCTTTTAACCAGCTCTTAAACAGGGTGATTCTGAGCAGCTGAATTGAGTCCCTATGCAAAGCCCATATTAACCACTGCATCAGATTATAAAAGGAAAAGCCTAATTCCCTCTGAAAAGCTCACAGAAATAAATTCCTATTGCCAGGTTCCCCGGGGTAACTGTAGTGAGCTTGTATCTCCCTCAGAGCTCTCCATTTGCATTACTTCCCTTTAATAAATTATACAATTTGACTTACCATGCTATCATCCAGCTGTTAAAAAAATTTGTCTTATACGTGCCCAGAGGTAGACCATTAGTGCAAAAAAGTCTTTTAACACTCCCCATTACTGCAACAGAAAATCCTGCCAACCTGAAGGATTGATTCCTGATCGTGCTGGTCCTTGTCTCCCCTCTGCTGCCGCAGCAGCGTTTGGAGGTGGCTCAGGATGGTGAGGTTGCTGTGTGGCTGTGCAACGGCTATCTCAACACACTATTGCCATTTTCAGGCAATTAGGCTTAGGGAACAATGTGTACTCAAAATGATGGGTGTTGGAAGTGAGTCTTGGAACTGTCTTTCGTCTTATTTAATGGGTGTCTTTATTCTGAATGTACCAGGGAGGCCTGTCAGCTGACCTGTGCTTTGAACCTTACCAAATGAGTTCAGAAAGTCCTGATATATTGGAGGCTTTGAATCTGAACATAATAGTTTTATTTTACTTCTGGGATTTACCCTGGGTGGAGTACAGCTTTGTGTGTTTTTGTTTTATTTCAATTTAAATTTTTTACCTTTATGTCAATTACTCAGTGCCCTAAAATGCCTAGCATGAGTCATGCAGGAATTGATTGAAATGTGACTGTGTGTACAATATTCTATTTGGGATTCTTTGTGAATTCAGAGTGAATCACAATAACATTTCTGTTTAAGTTTTTTGTTGAAGTTTATTACTATGAATCCATTTTTAGACAGGTTACATCATTTTCTTGTCATTAAGGGTAAATTGCTGCTATTTCTTCCCATATTCTTCTACCATAACTATGTATTTTTTCCATGAATAAGATACATATTAGAAACCCATTTGTAGCTCACAGGAAGTCTTTATTACATGGCTCTTACAAGTAAAAGTCTTACTTCCTTGTGTTTTTACATACATTCCAAGCCACCTACCTTTTGGAATATTGTGCTTATTCTTGTTAAGAGGGGCTTTAGATTTGTTTAGGTAGGAATCCAGAAGCATTAATGTTAACTTGCAGTCCATGATCAAACATACTGAATACACATTTCCAATGATGTAGCTTTTTGTGTGTATCTGGGTTTTTCAGAGTAGTTCTGCTGTGGCAAGAAAGCTGCCAATTTCATGCTGCCAATGGTTCCAATATCTTCGTACCTGCAGTCTGCTCTATGAACTCCTCTTTTTTGTGGTGACTGCTTTCCTGGTATCCAGAAGGGCAGCCTTGGCAAGCAGATCGGGATTGTTGTCAGTAGGGTAAGGCACCTGTAATGCATCAACAACTTCCAGTCACCACAGCGCCCCCTGTGCAAATCTTTCCCACAATGGGAGTGCAGGATAACAGAGTGCAGGGGCTCATGATGGTAACTGTGAAACAGCTACTTAAGACCTGTGTAAATGTCTCCAATATAGTGCTCAGGAATCCAGTATCCTGCTTTTCTCTGGGGTGCACATGAAAAAGCAAACAAATGTCCACTTGAGTACACTAGAATCTAAGAGCAAGCGAGTTGTGCCCTACTCCAGATTGCTAGTTGCCTGTTGGATTTGTGGTTTGGCAGTGGAAAAACTGTCTTTGCATAATGATTTTTTCATTTTTTGAATATCGTACACTAACAAAAGGATTTAATTGTTAAACATCGGCCACTTGTGTGGAAGCTGAGTATTAAAGATAAAACATCCACCTGTAGCATGCTGGTTTTCTGCCACTGGCTCTTCCTGACAGTCACAGTCAAGTTGCTAATGGAGATAGTATCAGCAGCACTGTGTGGTGAACTTTTTGTCACACAAGATATTGAAACAAAAGGCTTCCAAGGGATTCCAGGTCAGATGCTGCTGAAGATCACTGAACACAGTGTTTATGACGTTACCAGCTTTTCAGTGTGCTGCATGTTGAGCAGTATGTGGCCAGTACCTGACTTCTCCAGGAAGCATACAGACTGTTATGAGCCAGAGGGCTAGTCAGTAACTGAAAATATGCTGTAAAACCAGGCTGGGATCTCTTTGGAGAGATCGTTCCTTGCTTTAGAGAATGACACAACTAAAGCTAGCTGCTGTGTTTTAGTGTCTGTATACAGGAAACTGCTTAATATATTGCCAGCTTCATAGGTTGTTGGTCTAAAGAGCTATCTGTAAGATGTGTCACCAGAATTTTTTTGCATGATGCTAATCAATCCCTGGACTTGTACAGTTGATGTATATTGCGGTGGAATGGGCTTACTTGTTTTAACACTTTACACACCTTTCTGATCTCTTTAGTGTTCAACAATATTGTGCTGTTGTTTTCTCTTTGGGCCATTAAGTTCTGAATTATCCTTTGCTATTTTGGAGTTGTAAGATTTCTGCGGGGCATTTCATATTTCCAGTGTTGTATTCAGTACAAATGCAGGAGCTTCTCTGCAAGTGGTAGATACAGCTGCTTTGAGTTTTTGCCCCTTTGAAAGATAAAGGGAACTTGAATGTTAATATTAGGAAGAAATGAAGAGCAAAACTAAAATTCACTCTGTAAGACCAGGTACAAAATTAGATTTAGAGCTGGAGAATCTAACTCCTAACTGAAGCTATATTTTTGTTTAAATTCAGCCATAATATGGTTTTCCAAGAGAAAGTGTGAAAAGGGGAAGAGGATATGTAGAGGGGCTGAGAACACAGTATGCTAAAAACAACAGTAACTCTGAGTCTGGAGAGTTAGGAACTATTTGTTTTCTTTTTTGATCTGCAGTATATATTAAATATTACATTATGTATTATCCCCTGTAATGTGTATGTATTCATATAAAATACATTCATCAATATATAGTTTCTATATATAAAATGTTAATTAACATATCAAAGTACATAATAGTTACTGGTTTTTTTGTGCTCTAAAGAAAACACCAGGGTGATATTTGACTCTGTAGAAGTGGAATAGATGGAGCTAGTTACATTCTCAGCATAATTGAGTAACTTCTTTGTACACATACCTGGCTTGAAATCACAGTAAGGTCCAGCCAGAAGCCAGTTGTTATTAGTTAATAATTTAGTAACTTAAGTGTAGTAGAACATCAGGACTTAATTCTGCTTGGTGTCTATAGAATATTGCAGAAGAAAGTAAGTTTGGTCTGCTTTTGTTCTAATCAGCTACTGAAAATGTATGCCTATATTTAATTTTTAAATGAAACACTTCATACGCTTCCCCAGGCAGGTGATATGAACAAAGCCAACAATTTGGGATTTACATAAATCAAATGCAAACAACCTTTGTGAAGGGTGTGACCAAATGCTATCAAAGAAATGGTATGTGGGTGGGAGATAAACTGCTTTTAAACCTCACAGTAGAGATTAGTTGTGGACTTATTTTAGAAAGAAAGTAGAGAAGCTGCAAATTAGCTGTTGTATATCCTTTCATGAGTTCAGCCACTAATACTTAAACTGTGATTGCAGGGTGGTGCTGACTGGCTTATAAAAACAGTCTTTCTGTTGGATACAGCTGCTGGGTCTGTATATTCCTGGAGTTAGTTTGGTCTAATTCTCCACTCTTCCTGTACGGAGTGGGGTTTACATAGGAATTGAATTAAACTATTTATGTGAAGAAGACATGCAGATTCAGGTGTGGGAATCTCTTTAGTAACAGAATATGCTGATGTTGTACTTTGGGAAAAGGTTCTTATGAAGATGTTTTTCATCTCTCTGTATTGGGGTCTGGGCTCACGCTCATTCCTGCAGGCAAGATGCTCATAGGTGAGACTTTCCACCTGCTGTGAGGGATGTTGCCAACTGCTAAGCAAAGGGCACTTCCTACTGTAGAAATTGGCAGTCTTCAGCCAGCAGCGCGGCATTTGTGAGGCCAAGAGAAGCATCAGGAGAAAGATGACTTTCTAGCCTAGCAAAGGGGGGATCTTGGCTAGAAACTGCAGGTTTTCCTTTGAGGAGTAAGCTTTTTCAGAACTGGTTATGCATGTTATTAAATAGCTGCTGGATAAAAATTGGAAATGCTGCTGAAATCAGGGCCCAGTACTCCAGGCTTCTTTCACAGTCTAGTAACTGGGCTGGGGAGAAATTCATGCTGCTCCAGGCTCACCCCCTGCACAACCTGAGCACAGCTACGTGCTGTATGCTTCCAAGGTCAGGACTTGGAGTATTCCTCAGCTCTCCATCCAGATGCATGTCCCAGGTGCTTCCCAGATCTGTACTGAGGAAAGACCTGGGCACAAGGAAAGGAAATCTGGGCAAACAGGCATGTGGGAGCTGCAGTGTGCTCCAGCCATGCCCTGGCTGTGGGCTTGCTGGGGTCAGAGCTGCAGCCTTGCTGTGGGAAACGTTGCCCACACAGCTTACCAGTAGCCAAAGGTATATTCAGGCTTTGGAATTTGCTTTGAGCAGTTACTAAACCACTGGCATTTGGGCTGAGGCACTTCTAAAATGGGCAAAAAGGCAGGTCAAAAAAAAAAAAAAAA